>CM064551.1:391366-489589 GCA_032716605.1 Paralithodes platypus
CAAATTTATCTTGAAGGGAGGTTTTAGCGGTGTATTCTTCAAGCTTGATGGATGTCTAGGGAGGAAACTTAGAATAATAATGAATGAATATTTAAATAAACAACTAAATAAAATTATCCCCTTAACCCGTGGAGCCCCGGCTAGTTTTGTAATGTTTGCGCACCAGAACCCGGCCGGTTTTCAAAAAATGGTTTTATTCCAGAAACAATAGCGAATGGGTTAGGAATGAAGGAAAAACCACGAAAAACCGCTCAAAAAGCTTAAAAAATGGTCCTACAGAGCCCCCGAAAACGGATTTTACAAGAGTAAAAAATTGAAGGCAATTATCCCAAAAAAAGAGGTTATTGCGCGCTCGCGTGCACGCACGTGGATTTTGAGAGTTTTCAACCATCGGCACGGTTGCGTGGGATACGTACACAGTTCCCATACAAATCTGAGCCCTCTTGAGTGGCTACACCTGAGGTTTACAATAGGGTGACGCGCCAGGCGCGTCTCTGGGGCTGTGCGTTACATACATCGCCGACGCGTCAGGCGCGTCGCTGGGGCTGTACGGGTTAACAAACTATGGATATGATGGAGAAAGTATACCCACATGGCGGGCAAAAAGTGTTACTGAAAGGAGACGCTACAGTTTCGACTCTCTCTGGAACCCTCTCAATTGACCACTTGCGAGTTTCAGGCTATAAGGAAGTTGGAGCCGTGAACATCGATATTAAAGAAAAATTCAATAATAATGTGGGTTTATGATGGATAAATAATATAATCAATTTGAATTTATGTATTTATATATGTAAGACCATATTTATGTATTTATATATGTAAGACCATATTTATGTATTTATATATGTAAGACCATATTTATATATGTAAGACCATATTTATGTATTTATATATGTAAGACCATATTTATATATGTAAGACCATATTTATATATGTAAGACCATATTTATGTATTTATATATGTAAGACCATATTTTAGCTGATAATTCTTCTAAATATTGATGGCCACAGCTCCAACTTCCTTTTAGACTAAAACTCGCAAGTGGGCAATCCAGGGTGTCAAACCGGAGCAATTTTGTTTGAAGACTTAAATAAATGTGATAATTAATACAAGATAATGAACATAATATAGCCTTTGTCTGGCAATGTTATCACTTTCAAAAGAATAATTAAATGAAAATGAGAATTAATGCAAGATAACATAATATAGCCTTGTTTTGGCCATATCACTTTCAAAGACATAAGCTGAACTATAAGCCGTAATTTTAAGGGGGCATGAGCGTATTTATTTGCTCATTTATAAAAACAAATATTTCTTTAGGTTCCTCCCTAGACCTGCATCAAACTTAAAAAAAAACACCCTCCCAAGACCCTCCTACAAGATAAATTTGTACATTTTTCGGTAGAATTACAGGCGCGCTATCGGTCACCAGGAAAAAAAATCGACACCTTTTTTTCTATGCAAATGAGGGAGACAAAAGGCAGAACTGTCTGCAGCGAGTGCCTCCCCTAAAGGTCTAATTATTAACAAAGAAATGGGGCGAAAGGTCTGAAAATCGTCAAACTAATGGAGCGAACGTCTTAAAATCTCAAAACTTATATGCTAAACATGAGGGTGAAGGGGGACCAGAAAAACAGCCCATCTCCCCTTAAGGGCGTGGCCTGTGTTGACTGTTATTCCGTGCAGTATTCATGTACAGTTTCCCAAATAAGTGATGTCGCGGCACCAAGTATGTTTCGATCAATAATGGGTATCAGCACTATTTAAGCATTAATTTATCGTTTCAAGTGAGATATACAAACATGTTCCTATCTATACACTTCCTATTCAACATCCGACAGACAATCACCAATACACCACACAGAGAGCAAAACGTAATAACAGCGGCGCCATAACTTATTAGCGCGACCGTATGTTACCCACGTGAATTTGGTTCCCCACTGGAATGATATGTATGGATGTAGGCCTACCGTACTGTATTGAGTGTGATAGACTTGTATGACTACTTGGTTTAAGGGAGCCAACCTCGTTTTGTCCCCTTTCTCTCCCGTTCTCTTTGGCTTGTATCCATTCGGCCCCATTCAGCCTACTGTCTTAAGACGTTTACCCCCATCCAGGTTTCAATATTTTCCTGGCGAGCAGTAGCGAGCCAGCATATACAGTATATATATTTTGTTTTACAAGCTATTTTGTAAATTTTTCGATAGAAACATTTCTCCGGCGAAGCCGGATTTCTCCATACAATGCTGGCTCGCTATCGACACCTGGATAGTGATAAACGTCTTAAAACAGTTGGCTGAATGGGGCCGAATGGATACAAGCCAGGGAAAGAGAGAAAAGGAGAGACAGATCAAACAAAGCCGGTGACCCCCCTTAAGCTGCTTCTAAAATGTTCCCAGGACGATCTTGGTAGCTTTTAACCCTTTCAGTACCGGTAACGCTCTTTTCATTATGTTCTGGCAACTATTAGACGATTTTATTCCGCTTAGGAAAGGCATCTAGCAATTAGAAGCCTGGAGATTATATAAATTATTCCTATACGCTGTTTTTTCCAGCTGATGGTAAATTTCTATCTCATCCTACTAGTTACTCGGGTGTTTCCAAGATTTTGTAACGAAATATGTTGCTAATTATGAAAACTTGGCAATAATATGACGCAGAAACACATAGCAGTATCAAATTTGTCCATTAAGAATCGAGAAATCAGATGCTAAGGGTTTCAATTTACCCTCAGCGTATTTATTTGTTTATATATTATTTTTTTGTTTATAGTTTCCTTCCTAAACCTCCATCAAGCTTTACAAAATATATAATAAAAATACACAAAATATATAATACAAATACACAAATTAATAAATAAATAAATAAATAAATAAATAATTAAACAAATAAATAAATACATAAACAATCACCCCCAAGACCCTCCTTCAAAATAAATTTGTACATTTTTCGGTTGAAAATGTATCGGCCGAAGGCCGGGTGCTCTTAAATTACAGGTCAGGGAAAAATCGACACCTAAATTGCATGAAAGTCTATATATTGACAAAGAAAGGGGGCGAAAAGTCTTATAATCGCCAAATTTATGGGCCGAACATCTTAAAATGGGAAAAGGGAAGGGGCTAAGTATGAGGGAGAAGGGAAGCCAGGAAAATCAACCATCACCCTTTAATTATATTCTGGCTACTATTAGACGATTTTATTGAGTTCTAAAAGGGCCTCCAACAATTAGGATAACAGGCTTCGAACTATCTCACTTATCACATTTTACTACCACAGATCCTTCTTAAGCTACACAAAATAGTATTAAGTTTTTATTTAGAGCCGGTGTGACATGAACAAAACTGGGAGTATATATATATATATAAAAGTTAACTATAAGGTAGATACTAAAATAGTGTATCGATCTGGATAGTTGAGGCCAAGGTGTGACGTCTGAGCGGTCCCTCATATTTATTCCAGGGAACTCTCCCAACATTCAACAGGTGGGACCATTCCAGGGGGGGGGGGGGGGGGTCCACACACACGCACTCATACATACATCTCGGAAGGGAACGGACCTTTTGAAGGGAACTGTACAATTACATACACATCCACCTGTGGCATCCATCTGATTCACGCACATACTGTATATTCCGGTAATCACACGCACGCATAGGATATTAACGAACCCAGCATGCAACAGGTGGTATGATTCCGGTGTGTGTCTGCGTGTGTGTGGAGGGGAATGGGGGGGGGGGGGACGGGGGTTGTTACATGCACCTGTCACACACACACACACACACATACGGTACCCATTACATCCACCAGCCACACACACACACACACAAACACACACCCACACGCACATATGTTACATCCACCTGTCACACTCACACACACACACACACACCTATTACATGCATCTGTCTCATTAACAGTCTCACAAACCTGTTACAAGCACACACACACATACACACACACACACACACACACACATATATATATATATATATATTTTCTTTAATACATACGAGGTTGAAAGAAATGGCAATTTCTGCGTTGGAAATTTTATTATTCAAAGTTTCCAGGTCTCTGATGAGTTTTCGCTGGGTGGCAGGAAGTAGATGAAGGAGATGAGCAAAATTCATGGTGGTACAGGGTTACATAAATGTACATGATGATACAGGATATACGACGCGTTTCACTGGACAACCAGCATTATCAAGTAAGGAAGGAATGATATAAAAGGTAAACAGGAAGGGTATATATAGAGGGTGGAGGATCAGAGGAGGCGGAAAACAGGGGGCAAAAGTCTGCTATTGGTGGAAGCGTAAATTAGGAGAGAGAAAGGGGTTAACCGCTTCACGCATGCGCACTGGATGCGGGATGGTGGTCAGTAGGTGGGGTCGAAGCTGATTGGCTGCGTGTCGAGGGGCGTGGCCTAAGTTGTGTGGCGCCTGCAGAAGACGAAGCTGAAGGAGGTAGCGCGGGGGGCTGCGTCAAGGGCACCGGGCGGCGAGGAGGGGTGTTAGGTCCTGTAGGGTAGTGCCTTTTGGCAGAAGGAAGGATCTGAAGGTCCAGAGTTTGGTTGTTGATGTTGGGATGTAAGGCTTGGATATATAAAGCTTCGAGTATAGGTAATCTCCTTGGGTCACTTTCTTTATCGAGTATGGTGGTGTGTTTCTCTAACTCGTTGCGTGTGAGGTGAGGGTGGTTAGGGGTGAGATAGTGGTCTTTGATGGCTCCAGCCTGAAGGTGAAGAGTTAACCGACGTGAAAGACGAGTCTGCGTCATACCAATATAGGAATGAGGTCCACAGTCCTCATAATTACAGGTATGTTGGTAAATGACGTGATCGTCGGTCATCGGGCTCTTTATCTTGGTGGAGGCTGGTTTGTTGCGGAGAACGAGGTTGGAGGTCTTGGGGGATTTGTAATAAATTATTAATTTGATTTTGTTTTCCGGGTTGGTTGGGTGGACATGCTTGGAGATTATTTCTTTTAAGACGGCCTCGTCATTTTTGTGTTCAGAGGACATGTAATTGCGGTAGAAGATCTTAATTTCATTGGGGGGGTCAATGTTGGGAGGGCTTTGGGTGTACCATTTTTCAAGATGGTGGTTGATGGTGCTGAAGATGTCGGAGTTGGAGTATCCGTTATTTACTAAAACTTGGGATAGTCTTTCTAGTTCCTGGTGGGTGTCGGCCCAGGTAGAGCAGTGCGTGAGGGCTCTCCTAACATAGGCGGAGATGGAGGATAGAAGATAACGGCGGGGGCATTCACTATCGCCGTTGAGGCATTGTCCTGTGTTAGTAGGTTTAATGTAGACGGTGGTTTTGAACCCATGGTCGTTCAGAGCTACGAGGATGTCGAGGAAGGGGAGTTGTCCATTGTTAGATTTTTCAAAGGTGAAGTTAAGTCCGGAGGAGGTCATGAAGCGACACTGGAGTTTCTGTAGTTCGTGGAGGTCCTTGATTTGCACGAAGATGTCATGGTGAAGGACCAAATAATTGAAAAACGAGAGCTTGCCAACAACCTTCGTAAAGAACGAGATGCTCTTCTACGGATTTGGGAAGACGAAACCCCTCCAGACCACCTCAAAGCCGAAATCAACACAGCCCTCGAACAACTCCTTGAACAACACAGAAGACAAGCCGAAAACACAACCATAAAAAAGCTTGCCCGTCTTTATGGCGGAAACTTAAAACTTCCCAAACCAACAAAAGGATATATAAACCTTACTAACACCATTCTGACCCTGGACCAAGAAGACCTCCTCAACAAAGGCCTCAACTGCCACTACAGCTCCAAACCTGACCCCCACCGGAAACGCCTAGAAACGGAAATCCTCCTGGACGACATCCTACGACTCAAGAAGGATGGCAAGGTCACCACTACTCCCGCCCTACAACCTACTCTCCTCGCTGAAGCCGCCAAAACCAGAGGAACTCACCATAGCAAAATACTCAACAAACAACACTTCCAAGCTGCCAAACTATTAAGAGACAACCCCAACATCATCATCCGTCGTGTGGATAAAGCTTTCTGCCTCGTGATCCATGACAAGGAGGAATATCTTAGAAAAATGGACGTCATCTTAAGTGACAACACTAAATTTAAAAAGATCACCCGCAACCCAACCGACGAAATCAAACGTATTGCCAACACCACCATCACCGCCATCAACGCCAAACAAGGAGGGATCCACCTTAAAAAACTCGTCGGAGAATACACCCCTGGTTATGCGTACGGAACCATCAAAACACACAAACCTGGGAACCCCCTCCGCCCCATCATCTCCCAGATCCCCACTGCCACCTACCAGATCGCCAAGGCCCTGAACAACCTCCTCACCCCCTACGTGCCCAGCCAATTCAACCTTAACTCAGCCCACGATTTCTTGGAAATTTTACGAGACGCCCCCCGTAACAACAACCACACTATCGCCTCTCTCGACGTAGAAAGCCTGTTTACCAACGTGCCAGTGGATAGGACGATTGACATGATTCTACGTCGAATTTATCATTGCCCTGATACACCTACACTGGACATCCCGGAGAAGGCCCTGAAAACACTACTGGAGCTATGTACCAAGGAGGCCCCCTTCCTTTGCCCCCGGGGCAACATGTACAAGCAGATAGACGGTGTGGCGATGGGCAGCCCCCTAGGAGTTCTTTTTGCGAACTTTTTCATGGGCACCATCGAGGAAGAGCTCCTAGCTGCCCAACGACCAGCCGTCTACTGTAGATACGTGGATGACATCTTCGTGCAAATCAAGGACCTCCACGAACTACAGGAACTCCAGCGTCGCTTCATGACCTCCTCCGGACTTAACTTCACCTTTGAAAAATCTAACAATGGACAACTCCCCTTCCTCGTCATCCTCGTAGCTCTGAACGACCATGGGTTCAAAACCACCGTCTACATTAAACCTACTAACACAGGACAATGCCTCAACGGCGATAGTGAATGCCCCCGCCGTTATCTTCTATCCTCCATCTCCGCCTATGTTAGGAGAGCCCTCACGCACTGCTCTACCTGGGCCGACACCCACCAGGAACTAGAAAGACTATCCCAAGTTTTAGTAAATAACGGATACTCCAACTCCGACATCTCCAGCACCATCAACCACCATCTTGAAAAATGGTACACCCAAAGCCCTCCCAACATTGACCCCCCCAATGAAATTAAGATCTTCTACCGCAATTACATGTCCTCTGAACACAAAAATGACGAGGCCGTCTTAAAAGAAATAATCTCCAAGCATGTCCACCCAACCAACCCGGAAAACAAAATCAAATTAATAATTTATTACAAATCCCCCAAGACCTCCAACCTCGTTCTCCGCAACAAACCAGCCTCCACCAAGATAAAGAGCCCGATGACCGACGATCACGTCATTTACCAACATACATGTAATTATGAGGACTGTGGACCTCATTCCTATATTGGTATGACGCAGACTCGTCTTTCACGTCGGTTAACTCTTCACCTTCAGGCTGGAGCCATCAAAGACCACTATCTCACCCCTAACCACCCTCACCTCACACGCAACGAGTTAGAGAAACACACCACCATACTCGATAAAGAAAGTGACCCAAGGAGATTACCTATACTCGAAGCTTTATATATCCAAGCCTTACATCCCAACATCAACAACCAAACTCTGGACCTTCAGATCCTTCCTTCTGCCAAAAGGCACTACCCTACAGGACCTAACACCCCTCCTCACCCCCCGGTGCCCTTGACGCAGCCCCCCGCGCTACCTCCTTCAGCTTCGTCTTCTGCAGGCGCCACACAACTTAGGCCACGCCCCTCGACACGCAGCCAATCAGCTTCGACCCCACCTACTGACCACCATCCCGCATCCAGTGCGCATGCGTGAAGCGGTTAACCCCTTTCTCTCTCCTAATTTACGCTTCCACCAATAGCAGACTTTTGCCCCCTGTTTTCCGCCTCCTCTGATCCTCCACCCTCTATATATACCCTTCCTGTTTACCTTTTATATCATTCCTTCCTTACTTGATAATGCTGGTTGTCCAGTGAAACGCGTTGTATATCCTGTATCATCATGTACATTTATGTAACCCTGTACCACCATGAATTTTGCTCATCTCCTTCATCTACTTCCTGCCACCCAGCGAAAACTCATCAGAGACCTGGAAACTTTGAATAATAAAATTTCCAATGCAGAAATTGCCATTTCTTTCAACCTCGTATGTATTAAAGAAAATTTATTACCTGGCTTTACTAACATATATATATATATATATATATATATATATATATATATATATATATATATATATATATATATATATATGTATGTATATATATATATACCGGTATATATATATATATATATATATATATATATATATATATATAATGTACGGTTGCGTTCCTATAGGTATTTCACTTTAAGCACAGGTCACATATAATCACAAATGGTAGCCCATCCCCTGTAGAATTTCCCAAGGGGGCCCTTCTTTTTAGGTCTATAAGAGTAGGTAGCCTATAAGCCCGTGTTACCAATATTTTTTTTTCGGTCCTTTATATTGCAGTCTGGAGGCTGTTTATGTTTTTTTTTTATTTATTCTGTTATCCCATTTTGTTTCGCCCTATTATGTTGCAGTCTGGAAGCTATATTTATGTTGCAGTCTGGAAGCTATATTTATGTTGCAGTCTGGAAGCTATATTTATGTTGCAGTCTGGAAGCTATATTTATGTTGCAGTCTGGAAGCTATATTTATGTTGCAGTCTGGAAGCTATATTTGTGTTGCAGTCTGGAAGCTATATTTATGTTGCAGTCTGGAAGCTATATTTATGTTGCAGTCTGGAAGCTATATTTATGTTGCAGTCTGGAAGCTATTTATGTTGCAGTCTGGAAGCTATATTTATGTTACAGTCTGGAAGCTATATTTATGTTACAGTCTGGAAGCTATATTTATGTTACAGTCTGGAAGCTATATTTATGTTACAGTCTGGAAGCTATATTTATGTTGCAGTCTGGAAGCTATATTTATGTTGCAGTCTGGAAGCTATATTTATGTTGCAGTCTGGAAGCTATATTTATGTTGCAGTCTGGAAGCTATATTTATGTTTTTTTTTGTTTATCCCTATGAGGATAATGCCGCGTTTTGACAGTTTATTCTGGCTATTATCATTAGACGATTTTTAGACAGCTTAGGAAGGATGTGTTGGAATTCGACAGTTTATTCTGGTTATCATTAGACGATTGTATACAGGTTAGGAAGGATGTGTGGGAATTCGACAGTTTATTCTGGTTATCATTAGACGATTGTATGCAGGTTAGGAAGGATCTGTGGGAATTGATCAGTTTGGTTTGGTTATCATTAGACGATTGTATGCAGGTTAGGAAGAATCTGTGGGAATTGATCAGTTTGGTTTGGTTATCATTAGACGATTGTATGCAGGTTAGGAAGGATCTGTGGGAATTGATCAGTTTGGTTTGGTTATCATTAGACGATTGTATGCAGGTTAGGAAGGATCTGTGGGAATTGATCAGTTTGGTTTGGTTATCATTAGACGATTGTATGCAGGTTAGGAAGGATCTGTGGGAATTGATCAGTTTGGTTTGGTTATCATTAGACGATTGTATGCAGGTTAGGAAGGATCTGTGGGAATTAATCAGTTTATTCTTGTTATCATTAGACGATATTTAGACAGCTTAGGAAGGATATGTGAGAATTAATCAGTTTATTCTTGTTATCATTAGACGATATTTAGACAGCTTAGGAAGGATATGTGGGAATTAATCAGTTTATTCTTGTTATCATTAGCCGATATTTAGACAGCTTAGGAAGGTTATGTGGGAATTAATCAGTTTATTCTTGTTATCATTAGACGATATTTAGACAGCTTAGGAAGGATATGTGAGAATTAATCAGTTCATTCTTGTTATCATTAGACGATATTTAGACAGCTTAGGAAGGATATGTGAGAATTAATCAGTTTATTCTTGTTATCATTAGACGATATTTAGACAGCTTAGGAAGGTTATGTGGGAATTAATCAGTTCATTCTTGTTATCATTAGACGATATTTAGACAGCTTAGGAAGGATATGTGAGAATTAATCAGTTTATTCTTGTTATCATTAGACGATATTTAGACAGCTTAGGAAGGATATGTGAGAATTAATCAGTTTATTCTTGTTATCATTAGACGATATTTTGACAGCTTAGGAAGGTTATGTGAGAATTAATCAGTTTATTCTTGTTATCATTAGACGATATTTAGACAGCTTAGGAAGGATATGTGAGAATTAATCAGTTCATTCTTGTTATCATTAGACGATATTTTGACAGCTTAGGAAGGATATGTGGGAATTAATCAGTTTATTCTTATCATTAGACGATATTTAGACAGCTTAGGAAGGATATGTGAGAATTAATCAGTTTATTCTTGTTATCATTAGACGATATTTAGACAGCTTAGGAAGGATATGTGAGAATTAATCAGTTTATTGTTATCGTTAGACGATATTTAGACAGCTTAGGAAGGATATGTGAGAATTAATCAGTTTATTCTTGTTATCATTAGACGATATTTAGACAGCTTAGGAAGGATATGTGAGAATTAATCAGTTTATTCTTGTTATCATTAGACGATATTTAGACAGCTTAGGAAGGTTATGTGGGAATTAATCAGTTTATTCTTGTTATCATTAGAGGATATTTAGACAGCTTAGCAAGGATATGTGAGAATTAATCAGTTTATTCTTTTTTTCATTAGGCGATATTTAGACAGCTTAGGAAGGATATGTGAGAATTAATCAGTTTAATCTTGTTATCATTAGACGATATTTAGACAGCTTAGGAAGGATATGTGAGAATTAATCAGTTTATTCTTATCATTAGGCGATATTTAGACAGCTTAGGAAGGATATGTGGGAATTAATCAGTTTATTCTTGTTTTCATTAGACGATATTTAGACAGCTTAGGAAGGATATGTGAGAATTAATCAGTTTGTACTGGTTATCATTAGACGATATTTAGACAGCTTAGGAAGGATATGTGAGAATTAATCAGTGTATTCTTGTTATCATTAGACGATATTTAGACAGCTTAGGAAGGATATGTGAGAATTAATCAGTTTATTCTTGTTATAATTAGACGATATTTAGACAGCTTAGGAAGGTTATGTGGGAATTAATCAGTTTATTCTTGTTATCATTAGACGATATTTAGACAGCTTAGGAAGGATATGTGAGAATTAATCAGTTTATTCTTTTTATCATTAGACGATATTTAGACAGCTTAGGAAGGATGTGTGAGAATTAATCAGTTTATTCTTGTTATCATTAGACGATATTTAGACAGCTTAGGAAGGATATGTGGGAATTAATCAGTTTATTCTTGTTATCATTAGACGATATTTAGACAGCTTAGGAAGGATATGTGAGAATTAATCAGTTTATTCTTGTTATCATTAGACGATATTTAGACAGCTTAGGAAGGTTATGTGGGAATTAATCAGTTTATTCTTGTTATCATTTGAGGATATTTAGACAGCTTAGGAAGGATATGTGGGAATTAATCAGTTTATTCTTGTTATCATTAGACGATATTTAGACAGCTTAGGAAGGATATGTGAGAATTAATCAGTTTATTCTTGTTATCATTAGACGATATTTTGACAGCTTAGGAAGGTTATGTGAGAATTAAGCAGTTTATTCTTGTTATCATTAGACGATATTTAGACAGCTTAGGAAGGATATGTGAGAATTAATCAGTTTATTCTTGTTATCATTAGACGATATTTTGACAGCTTAGGAAGGTTATGTGAGAATTAATCAGTTTATTCTTGTTATCATTAGACGATATTTAGACAGCTTAGGAAGGATATGTGAGAATTAATCAGTTTGTACTGGTTATCATTAGACGATATTTTGACAGCTTAGGAAGGTTATGTGAGAATTAATCAGTTTATTCTTGTTATCATTAGACGATATTTAGACAGCTTAGGAAGGATATGTGAGAATTAATCAGTTTATTCTTGTTATCATTAGACGATATTTAGACAGCTTAGGAAGGATATGTGAGAATTAATCAGTTTATTCTTGTTATCATTAGACGATATTTAGACAGCTTAGGAAGGATATGTGAGAATTAATCAGTTTATTCTTGTTATCATTAGACGATATTTAGACAGCTTAGGAAGGATATGTGAGAATTAATCAGTTTATTCTTGTTATCATTAGACGATATTTAGACAGCTTAGGAAGGATATGTGAGAATTAATCAGTTTATTCTTGTTATCATTAGACGATATTTAGACAGCTTAGGAAGGATATGTGAGAATTAATCAGTTTATTCTTGTTATCATTAGACGATATTTAGACAGCTTAGGAAGGATATGTGAGAATTAATCAGTTTATTCTTGTTATCATTAGGATATTTAGACAGCTTAGGAAGGATATGTGAGAATTAATCAGTTTATTCTTGTTATCATTAGACGATATTTAGACAGCTTAGGAAGGATATGTGAGAATTAATCAGTTTGTACTGGTTATCATTAGACGATATTTAGACAGCTTAGGAAGGATATGTGAGAATTAATCAGTTTATTCTTGTTATCATTAGACGATATTTAGACAGCTTAGGAAGGATATGTGAGAATTAATCAGTTTATTCTTGTTATCATTAGACGATATTTAGACAGCTTAGGAAGGATATGTGAGAATTAATCAGTTTATTCTTGTTATCATTAGACGATATTTAGACAGCTTAGGAAGGATATGTGAGAATTAATCAGTTTATTCTTGTTATCATTAGACGATATTTAGACAGCTTAGGAAGGATATGTGAGAATTAATCAGTTTATTCTTGTTATCATTAGACGATATTTAGACAGCTTAGGAAGGATATGTGAGAATTAATCAGTTTATTCTTGTTATCATTAGACGATATTTAGACAGCTTAGGAAGGATATGTGAGAATTAATCAGTTTATTCTTGTTATCATTAGACGATATTTAGACAGCTTAGGAAGGATATGTGGGAATTAATCAGTTTATTCTTGTTATCATTAGACGATATTTAGACAGCTTAGGAAGGATATGTGAGAATTAATCAGTTTATTCTTGTTATCATTAGACGATATTTAGACAGCTTAGGATCGTGATGTGAGAATTAATCAGTTTATTCTTGTTATCATTAGACGATATTTAGACAGCTTAGGAAGGATATGTGAGAATTAATCAGTTTATTCTTGTTATCATTAGACGATATTTAGACAGCTTAGGAAGGATATGTGGGAATTAATCAGTTTATTCTTATCATTAGACGATATTTAGACAGCTTAGGAAGGATATGTGAGAATTAATCAGTTTATTCTTGTTATCATTAGACGATATTTAGACAGCTTAGGAAGGATATGTGAGAATTAATCAGTTTATTCTTGTTATCATTAGACGATATTTAGACAGCTTAGGAAGGATATGTGAGAATTAATCAGTTTATTCTTGTTATCATTAGACGATATTTAGACAGCTTAGGAAGGATATGTGAGAATTAATCAGTTTATTCTTGTTATCATTAGACGATATTTAGACAGCTTAGGAAGGATATGTGAGAATTAATCAGTTTATTCTTGTTATCATTAGACGATATTTAGACAGCTTAGGAAGGATATGTGGGAATTAATCAGTTTATTCTTGTTATCATTAGACGATATTTAGACAGCTTAGGAAGGATATGTGAGAATTAATCAGTTTATTCTTGTTATCATTAGACGATATTTAGACAGCTTAGGAAGGATATGTGAGAATTAATCAGTTTATTCTTGTTATCATTAGACGATATTTAGACAGCTTAGGAAGGATATGTGAGAATTAATCAGTTTATTCTTGTTATCATTAGACGATATTTAGACAGCTTAGGAAGGTTACCGGTATGTGAGAATTAATCAGTTTATTCTTGTTATCATTAGGCGATATTTAGACAGCTTAGGAAGGATATGTGAGAATTAATCAGTTTATTCTTGTTATCATTAGACGATATTTAGACAGCTTAGGAAGGATATGTGAGAATTAATCAGTTTATTCTTGTTATCATTAGGCGATATTTAGACAGCTTAGGAAGGATATGTGGGAATTAATCAGTTTATTCTTGTTTTCATTAGACGATATTTAGACAGCTTAGGAAGGATATGTGAGAATTAATCAGTTTATTCTTGTTATCATTAGACGATATTTAGACAGCTTAGGAAGGATATGTGAGAATTAATCAGTTTATTCTTGTTATCATTAGACGATATTTAGACAGCTTAGGAAGGATATGTGAGAATTAATCAGTTTATTCTTGTTATCATTAGACGATATTTAGACAGCTTAGGAAGGATATGTGAGAATTAATCAGTTTATTCTTGTTATCATTAGACGATATTTAGACAGCTTAGGAAGGATATGTGAGAATTAATCAGTTTATTCTTGTTATCATTAGACGATATTTAGACAGCTTAGGAAGGATATGTGAGAATTAATCAGTTTATTCTTGTTATCATTAGACGATATTTAGACAGCTTAGGAAGGATATGTGAGAATTAATCAGTTTATTCTTGTTATCATTAGACGATATTTAGACAGCTTAGGAAGGATATGTGAGAATTAATCAGTTTATTCTTGTTATCATTAGACGATATTTAGACAGCTTAGGAAGGATATGTGAGAATTAATCAGTTTATTCTTGTTATCATTAGACGATATTTAGACAGCTTAGGAAGGATATGTGAGAATTAATCAGTTTATTCTTGTTATCATTAGACGATATTTAGACAGCTTAGGAAGGATATGTGAGAATTAATTAATATTTATTCTTGTTATCATTAGACGATATTTAGACAGCCAGCTTAGGAAGGATATGTGAGAATTAATCAGTTTATTCTTGTTATCATTAGACGATATTTAGACAGCTTAGGAAGGATATGTGAGAATTAATCAGTTTATTCTTGTTATCATTAGACGATATTTAGACAGCTTAGGAAGGTTATGTGGGAATTAATCAGTTTATTCTTATCATTAGACGATATTTAGACAGCTTAGGAAGGATATGTGAGAATTAATCAGTTTATTCTTGTTATCATTAGACGATATTTAGACAGCTTAGGAAGGATATGTGAGAATTAATCAGTTTATTCTTGTTATCATTAGACGATATTTAGACAGCTTGAAGGATTTAATCAGTTTATTCTTGTTATCATTAGACGATATTTAGACAGCTTAGGAAGGATATGTGAGAATTAATCAGTTTATTCTTGTTATCATTAGACGATATTTAGACAGCTTAGGAAGGTTATGTGGGAATTAATCAGTTTATTCTTGTTATCATTAGAGGATATTTAGACAGCTTAGGAAGGATATGTGGGAATTAATCAGTTTATTCTTGTTATCATTAGACGATATTTAGACAGCTTAGGAAGGTTACCGGTATGTGGGAATTAATCAGTTTATTCTTGTTATCATTAGAGGATATTTAGACAGCTTAGCAAGGATATGTGAGAATTAATCAGTTTATTCTTGTTATCATTAGGCGATATTTAGACAGCTTAGGAAGGATATGTGAGAATTAATCAGTTTATTCTTGTTATCATTAGACGATATTTAGACAGCTTAGGAAGGATATGTGAGAATTAATCAGTTTATTCTTGTTATCATTAGGCGATATTTAGACAGCTTAGGAAGGATATGTGAGAATTAATCAGTTTATTCCTGTTATTATTAGACGATATTTTTAGACAGCTTAGGAAGGATATGTGAGAATTAATCGGTTTTTTCTTGTTATCATTAGGCGATATTTAGACAGCTTAGCTTAGGAAGGATATGTGGGAATTAATCAGTTTATTCTTGTTTTCATTAGACGATATTTAGACAGCTTAGGAAGGATATGTGAGAATTAATCAGTTTGTACTGGTTATCATTAGACGATATTTAGACAGCTTAGGAAGGATATGTGAGAATTAATCAGTTTATTCTTGTTATCATTAGACGATATTTAGACAGCTTAGGAAGGATATGTGGGAATTAATCAGTTTATTCTTGTTATCATTAGACGATATTTAGACAGGTTAGGAAGGATATGTGAGAATTAATCAGTTTGTACTGGTTATCATTAGACGATATTTAGACAGCTTAGGAAGGGTCTGTGGGAATTAAAAGGTGTGTTCTGGTTATCATTAGAAGATTGTATGCAGCTTAAGAAGGATCTGTGGGATTTGTAAGGGTAAACAAAATTCTCAGTTCACCCTCTTGACTTCCACATGCCCTTCCTAATCTGAATAAAAGCGTCTGATAATAACCAGAAAGCAGCAAAGAATGCGTCAACGGATCTATTCAGATTAGGAAAAGAATATGGAAGTCAGACGGTTAACCCTTTGAGTAGGTATATGGAAGAATATGGAAGTCAGACGGTAAACCCTTTGAGTAGGTACCGTATATGGAAGAATATGGAAGTCAGACGGTGAACCCTTTGAGTAGGTATATGGAAGAATATGGAAGTCAGACGGTTAACCCTTTGAGTAAGTATATGGAAGAATATGGAAGCCAGACGGTTAACCCTTTGAGTAGGTATATGGAAGAATATGGAAGTCAGACGGTTAACCCTTTTAGTAGGTATATGGAAGAATATGGAAGTCAGACGGTTAACCTTTTGAGTAGGTATATGGAAGTCAGACGGTTAACCCTTTGAGTAGGTATATGGAAGAATATGGAAGTCAGACGGTTAACCCTTTGAGTAGGTATTTGGAAGAATATGGAAGTCAGGGTTAACCCTTTGAGTAGGTATATGGAAGAATATGGAAGTCAGAGGATTAACCCTTTGAGTAGGTATATGGAAGAATATGGAAGTCAGACGGTTAACCCTTTGAGTAGGTATATGGAAGAATATGGAAGTCAGACGGTTAACCCTTTGAGTAGGTGTATGGAAGAATATGGAAGTCAGACGGTTAACCCTTTGAGTAGGTATATGAAAGACTATGGAAGTCAGACGGTTAACCCTTTGAGTAGGTATCAGGGACGTCCTTTTTATCCTATTCTGGTACCGTAACTATTAAGCGATTTTATTCAGCTTGGGAAGGACCTCTAGCTACAATAAGGTTTCAATCTATCTGGACCAATCCTTTTAACTACCGTACCACAGCTCCATCCTAAGCTGCATTATATCGTCAAAATATAGCTTGAATAAAACATAGTACCGGTACACGTCGCTGGTACTCAAAGGGTTAATTGAGATAGCCTAGTCTTTACCCTTATAGTTCCCACTGATTCTTCCTAAGTTGTAAAAAGTCGTCCGATGATGGCCAGAATATACTGTCAAAATGCGTCATAATCCTCAAGTAATAAGGGGGGTAGTGCTTGGTTTATGTTCTATATATATATTTATTTATTTATATATTTTTGAGTTTCCTCGCTGGACATCCATCAAGCTTCAAAAACCACCCCCTAGACCCCCTTTCAAGATAAATTTGTAAATTTTTCGGTAGAAAAATGTCCCGGCCGAAAGCTGGTTCCTTCTAAAATTAGAGGCTCGCTGCCTCACGCCAGGAAAACATCGACACCTAAAGGGCACGAAAGGTCTTAATATTGACAACAAATTTTTTTTTTTTTTTTTTTTTTAAGAGACAATGAACGGAGGAAGGAAAAACACAGATAAAACAAAAAGGTCCATGTGCCTAAAGGCATCCTCCATTCATAAAATGTTTGTAACAACTGGATTTAAACATTTGTTGATTGTAAGTTTGTGGAAAGCAATTCGAGGGAAGTGAATTCCAAAGAGTAGTAGCTCTGGGGATAAATTAATTCTGATAAGCAGAAGTTCTGCATTGTGGAGGAGAAAGTGTAAATTCATGGGCGCTCTCAGCTGCCCTAGTTCTACGGGGAAAGATGTGGAGAGGCGGCACAATTGAAGCAAGTTCCTCGGAACAATTGCTGTGAAAATATCTGTAGAATAATGCAAGGGATGCAACGTTTCTTCGTATGGCTAATGTAGGAAGGTCCTGTGTGATTGCAGGGTTATTGATTAATCTAATAGCTTTATTTTGAATTTTGTCCAACTGCCGCAATGCAACCACTCCACTTCCACCCCACAGAGGTGAACAGTAATCCATCTGAGAGCGCACATGACTTTTATATATTACGGCCAACTGCTCGTCAGTGAAGAATTCTCGAACTCTGTACAGGAGTCCCATTTTTTTAGAGGCATTCTTTGCAATGCTTCTAACATAATGTGTCCAGCTCAAGTGAGGCGAAAGGTCTCAAAATCGCCAAACTAACGGAAAGAACGTCGTAAAACCTCAAAACTAATATGCTAAACATGAGGGAGAAGGGTGTCCAGAAAAAGCGAGGACTACCCCCTTAAACCCTTCTGTACCGGCGACGTCTTTCATATTCAATTCTAGTTACCGGTACATTTAGACGATTCTTTGAAGCTTTGGAAGGATATATGGTACGGTAGGTAAAATGATTAATTGAGATAGTCTGTAGTCCTTAAAATGGTAGACGTCCTTCTTTAGCTGCACAAAATCTAAATATAGCTATATATAAATATATATATACGGTATATCCTTATTTGGCCTCTGTCTTGAGTCGGCCACCCCCAGAAAAAAAAATAGGAAAAGTGGGGAATGGGCCTGAGTAAGTACGGTACATACATACATATTTGAATATTGGCTATATCCAGGGGTCTAGGCTATATCATTAGAAATATTTCAGAAACGTACCGATATTACATACCGTACATAATATACATACCATACATACATATTATACATACCGGTACTGTACCATACATACCGGTACATACATATACACACAGTCTAGAAGTTTGCACTCTAAAGTGTTACCGGTAATTAGTGTTTTGACTACCGTATACCACGTGTGTCACCGTCACCCCACACATACATACATACACACATGCATACATACATATACATACACAGAGTCTAGAAGTCCGGGTTCTTAAGTTTGTATGAGGCTGTGAGTATACCGTACCACATGTGTCACTTTCAGTACACACAACATACATACTGTACATACATATACAGTACATATACTGTATACATACAGACATAAAGTCCGTGCTCTTAAGTTTTAATGAGTGTTTGGGTAGGCCTATACCACATGTGTTACTGTCACCACACACAACATACACACACACACGCACATATGTACGTAAAGTCACGTTCATTAATTCTGATGCACTTATATCAGCATTAACCCTTTCAGTACCGATGCCGATATTTTAATTTATTCCGGCTACGATTACATCATTTCATTCCGATTAAAAAGGGCCTCCAGCAATAAACAAGCTTCGTAACTATCTCGTTTAACCCTTTGTACTACCACAGATCCTTCTTAAACTGCATAAAATCCTCTAAGTAGGTAGGATAGAAATCGTGAAAGTTAACCCATATAACTAAAAAAGGACTAGAGTAAATGGGCTGTTCATTTCTACAGCTATTCCCTGGCTGACCCTTCACAAATGGTAGAAATATTAGCTCGATGACTCTAGTTGCTTGTGGGTTATAGAGGTTAACATTAACCCTCGTGGCCCGGGCTGGTCTTCCAAAGGACGGAGGTCGCATCCGGGCGATCTGGCCGAAAAACGTCTAGGCCTAGGCTACCGTATTTTGTTTTATTTTAACTGCTAGAAATTTCCCACGCATCTATAAACGTAGTGCGGTTTTCAATCTGTAGACTGGCATTGAGTAGAGCTCTGTAAGTCAACTGGTTCAGTTGTGATGATGATTTCAGTGGAGCGAATTTTGCCGCGATGTTGACAATATCGGAGCTTCTCAGACACTAATTTCGTCTGACGTCACAACAATAACATTGATCCGACGTCTCCTTATTGTTTTCAGAGGTGCGGTGACGCAACGATCGGCTTTGTTTACATGCGTCGGACGCACAGCGTTCAGACCAAACTGAATAGGCTTTCAAGCTTACTATCTCTTGAAAGGACACCCGGGTTCCTGCCCATCTGCCGCGGTGTCCTTTTAAAAGGACACCCGGGCTGGAAGGGTTAAAGAGATTTAGCCTACCTATTTGGAACAGGGTATAGTCATATTTCCTATTTATGCAAGGTGAATAACGTCACCCTTTCGCGGGAATTACGGCGTCTGGCAAAAAAATATATCGATAAATTAAACCAAAAAATTAATAAATACAAAAAAAAGAGTCACCGGGTGTGGGGAGCTACAGTATATGCGTCATATATCTGTCTGCCATGGAATCGAACCCTGAATCTTTGGGTTGCGAGTCTAGTACACTAACCATTGCACCCGAGTTCACCCAATGAAGTGCTCGTACGCAAATGGTGTTGAACCTATATCCATTCCTTCAAATTCTCCAATATTATTTTTACAATATAGAGGTGTGTGTGTGTGTGGATGAGATTTCCTTTTATTATTTGTTATGATTATGCCTCCGTTTATCTGTAAACAAAATCTCAAAACGTTAACAACCGATTTTCTCGAAATTTGTTGGACAGATAGGGTACCGGTATGAAGTGATTCAATATAGGAGGCGATCGGTAGAGTGCATACCTCCGCCAGCGTAGGTGGATGTAGGGGCTATCCCGAGTGCTCCTCTATTTTATTTCTACGTTTGAGGTGAGAGGATTAAGGGGAGATGGTCGGTTTTTCTGGCTGCTCTTCTCCCTCATGCTTAGCTCTATTAGTGTTCTGATTTTAAGACGTTCGGGTCCATTAGCTTGGCGATTTTAAGACCTTTTGCCCCTATTCTGTGTCAATATGACTTTTCGTGTCATTTAGGTATAGATTTTTTCCTGGAGAGCGAAAGCGAGCCTGTAATTTAGGAGGAACCAGCCTTCGGCCGGGATATTTTTCTACAGAAAAATGTACAAATATATCTTGAAGGGGGATGCTGTGGTTGTCATTTTAAGTTTGATGGAGGTCTCGGGAAGAAACTAAAAAAATAATAAAAATTAAAACAATCGTTGAAAAAAATAATTATCCCCCCTTAAAATGTAGGTTGCAGAGGGTATTTTTGAGTGGGCGTGTATGGTGTTGGTGTGGTGGATAGCCAGGGGAGGGGAAAATAGTGTTAGGTCATGGCTATAGCGTTTAAGCTCCTGTTTCCGGTTGGCGTGTTACAGTGACGGGGAAATGCGGGGGGGGGGGGGGGGGTTAGTTACTGGACTCTTATACTCTATTTTATTGGTATAATTGGCTGACAATCTCAAATCCTTGATACTGACCTAACCGAGCCAAGAAAACATTATTAAATCTTAAATGGTTAATTTCAAACAACTTTTCGCGGTGATATTACAGTACCGTTTACTGTAATACAATGTCGTATATACAGTATATATATATATATACAGGGTGTCCCAGGAGGAAAGGGCATACCTTTGGGAAACGATAGAACAAGGTTTTCTAAGCCTAAAATGTTCGATAAGAAATATTCCAAATCTCAACCGCTATTGAGATATTATATGTTGAAAATGGTGTTTTCTTTAGTATTTCCCCATAAGGCTGGCCTAACTGTCCTAGTGCCTACCACACCTCCATCTTTCTGCAATTATTTTACCATCTATATAATATTTTCGATTGTCTGTGTGTGTGTCTGTTCTTAATAGGCGGCCGCAGTTTTGGACCTGGGGAGCTGCAACTTTGCATATGGGTTTCAATTTACCTGGGTCAGGTCATAGAGGGAGCGAGGCCACGATCAGAGGTCGTTTCGAGGCCGAAATTTTAAAAAAAATGAAAAAATAAAAACAAAATTGCCGTTTGGGGCAGAAGGAGGCCTCCGATCGAAAAGCTGTATGGAACGAAAGTTGTTCGCAGCCCCCCAAAATGGGGGTACGGATGAGGTCAGATCCAAAATCGGAGGTCATTTAGCGGCCGAAATCGAGGTCGCCGTTTAATGAGGCACAGGGAGGTCGAGGCCGGTGAATATGGTAGTACCGGTAGTAGTATTGTGATGATTGTGGTAGTGATTGATGATGGTGGTTATGGTAGTAGTAGTGGTGGTAGTAGTGATGGTGATTACCCGGGCAACGCCGGGTACCCCTGCTAGTGTTATTATAAAGATACTATATTTCTGTAAGTTGCAAAATGATTATAGATATATTAGCTCACTTTGGACCAGTTAGAAACTATTTGACATGGGAGAGTCCATTACAGGGATGCGGGGGGAAAGACACTAAATTAAACCTTCAATATCTTTATAGCGGTTGTGATTTGGACTTTTTGTTATAGAACATTATATGCTTAGAATACCTTGTTCTATCATTTCCCAAAGTTATGCCCTTTCGTCCTGGGACACCCTGTATATATACAGTATATACACCGAGGCATCTCATTAGACAGCTTCAAGAGAGCTCTCGATGTCGAACTACAAAAAGTGCCACACGAGCCCATCCCCGCAGTGGAGCGCTCTGCCCCTTCGAACAGTCTGCTGCACCAATTTTCAAACAACTACAAAGGGCGTTGCGCTCCTCGGTGCCACTAGCAAGAGTGGCGAACTCCAAATAGGTAGCCTAACTCCACATAGGTAGGTATATATACTGTATATATGCTGTATATAGGCCTGTAAGAGTGCCGGTACCGGTACATAGATTCAATATTGAAGTAAATAATTTAAAAACTAGAATATACGGTACCAATTATCTGTATTTAATTTCTTATATCATCCGCGTTACCTCCAGAATTCAAATTCAATTCAAATGAATATAGAAAAGGTGGGTGAGGGTGAAAGAAGGGAAGTTTTTATTGGTTATGTAGGAGAGACAGTGGTAAAAGTGAGAGCAAATAGAGTGTCGGGGCTTGACCAACGTGCGTGAGTTGAGTACCGGTATTGGGCTGGATCAGTATGGCTTGCCAAGAAGGGGGCTGGGAGGCTGCAAGATGAAGGCAGGAGATGGGTGTTGATGGTGGTGGTGAAGAAGTCGATGGTGTTAATGTTGGTGTTTAACGAATTCTTCCATGTTGAAGGTCTTTCTCGATCTTTTTGGTTTTTTCATGGAGCTCCTGATCTTGAACAGCTGACTTTGGAAGATCCTTAGAAAACCTTCTAAAAGATAGATCATTAGATCAGTTGCTTCGGTGTCCCCCAAAATGGTTCTCCATAAAGGTGATTCAGGGGGGGGACGTCCTTTTCCTCTTGGTGCTGCATCCTTGACTCCTTCTTCCTCGATCGTCTCCACGTCGACTATTTCTCCTATGGTGGACACAGTGTACTCAGACGACGTGGAGGGGAGTGCCACCAGATGATTAATGGTGGCAGGTGCTGGAGTCGAGGCTGCTACTGGTCCGGTGATGTTGACTGCTGATGGAGGTGGCGATGCCGAGACTGCAGGAGGAGGTGGTGGAAGGCTGCTCCTATGGATTGGTTTGTAGATGTTCAGGCGTTTCCGTGGCTGCTGTCTTGGACGTTGTTGGGGAGCCTGTGGACGAGTGATTTTGGTGGAGTGCATGTTTGGGATGATAATAGAGGGCAAGTTGTTGGCTTGTAGGAGAGCAGGGAGATACACCCTTAGGAGGTTGATGTCCCCACCAGCAAGAGCAGTGGCTGTGGTGACAATGATTTTGATGATTGAGTCCTTGTCACAAGATGGCTGCTCTACTCTTGCCTTCTCCTTCCTCTTCCTGGCATGATACTCGATGTGCCTCCATTCCCTTCTTCCCCTTTTTGATGGTAAACTCTACCCTCTCTCCGTCACCAAGAGAGGGCAGAGCGTGGAGTGGATTGGGGCGAGATATGCTCCTTCTATGTACAAAGATGTCTCCTCCTTCCTGTTGGCTGATAAAGCCCATTCCCTTTTTGTAGTAACATTAACATGGCCAGACAGCAGGTGGGTTCTGTGGGAATTCATGATGGTTTTGGTGGTAAGGGATAGGTGGAGAGTTGTAGCCAATCAGGAGAGAGCAGGAGCTGTGTGATGTCTGGTGACCTCCAGATGAGTAGTCTTTGTATTTATCATGGAGCGTACCGTACCTGTTAGGGCTGTGCCAATCGATCGTCAGGAGCTGAGTGGCTGACGGCGCGGCGCGCCCTTGAGGGACCTTTCGGAACACAGATGGACAGGGTTTTGTCATTATTAATCAGTTTTCTTTGTGTTTGTGCCACCACAGTATACCGTACCGGTAATTGATAATGATGGTGTGTCTGTGTAGAAGGGATCTGTGTGCGTCTGCGTGAAGATGATTTTGATTATGGTGTTATGGTGGTGGTGATTGTGGTGATGATCTGTGTGTGTAACACGCATCACACTAGTGATTCACAACAGCGGTGATGGTATGTCTGTATAGTGAATTCCACATACCCTTCGTAATTTGATTAAGATCGTCGAATGATAGCCAGACAACAGACAGATATGCATCATTGTATCTAGGAGTTAATAATTATCCATATTTTGTGCAGTTATTTTCTTGCCTCCGGAGACCGTATTTTTCAGAGCGATAAATAATGTTGGATTGCGGAGTTGCGATTTATATTATTATTTGTGTTTCCTCTTTTGTTCCATTGTTGCCGCTCCCGTGCTCTTTGAAAGCTTGTGTAGTGTAATCCCTTGAGTTTCAGGGATTTTTTTATCAACTGTACCGGCGACGTTTTTTTTTTTTTTTTTTTTAATATATATACTGTGTTTAGGCGGTTTTGTGCAGTTTGATAAGGATTTAAGGTAGCAAAAAGTGTTAAGGGGGGATGGTTCGTTTTTTGGTAGATTTATTTATTTATTTATTTATTTATTATTTATTTATTTTGTTCTATATATTATTTGCTTAGTTTCCTCCCTAGACCTCCATCAAACTTAAAATAACTACGCCAGGATCCCCCTTTTAAGATATATTTGTACATTTTTTGGTAGAAAAATGTCTCGGCCGAAGACCGGATCCTTCTAAAATGATAGGTTCGCTATCGCTCTCTAGGAAAAAATCGACACCTAAATGGCAGGAAAGGTCTTAATATTGACAAAGAAATGAGACGAAAGGTCTTAAAATCGTCAAATTAACAGAACGAACCTCTTAAAATATCAAAACTAATATACCGGTACCAAGCATGAGGGAGATGGGGGTCCAGAAAAAGCGGCTGTACCTCCCCCTTAAGTTTCGTAGGAATTCTGCTACCTAACATTGATTGATATCCAGTATTCGATACATGGATATTAATTGTGGTCGGGGGCCGGGGGAGTGCTGGAGGGACCTTGGTGACCCTGGTCTCTGGGTCTTCTGGATGACCTAGATGCGTGTGAATTTGTAGTTTGTTTTTATGTGTTCATTGTTTTCTGTTGTGTTGTCCCTATTCGGGCTCACATGTTTTCATCAATTTAATTTGGGGGGTTGTTGGTGACAAGAACGATGCCAGAAATAATATGCGATTGGTTTTTACCCCTTCTGTACGGTACCGGCCACGTCTTTTTTGTATTTGATTCATGCTGTGTTTAGACGATGTTGTGCAGTTTGAGAAGGGTGTGAGGTACGGTAGTAAAAAGGGTTAAGTGAGATACAGTAGTTCGAAGCCTGTTAATTTGCTGGAGGCCCTTTATAAACTGATAAAATCGTCTAACACTAGCCAGAATAAAGTTAAAAGGACGGCACCGGTACTGAAAGGGATATATATATATATATATATTTTTTTTTTTATTTATTAATTAAAATGTAAAACTTGCAAACTAAACAAACCAAAATTGGGACAAGGACAATATAAAGTCAAATTAAATTATCAAAATCGCTATGTGGAAACAACGCTTACTAAAATGAAAACTATTAAATAAAAGAACACAATCCACCACATAGGGTGTACATTACTACATGAGCAAGTTAATCTGTTTCCCAAGCAAACTAATCGCACATATAACAACGCACTATCGTCACGTTAAAGGAGGTAGTCAAGTTTGGGAAGTCCGGGACGTTCTGGCAAATTTGACTAAACTCTGCATGAATAAAGAAACTAAATGTTAAATGTCAAAATATTATTTAAACTCAAATTTGCAACATGACAAGACATTAACAATAGTACAAAATACAAATATTTATAAGATATCTATATTATTACAAAATAATATATAAAATACAGTACAGCACTCACTAACGATAGTGCTATCGGGTAGGTACCTGTAAGCATAGCATGCCTCAAGTGACACCTATCAATAACTACCCTACAAATAACCTACATTTATAGCACAAATAAACTAAGGAAATCGCAAAAGTAAGCAATTGATACTATCGACAACTAGATTTAGCCGTTACCGGTACACCACACGAGCGCTTTTTTAATATTTTTTCGGGCAAACTTAGTCTATAGCGGCTTAAAAATGTAAGTTTCGTAATAATTAAACTAGCTTACCGGTACCGTATATAATCTAACTTCGGTCTAGTTTTCGATTCCAATGCGAAAGATCCTCAAAATAATTCGAGAAATAACTTGCTCATCAAAAATGGCAGAAAAATTCGCTCGTGTGACACCACCGAAGCCAGTGTCACGAGCGCTTTTTCTGGCAACTTTCGATGAGCAATTTTTGTTCTCTTAGTATTTTGAGGTATCACCAGGGATTTAAAGAACATTATTATCGGTACCGGTAAGTCACCTCCTGTTTTAAACGTATGTAGAATCCAACCTGTTAGCTCTATTTATACAATATAATTAGGTTAATAATAGTTTCAAGTGTATTTTCCATCACAGTATAATGCTATCAATACTTTCATTGATTTCATTAGTTAGGCTTATTTATATATTTATTGGTGAGTTGGTGAAAACAAATATGAATTTAAATGTCGGTATTACTTGACTACTGCTACCACCTGTGTGTGTGTGGATGCTCTTGTGTATACGTAAGTCTACGTGTTTGTGTGTGTGTGTGTGTGTGTGCCTATATGAGTGTGTAAATACCCTACCGAACAACCCCTATCAGTGATCTTTTACCAATAACTCTGAACGCTCCTAAATGAACCTTCATTAAGAATTTTGTGAATAGTAATGATTCCAATGGTACGCCCGCTCGTATTCATTGGTTTTCGTTCGGTTTCTTTTTGTTTTGTGTTTGAGATGTTTTGTTTTATTACCAGTACGTTAGTGTTTTTATATTTTTTACACACACACACACGCACAGAAAATAACATCTGACATACTAGATGTACGTTTCTCTCTCTCTCTCTCTCTCTCTCTCCGCTATACCTGGTGAACATATCCTAACATAAGCGTAGACTTAACCAGGACTATTACACACACACACACGCAGAGAGAGAGAGAGAGCTATCGCCAGTGGACATATCTCACCATAGCGTGAACTGAACCAAAACTCTATATTTATTTTTATATCTGTGATCGTTTGCTACATTGCATCCCCCCCCCCCCATAAAATGAGCTAAATTAGTTGCTGTTTTGTTGCCAGATGTTAATAGTTAAAGCCTTCCTCCAATAACACTGTAGCGTAACGATCTGTTTCTTAGACTTCTATGTTACATTTACAGTATACACACATCGGTATTAGTTAAACTCCCAATACTCTCTCTTGTCGTAGGTTTATTGATGTCCTTATAGTTACTGCTTAACAACAATAGCTGTACTGTATAGTTACACACACACACACACACACACACACACACACACACACACACACACACCCTTACGACTGGACCTGTAATGCGTAGGTCTATCGTCGGCTGAGGCTGGGGTATGACTGCTGAGCCAAGGGGTGCCAACTTCCAAGGGCGCTCCAAGCAGCTCTCAGATTCAAACGCGCTAACACGCACATGACTGTACACACACGTTCACGTGTGTGTAGTACACATAGGCCTAGCTGGACAGAGGGGGTCTGTATGCGGTTTACTGGTCCGAGGAGGGGAAACAGGATTTCTACCAAAATTTCACTCTCACTCTTAACCTAATCTCAGAGACTTCCAGAGTCTCTAATCTCCACAACTCCAAAGTCACAAAATCTCCATAAGTCTACTATTACAGGGGAAGTAGTTGGTTTTTCTGTACCTTCTTCTCCCTCATGTTTAGCATATTAGTTTTGAGATTTTAAGACGTTCGTTCCGTTAGTTTGGCGAGTTTAATACCTTTTCACCCCATTTCTTCATCATTTTTAAGATCTTTTGGGCCATTTAGGTGTCGAGTTTTTCCTGGCGTGCGATAGCGAGCCTGTAATTTTAAGAAGAACCGGCCTTCGGCCGGGACATCTTTGTACCGAAAAATTTACAAATTTATCTTGAAGTGGGGTATAGGGGGTGTTTTTCTAAGCTTGCTGGAGGTCTAGGGAGGAAACTAATAAAATAGATACATAGATGATGAAATTAATACGCCCATCTCCCCTTAGGTATAATATAACGACTAAAGGCTACACAGCTCTAGTATTGGCCTGGGGAATCACTGTTTACATAGGTGGACTAATACCCGGTACATAGATTGCATGTCCCCACACTTCTATGTATATACACAAGATACACACACTCACACGCAGAGAGAGAGAGAGAGAGAGAGAGAGAGAGAGAGAGAGAGAGAGAGAGAGAGAGAGAGAGAGAGAGGAGAGAGAGAGAGAGAGAGAGAGAGAGAGAGAGAGAGAGAGAGAGAGAGAGAGAGAGAGAGAGAGAGAGAGAGAGAGAGAGAGAGAGAGAGAGAGAGAGAGAGAGAGAGAGAGAGAGAGAAGAGACAGAGAGGAAGGAGAGAGAGAGGAGAGCGAAGAGAGAGAGAGAGAGAGAGGAGAGAGAGGAGAGAGAGAGCGAGAGAGAGAGAGAGAGAGAGAGAGAGAGAGAGAGAGCGAGAGAGAGAGAGAGAGAGAGAGAGAGTGAGAGAGAGAGAGAGATTATGAAATGTTTTCCTAGTGTATGTGTTATGTGGTGTGTGTATATTGTATGTTTTTTTCCAATACCCTATGTTTTAACTGTCTCTAATATATTGAGAGAGAGAGAGAGAGATTATGAAATGTTTTCCTAGTGTATGTGTTATGTGGTGTGTGTATATTGTTTTTACCCTTTACAGGTAAATTGTGGACGTGAGCAGCAGCTAAGCTTGAAGAAAGTGACCTGTTTCGGAGAACAGGTAGGGATCATAGAGTACGGTAGATTAAATCGTACGCGGTGGTCTAAACAGTACGCAATATCGCTACAAAATAACAATGCTATCACATGGTTATATTATTGCAATGTATAAAGTGTCTTAGTTGTAGTCTAAACAGTACGCAATATCGATAACAAAATAACTACCAAACTCAGAGGGGTTATATATATTGCAATGTACCGGGTACTATAAAGTATTTACTGATATTATTGTATTTTATCTATCAAACGTATTTATACTAAATTAACTAATGTACAGTCGCCGGCATTAATTGTGATACATAATTAAGTAATTAGTGACGGTATCCAATTCAGGCCGAGGTAGTTTTGAAAAAGATCAAGCCTATATTAGGGGGTAGTGCTTGTTTTGGGGTCTATGCATTTAATTATTCATTCAGTTTCTACTTTCCTCGCTAGATCTCCATCAAGCTTAAAAAAACACCCCCTAGACCCCCTTTCAAGATAAATTTGTAAACAAAATCGGTAGAAAAATTTCCCGGCCAAAGGCCGGTTTCCTCTAAAAAATTTAAAGAAAAAAGTGTTAAAGTTTCTTTTTTGTTCAGCTGATGATAAAGTAGCATATCCCTATCTTAATTACTCAGCTATTACGTAGGATTTGTAGCGAAATGTGTTACTAATAATGAGAACTAGGTATTTTTAGGATGCAGAGACGTGATAGTTTCCTCTGTATCCATATATAATCGATAAATCAACTGCTAGTGGATTAAATTTTCCATCAGCTGGAAACAATTAGGCTGTAATCAATCATGTTACCACTTAGCCTTCATTCCTTTCCCTCCCCCTACTCCCTTCAGTCATGTATGCCCGCCTATCCCCGCCCACTTACGCCACTTACCGCTTACGTTATGACCGGGTATGGGTGTTAGCGGAATCACCCCTCCTTTCTTTTCTTTTGGGTGGTCTTGTTGCTCTTCGTGACCATTAAAACTCTATCCCCACTATAGAAGAATGTACAGTGGACCCCTCTCTCTCTCTCTCTCTCTCTCTCTCTCTCTCTCTCTCTCTCTCTCTCTCTCTCTCTCTCTCTCTCTCTCTCTCTCTCTCTCTCTCTCTCTCTCTCTCTCTCTCTGTGGCTTGATTTTTTTCCCTGCGCCCTAGACCTCCATATCAATCATAAAAAAACACCTTCGAGATAAAATTGCAAATTTTTCGTAGAATAATGTCTTCTTAGTTGCAAGGTGCCTATCATCGCTCTACAGCCAAAAATCGACACCTAAATGGCACGAAAGGGCTTAAGGGGGGTCAACTGTTTTAAGACGTTTATCCCCATCCAGGTTTCGATTTCTTCATGGCGAGCGAAGCGAGCCAGCATTGTATGGAGAAATCCGGCTTCGCCAGAGACATTTTTCTATCGAAAAATGTACAAATTTAGCTTTCTGTCAAAACAATAATATATACTGTATATGCTGGCTCGCTACCGCTCGCCAGGAGTGTATTGACACCTGGATGGCGGTAATTTAAACATCTTAAAATAGTAGGAAAGGAAAAAAAAGCGAGGTGGGCTCCCTTGAAATAGACCATGAAATAGAGCGCTAGGTCTTAGAATTGACAAACTAATGGGCCGAACGTCTTAAATTATCAACACTAATGGGGCTGAGCATGAGGGAGAAGGGGGTCCAGAAACCCCTTCCCCCCTCCTCTCTCTCTTTTCTCTCTCTCTCTCTCACTCTCTCTCTTCAGCCGTGTACCCCTGCCCATCCCCGCCAACTTAATACACCCATACCCGCCCCCTTACGCCCATTGACACCACTTAAGGCAATTAAACGGCGGTGGTAGTGTGTGTGTGTGTCTGTGTGCATGTGTGTCTGTGTGTGTAGTTTATTACCTTGCTTATTGTGATGTGAACGATTTAGGTTTGACACATACAAAGTTACCGACACATCTTAATGGGCCATTTTATATCATATTTAATTATCCTCATTTAAATAATTACCATTCAACATTAATTGTAATCCGCGTTTCTCTCTTTACCATTTTACAGTATAGTTTATAGCCTGTGCAAGAAGCTTATAGTTTATTACAGTATATTACAAACGCTACATATTGTGCGAGGGTGAAAATACTTGAAGCGTCGTGTGGTTGTTGAAATACGAGATTACAATATAAATGTGTGTGTGTGTGTGTGTGTGTGTGTGTGTGTGTGTGTGTGTGTGTGTGTGTGTGTGTGGGTGTGTGTGTGTGTGTGTGTGTGTGTGTGTGTGTGTGTGTGTGTGTGTGTGTGTGTGTGTGTGTGGTGTGTGTGTGTGTGTGGTGTGTGTGTGTGTGTGTGTGTGTGTGTGTGTGTGTGTGTGTGTGTGTGTGTGTGTGTGTGTGTGTGTGTGTGTGTGTGTGTGTGTTCTGACACTCCGCGGGGAAAAGTTTTAGATACCGGTATTGGTTTTGTGTTTATTACCTAATGAGATTTATATTATTGATATTTGTTGATATTTTTGCGAATCAGCAGTACCGTTATAGGCTAGCATATACAGTATATATTATTGTTTTGACAGCAAGCTAAATTTGTACATTTTTCGATAGAAAAATGTCTCTGGCGAAGCCGGATTTCTCCATACAATGCTGGCTCGCTTCGCTCGCCATGAAGAAATCGAAACCTGGATGGGGATAAACGTCTTAAAACAGTTGACAATGGCCCTTTCGTGCCATTTAGGTGTCGATTTTTGGCTGTAGAGCGATGATAGGCACCTTGCAACTAAGAAGACATTATTCTACGAAAATGGTTTTAGACGATGTCGATCAACTGCAGACATTCTTTGCTTTCTTACGCATCAAATCAACCAAGCTACAGACCAACATGGTGAAACACATACAATAGCACTGGATATATCAAAGGCATTTGATAGAGTCTGGCATCAATCCTTATTGTCGAAGATGTCACACTACGGCCTTGCATCATTAGTTCCACTAATTTCTTCTTATCTTCATAACAGAAAAATATGTGTAATGGTAGATGGCCTTTATTCTCAATTTCACTCAATAAATGCTGGTGTTCCTCAGGGATCAGTTTTGGCCCCAACTCTGTTCCTCATTCATATCAATGATCTCATATCTACCACTCATTATCCAATACATTCCTACGCAGATGACTCAACACTCCACAGTTCCTTCACATTTACCAATTCTTTCACCCAACCCGATCTTATAAATTCAAAAATAAACACTGCAATTTCTCTGAACCAGGACCTTTCTAGAATGAATGAATGGGGACAAAAGAATCTAGTTTCCTTTAATGCACAGAAAACCAAGTACATTCAATTTTCTAACCGACAGAATCTCACTGACTCCCATATATTTTTTAATGATGTAAATATTCCCACTTCCCCTAGTATTGACATTCTCGGTGTAACATTAACTACTAACTTGAGCTGGACACATTATGTTAGAAGCATTGCTAAGAATGCCTCTAAAAAACTGGGACTCCTGTACAGAGTTCGAGAATTCTTCACTGACGAGCAGTTGGCCGTAATATATAAAAGTCATGTGCGTTCTCAGATGGATTACTGTTCACCTCTGTGGAGTGGAAGTGGAGTGGTTGCATTGAGGCAGTTGGACAAAATTCAAAATAAAGCTATTAGGTTAATCAATAACCCTGCAATCACACAGGACCTTCCTACATTATCCATACGAAGAAACGTTGCATCCCTTGCATTATTCTACAGATATTTTCACAGCAATTGTTCCGAGGAACTTGCTTCAATTGTGCTGCCTCTCCACATCTTTCCCCGTAGAACTAGGGCAGCTGAGAGCGCCCATGAATTTACACTTTCTCCTCCACAATGCAGAACTTCTGCTTATCAAATTCATTTATCCCTAGAACTACTACTCTTTGGAATTCACTTCCCTCGAGTTGCTTTCCACAAACTTACAATCTACAAAAGTTTAAATCCAGTTGTTACAAACATTTTATGAATGGAGGATGCCTTTAGGCACATGGACCTTTTTGTTTTATCTGTGTTTTTCCTTCCTCCGTTCATTGTCTCTTTAAAAAAAAAAAAAAAAATAAAAAAAAAAAATATATATATATATATATATACCGATATATACCGATATATATATATATATATATATATATATATATATATATATATATATATATATATATATATATATATATATATATATATATATATATATATGAATATAAATATATATATATATATATATATATAAATATATATATATATATATATATATATATATATATATATATATATATATAAATATATTCTCACTTTCATTGCATTTAATTTTTTTGCCTTTGCATTAAATATTTCTAGTGATATAATCGCATTCGATAATTGCATTTTGCTTTTTATATGGACCGTGAAAACCAAGGGATAGAAATGTTAGGGTGTATTTTGTGTGACTGAATTATATAATATTTCCATGAGTGTGTGAGAGAGAGAGAGAGAGAGAGAGAGAGAGAGAGAGAGAGTCGGTGTAGTTTTGTAAGGGTGTAATATGTGTGTGTTTGTATGAAGGAGAGAGAGATTCGTGCTCTCTCTCTCTCTCTTTCTTTCTTTCTTTGCTTTGTTACTGGTATCCTTTTCTGCCACTTTCATTAATCTCGGGTTTGCTTAGTACCGGTATACTAGGATTAAGGCCTGATCACCTCGCTTCAATGGTAAGGTTTGTGTGGCATATATGTAAGTCTCTCTCTCTCTCACTCATATGATAGGGAGTGAGGTGGATTATCGTAAGCCCTATAAGATTACGGAATATCTATCTATCTATCTATTGCCTGACGCCGTGATCCCCGAAGGGGTGGCCACGAACGAACCGCCCCCATGCACCTCTGTCCCCAGTCAGTCGACGCCCCTCCCCCCAACCAGCACCGCCTTCGTTCATGTAGTTCCTCACTCCATCCTTCCACCTCATATTCGGTCTACCTCTCCCCCTCTGTCCCTCCACCTCGCTCTCGTACACCCTCTTAGTCATTCTCTCGCTTTCCATACGTTCCATATGGCCGAACCATCTCAAGTTGTTCCTTTTCACACTTTCCAGCACATCTACCTCCACACCACACCTCCTTCTTACTTCCTCATTAGTCTGTCTATCCCTCCATGTAACTCCGCACGCACTCCTTAAGTAATTCATTTCCACTGCTCTCACTCTTGGTCGGAAACCAAGATATATTACGGAATATATGTATTACGGAATATACGTTAGGTTATTATATAATTAATCTGCCGACTATACGGAGAATCAGAGTATACATAGTGTGTTCCAGAGGTGCTTAGCTTACACACACACACACACACACACACACACACACACACACACACACACACACACACACACACACACACACACACACACACACGTACCATACCATACGCCTGATATCCTACTTAATTATCTTTGGGTCGTAATATATGTCGCACATTGTTAATCTAAACCGTATCCCAGTGTATCACATAATGTCAGTTAATCACAATTCACTTATTAAAAGAATATCAAATTACCTATTTAAATTTGCTGATACTTATATTACGGTACCTTATAAATACAAAATATCCTCTTAGTTGTGTTAATGTATTTTAATTCGATATAACGTTAAACAGACTATTAACCCTCTCAGTACCTCTGCCGTCCTTTTAGCTTTATTCTGTCAACTATAGTCAAAGTCACGGGAGAAAAGAAATTCCCGTTTAGCAACCATCTTCCAACTTGTTCGAGCTAGTGCATTCCTGTAGTGAATAACTAAATGATACACAATGATGCTAAAGGCAACAGACTACAGTATAAGACAGTACAATAAATTGTATTTACCTTTTTCTAAACACAAACCTAAATGAAACACAAGTATTAGCAGTCAGCTGGTGAATACATTGTTGTGGCCGAGCGTAAGGAACGAAACGGTGGTGGAGTAAAGAGGAGGATGTTAGATAATATACCATGTATCTCCCATATAAAGCAATATTATGTCACATGTGCATAGGTTTGTAGTACTAGGTACATGTGAACAATGAGCACCCTGAACGTAGGTATAAAGGAACATTATTGTAGAGAATATACAACAATAATGTAAAGGGAGGGAAAGGGGAGGAAGATATCCCGTGTGTGGAACGGTCTTTAAACGAGTTTGAATTCCTTGGCCTCCCTCAACATTATTTTCGTATATTCTTTACAATAATCTTCTTTACACCTACGTTCAAGATACTCGTTGTTCACATGTGCCTAGTGCTGCAAACCTATACACATGTGATATAATAACATTTCTTTATATGGGAGATATATGGTATATTATCTAACATCCTCCTCTTTCCTCCCCTTATGGTGGGGTCACACATTCACGTATATTGCTCCCGTCAGCTCCCGTCCGGCGTATCGCAAAGACGCGAGTAGTTTCTGCCGTTGAACGCCCGTTCTTCCACGTCTATTGCACTTCCCGACAGACTTAGCGTAACGGGGCCAGTGTTACGTCAGACGTAATGGAGTCATATTGAACTACGTACGTGTTTGCGACGTGCGTAGGCATAGCCACGTTCGACCTCATGGGCTGCCCGATTTGCGGGAACACAGGCCACGCCCATGCCACGCCCCCACAAAACCGGCGTAGCTGAGGCCGCACGTCTTGGGATTTGTTAGGTCGTACCTGGACCGGTTCCGGCCAATCGTAGGCACACCCCGTCTGACCAAACACAGACAAAGACAGTCTTTGTCAACCACGTCTGTCGGGGTTGCTATCTGGGAAGTACAAAAGGGCATGAATGGCCACACCTTTCCCATTCCCACTCATTCCTCTGCACCATGAACAACATCACGGAATTCATCCTGGAGGAGTTCAAATTTGTGAACTCCTTAATCAAACCGGAGATTAGGCATAACACGTGGCTCATACAATGCATCAGTGCCTACATAGAAGTCTTAAAACTACTTGCAATAGCAAACTCCATCCATCAAGAGGAACAAGAGAAGAAGAAGGAAAGGACCAAGAGGACAGTGTGGGTGTGGCCATATCTACAACGGAGGCCTGAACATGGCCATTATGAGAACCTCATGCAAGAGTTGGCCAGACAATGTCCACTACTGTACAAGAACTTCACCCGGGTAGACAAACAACTATTTGATGAGATTGTGGAACGTGTCACCCCCATCATTCAGAGGAAACCTACGTTCTGGCGAAAACCCATTCCTCCTGGGCTGCGGGTGGCCATCACCCTACGTTTCCTCGCTACGGGTGATTCTTATAAGAGCCTGCAATACAACTTTCGTGTTGCCCACAACACCATCAGCCAAATTGGTGGTGAGATTGCAGACGTCTTCTTCATGCTTCTCTTGGTAGCCTTGGTAGCCATGGTGACAGGGCAGGGCAGGGCAGGGCAGCGTGCAGAGGGTGGCAGGGTGGCAAGCAAGGTGGCAGGGTGGCAGAGTAGCAGGGATGGTGGTGGTCATCGTGGTGTAGTGTGAGGTATGACGGCAGTCACTCCCGCTGTCCCTATATACCCCCCCGTACGACATTGCCGCGTCTTCCCGGCAACACGCAGTGCGGCGGCGTTGCCAAACGAACGTATACTTCCACGTTCGACGGGAACTTTCTACGATTGACGAGAGCAGCTCTCGTCTGACGGGGTAGCTGCTACGTCTGACGAGGCTGCTCCGGTCAGACGGCCGTGGTGGCCAGGTCGGTCGTAAGTGTTCCCGTCTTTTGACATACGTGAGGGCGAGCCACGTTTTTTATTCCACTCGATTCAACAACCGCGCGGCCTTGGCCGCACCCACAACATTCCCGACCCACGTGGGCTACTCGTTTCTACTCGCGCCATGCGTGAGTACCCCCCCGACTGGCCGCAATTTCATTTACGTTTTGCGTATTATGCCATTACGTTTTACGTAATCGGTTGCCAACTACCAATATACCTTCGTTTACAACAGACGGGAGCTGACGGGAGCAATATACGTGAATGTGTGAACCCACCATTACCCACCACCGTTTCGTTCCTTACGCTCGGCCACAACAATGTATTTCACCAGCTGACTGCTAATACTTGTGTTTCATTTAGGTTTGTGTTTAGAAAAAGGTAAATACAATTTATTGTACGGTACTGTCTTATACTGTAGTCTGTTGTCTTTAGCATCATTGTGTATCATTTAGTTATTCACTACAGGAATGCACTAGCTCGAACAAGTTGGAAGACGGTTGCCAAACGGGAATGTCTTTTCTCCCGTGACTTTGACTATAGTAGACAATTGTATTCAGTTAAAATATGGCCTCCAGCAAATAAATACTAATAACAACAACAAGACAACACAATACAATATAATGAATGAGAAAAATAAAATTAAAAGGTGTTTTGCCCCTATTGTGCGTGTACATATTTCACGAGAGTTTACAAATATTCAGCGCCCACCGTAAATTGTCACCAGCCAATTCTCCCTACCAACAATTCCTTGAGACCTCTGGTGGACGCTTCTGAACTAGCGTCAGAGCTACGACCGTAGACATCACTATACCCAGCACCTAGGATATGCACAGTTTATCTCAATTTTTGTGTGATTCTACACGTTTTTATTATACAGAATACGACTACACTAAGTGGTTATATAGTATAGTAATAAAGGGAAAGTCCATATGCAGCTGATAATGACTAAAACATAATTATAAGCTGATTAATTATCGTAACAAAATTGGCGGGAAAATACCTGCTGACTTTTTATTGTAAATATAAGTTATTTATGAATATGGGTGATTTTAAAATATATAAATCAAAAGTATGCATAGACCAAAGTATGTGTCAGCTACAGAAATTTCGACTAACTGCATATATTATAGAATTGTTGAAGTAGAGGGAGGGTGGATAGCTCCGTGATGTCGCCTTTTCCCACAATGCACCGCGGTAAACCTTGCGTTCAGCGCCTCTATCGGCCACTGTAGGCATTTACTGGTAGGGAGAAATTGGCTGGCAAGTCATGGGGGGGGGGGGGGAGATTTGTTTCTGGTCACCTAGTTCGTAATATTCGTTGTATAAAGAGAGACGTGTATAGTGTATCTCTGTATAGTGTATTTGTTTATATAACCTAGTTCTGAATATTCGCTTTAAAATGAGAGACGTTTAGTAATCTGTGTATAGTGGATTTTTTTTCAGGTAACCTATTTCTGAATATTCGCTGTACAAAGGGAGACGTTTAGTAATCTGTGTATAATGATTTTATATGGTAACCTAGTTCTGAATATAGGCTGTCTAAAAAGAGAAGTATTTAGTAATCTGTGTATAGCGTATCAAGGGTTGTTTATGTTATATTGTATATTGTTGTTAATATGTATACTGGTACACATTTGTGATATTGATTATTTAATATATTTAATAAACCGGTAACATGACGTATCTCCGGACGGGGAGATAACTTCGGACACTCTAGAAAACATATACAATGAACCACAGTTATGGGATAAATACATGATGTTATGGAAAAACAAGTATGTCTGCGGTGTTCTTCCATAATGCAGTAATTTTTCCATAACTGTAGATTACATACTTTTATCCAGAAATGTCCGAAGTATAGCCATCGTCCGAAGCTAGGTCATTTCATGGGTACCGGTACCCAGTTCTGAATATTCACAGTAAACAAAGAGAGAGGAATACTACTATTATTGTCGCTATTATTCCCACTACTCCTACTACTAATACTACTGTCACGGACCTATAGGCTCTGACTGTACGGGTTCACTTCCACCCTTCAAACGCATCAACCAGTCTGAGATCGGGGTCGGGGCTTCAAGCAACCAAACCAACAGAGGCCCGAAACTTCGCATCCCAATATCCTTCTTACTTCTATCCCTCTCATTTTGATCGAGCAGAGTTTCGAAGTCTCACTCAATAAATATGTAATTCAAATTAAAGTTCAATGCTATCTCTGCTCATGAACACCAGGGGGTGGATGTTTCTTTTCTGGTCACATTAAAACTACCGTAGTCAATGACGGGGCGGGAATAATGAGTGGGGTCAGTGTCATCTTAGACTTTCTCGGTGCAACGTTCTCGGGAATATCGCTTCCAGAAAGCGTTGTTTTAAAACTCCAGGAACTACCCCCCTTCGGTTTGACTACGGGAGATATCGTGACTATAACTTATATTTTAATTTTGATTTTCTTTTTTGTTTTCATTTTGTATAAATTAAATATTTTGCATTAATATTAATTACCATTGTATTTGTTTTATTTTGTTTTATAACTTTAAATTATAATTATATAATACATAATGGTTTTGTTATATTACTTAAATTGGATTTTATTATATTAACAAAAATTGTGTATTCTTTTCTTATCCATATATATTTATACCCTAATGATTAAATGAAGTGAGGAAGATTAACCCTATATAAGATCCAGAAGAATACTTTGAAATCTGATTAAAATACGAGAACAACTCTTAAATTAAAATATCATCTTAGTACCGGTAATAAATATTGAAATACGAGAACTACTCTTAAAGAGACTTTACCTTAATACAAGTACTAAATTAATAAAAGTACTTATCCATACTGAACACCCTTAAACTAAAGTTCAGTCTTTGTGTTCAACCTAAAGGTCACTCTCTAGACTCCTTCGGGGCCAAATCTTTAACTAAGCTAGTTCCACTAGTCTCTCCAAACTTTGGGTTGTAACATATTGGGGGCCTGTCCGGGATTTTTTCTGATTAATCTCTGCACTTCATTATATGAATTGGGTTTCTAATGTTCATAGTAAATTCATAAATTTAATTATTTATATTTACGTCACGATATCTTTAGCCTGAATTATTATATTATTGCTGATGCTTAAATACATTCCTTTCCCTTTAGTCGGTTTGTGCATTTTAGAGGTAATAGCTCAGGTTGGTCATAAGTTGGGGAAGTTCTGTGGTTTAAGAGATAGTCAGGATCACTCGTCATCTCAAATCCTCATATTCATCCATGTTCATTAACACTAGGCAGACGGTGGTGGACATTGTGTATCAATCTCTTAATCTTTCATGTGACGAAATTAGCGTTTTCGCACATCGGTCACCTATCTGAGTCACCCCTCTTTAAGTAGAATCTCTTCAGAATAGGAATGACCAGTTAAACTCTTCTTTTATAGCAAATCAAAACTATAGGAGACCATCCACGATCACCTAACATATATCTGTAACTAGAAGTAGGATCTCCTAACGCACATAAATCTCATGCCTTCTTCCTTTAGTTTCGATATCAAGGGATCGTGTCTCACGAGGTTAACTAATGGTCAGGTTCTTGCCTGTCGTCCTTACTTATCAACCCTCCTGTTGTTGTCGACCATAGTTCGCTCAACAGGTGAGTTACTCACACTAATCATATTGATTTGGAATATTAGTGTCAACCTGACTATTAGGTAACCCGTCTCTACTAGGAATATCCCTAGTCCATATAGTATGCACTTGTTAATAGTTATCCAGGGTTAGTAATCTACCATTACCGGTAACTATAAAGCGAGTCCATATTAGTCAATATTGCCGTTCATTCCAGTCTTTATTATACAGTATGTGAAGCTATAGTAACCCCATCCTCTATACATTAGCTGTCAGTCTAGTATAAATTGAGCGGTAATCTTCTCTACCTCATCTAGTCCTAATTAAAATCAAAATGGCAAAGTTTAATGCTAAACAATTTTGTCGAGAGCCCTCTATAGACAAACTTAAAGGTCAGGTGATCTCCAAGGATGATTGGAAGTTTATAGCTTATTCCTTTGACATAAGCTATGAGAGTTCACACACTAAGGAAATCCTGAAAAACACAGTCATAGAAGAACTGACAAATAGAGAAATCTTACCTGCTGAAGCTGTAGATTCACTTACTCCCATGAGTAGTTCAATGATAATGGCTGAAAATGATGAAGATTCCCAGAGTACCATACAGGAAAACTCCCAGGGGAAACATTCTCCATCTCCTGAGCCGTGGTCAGAAGACAGACTAGATTTTGAAAGGGAGAAGTTTCGCCAGCAGCTTCTGCACGAGGTTCAGGAGAAAGAGAAAGATCGGCAACTAGAACTCTTGAAACTTGAGACCCAACAACGGGAGAAAGAGAAAGACAGAGAACTAGAAATTGCTAAAATTCAAAACTTGGAAGAAACAAAACGCCTCAAAGAAGAGAAATTACAGTTGCAGAAGACCGAAATGGAAGCCCAGAAGCCAAGATTCCAACTATCTAAAAACATCTCCCTAGTACCACCCTTTGACGAGAGTGACCCAGAGAAATCTTTCTCCACGTTTGAGAAAACTGCTGAACACCTTAAATGGCCAAAAGAGGAATGGCCATGGCTTCTCCAACCCAAACTAGTAGGAAGAGCTCAGAAAACTTTCAATCACCTGGAGGACGTTAATGACTATGACTTTGTAAAGAGCGCTATATTAGATGCTTATGCTATCACCGCTGATCATTACCGTAGAACTTTTCGGAACTACATCAAGCCAGAAAAACATACATTTTTGGAGTTTGCCATGGATAAACTACGGATGCTTAAAAAATGGTTAGCTGCTAAAAAAGTCACCACCTTCACAGAGTTAGTTAACCTTTTTGTTCTAGAGGAGTGGAAGCTTAGGTTACCGCCCAGTATGCTAGTATATATAGAGGAGAAGGGAGTGAATGACCTTACCAAGGCTGCTCAATTAGCTGACAGCTATGCTTTAATCCATAGGGTTGTACCAAGCTCTGATAGGACAAAAACCCCAAATGTGAGATTCTCCTCAAGCTATAACCCTGTGTCTAAAGTCATGTCGCAAACAAATGCTCCCAAAAGCCCATCTCAAAGTCAAGGAAAGTCTGAAGATTTCTGCTCATATTGTAAACAGACAGGGCATAACATCATGCAGTGTACACATCCTAAGTGTAAGACCTCTGCTGCATACAAACTCACACTTGCCACTTCTCAAAGACCTCAAAAACAAACAAAACCTTCTGGGGCACCTATAACATGTATACATACCCAGAATGCCTCTTCTGATCCTTTTTCTGCCTTTAAGGTACCTGGAACTGTCTCTCTTCCAGATGACCCACAGACTTACCCAGTTACGATCTTAAGAGACACTGGATCAGCCCAAAGCTTGTTGTGTAAGACTGCCTTGCCTTCAGTTGAGAACCACTACACTGGGGGAAAAGTTACACTTAAATCTTTAAGCTCTGGTCATACTGCAGACATGGCTGATATACAGATAGGCAGTGACCTGATCCAGGGGTCAGTTAGAGTAGCCGTCTTGGATACAGATCTTCCTATTCCGGGGGTAACTTTCCTTTTAGGAAATGACTTGGCTGGACATGGGATGATTCCTGACATGATAGTGAGAGACAAACCCATGTTATACAGTCCTACTGCAAAGCTAGATCAGGAGAAACCACATATTTTCCCGGTTTGCGCTGTCACCCGTTCACAAACTGCTGCAGTGTCTAATGACTCTCTCTCACCCTCAGGTCAGGATACCTTGTTCACCCAGATCATGTCTAGGGAAAACCTCATACAAGCTCAAGAGGCAGACACTTCACTTGCTAAGCTCAGGCACATTGCTGATGACAAACCCATAAATGGGAAAAACCCAAACATCTACTATCACAAAGGGGTCCTTATGCGTAGTTTTCACCCGCCTGATAGGCCTGACTCAGATACTTGGTCTATAGTACATCAGGTAATCATCCCTACCTCCATCAGATCTGCTGTAATGGGATTAGCTCATGACGGAAACTCTGGTCATTTGGGACAGAGAAATACATACAGAAAGATCCTAGCTCATTTCTTCTGGCCTAACATGAAAAAAGATGTAACCAAATTTGTAAAGTCTTGTCACACTTGCCAGATAGTAGGAAAGCCAAATGAGACCATCCCTAAAGCTCCACTTGCTCCTATCCCTGTCACTACAGAGCCCTTTGAGAAAATAGTAATTGATTGTGTAGGGCCTCTTCCCAAAACTAAGAAAGGGAACCAGTATCTACTTACCGTAATGTGTGCTGCAACTAGGTATCCTGAGGCTTTCCCTTTAAAAGATATCAAGGCTACGACTATTGTGTCCCATCTGTTGCATCTTTTCACAAAAGTAGGCATTCCTAAAGAAATTCAGAGTGATCAGGGGTCAAATTTTACAAGTAACCTAATGAAAGCAGTACTGAGGGAGTTAGAGGTAGATAAGAAGATAGCCACTGCGTACAGACCTCAGACCCAGGGTTGCCTAGAACGCCATCATCAATCTCTGAAATCCATGATAAAAAAGTTTTGTTTTGAGACTGAGAAAGAGTGGGATGCCAACATTGACTGGCTTCTTTTTGCCGTTAGAGAGTGCCCTCAAGAGTCACTAGGATACTCCCCTTTTGAGTTGCTATATGGGCGTCAGATCAGAGGCCCTCTAAAGGTCTTGAAAGATTCTTGGTTTGTGGAAGTATCTGATCATCCTTCTCGCACAGTTGCAGAGTACATAAATGAGTTAAAACTTCAGATGTCAAATGTAAGAGCGCTAGCACTGGCCAACCTTGAGAAGAGTCAGTCAAGAATGAAAACCCACTACGATCGCAAGTCTGAAAGTAGAACATTTAGTCCTGGAGACAAAGTCCTTCTCTTCCTGCCCATTCCTGGTAGTCCATTAAAAAGCAAATTTTGTGGCCCATATGTAGTCTCTCAGAAACTTTCCAAGCTAAACTATGTTGTTCGCACTCCTGATCGAAGGAAGGATCAAAGGATTGTTCACTTAAACCAGATGAAGGCGTACATAGAAAGGCCGCTTGAGGAGAATACCCCAATACTAGCTGTATATACTGTACCAGACTCGTGGGAATTGCAAAAGGTAGGAGACTCTGATGTGATTGAGTTTGGTGATCTTCCTTCACCTTGTGGAAGCCCAAAGAACAGCGAACTATTATGTACCTTGGATCAATATTTGTCGGACATGTCGCCATCACGTAGAGATGATCTTAGGAAATTGCTTGTAAGTTACCCTTCAGTCACATTGGATGTCCCTGGCCTTTGCAAGGACCATCATCACGATGTTATCTTGACCTCACCAGAAGTAAGACCTATCAAACAATCACCATACAGACTAAACCCTCAGAATATAGAGTCATGCCTTTTGGCATGATGAATGCTCCTGCCACATTTCAAAGGGTCATGTCATATACTATTCAGGATTTAGAAGGTGTAGACACTTACTTAGATGACATCGTGATTATTTCAGATACTTGGGAGGATCATCTTTCCAGAATGGACGGGCTGATGGAGCGCTTGGCTGCTGCTGGATTCACCATCAACCTGGCCAAGTCCTGCTTTGGACGAGGATCAGTGACCTACCTTGGCCATGTGGTGGGTCAGGGTACTGCACGTCCCAAGGAAGCTAACGTGGAGACAATCACCGCCTTTCCCCAGCCAACTGACCGCAAATCCATCATGCGGTTTTTAGGGATGTGCGGATTCTACCGCAGATTCTGTCCGAACTTTGCAGCCATATCAGCGCCCCTCTCAGATCTTACAAGCCCTAAAATTAAGTTTGTCTGGACTCCCACCTGTACTGCTGCCTTTGACCAACTGAAGTGCCTCCTTTCATCCTACCCGGTACTTCATGCTCCTGATTCCGCATTGCCTTACCATCTTCAGGTTGATGCGAGTGATAGAGGAGTCGGGGCAGTACTTCTGCAACCAGATAAGACAACTGGCGTCCTACATCCTGTCTCGTACTTCTCCACCAAACTGAAGAGACACCAGAGGAGTTATTCCACAGTGGAGAAGGAGTGCTTGGCGATGGTGTCAGCGGTGAAGAAGTTCGAATGTTATCTCCCTCAGCACTATCCACCAATCATCATCTATACTGACCACAACCCTCTTACTTTTCTGCACAAGACGAAGAACAACAACCAACGACTTCTCCGGTGGGCTCTGCAGTTACAAGAGTACCATCTCATTGTTCGCCATATTCGTGGGGTAGACAATCGGATTTCAGACGCCTTGTCAAGAGATCTTCCACCTACAGCGGAGCCTATTCCTCCTCTCGCTACCTAGTCCTCTTCGCTCCCCTTCGAGGACTTTAAGGGGGGAGGTGTCACGGACCTATAGGCTCTGACTGTACGGGTTCACTTCCACCCTTCAAACGCATCAACCAGTCTGAGATCGGGGTCGGGGCTTCAAGCAACCAAACCAACAGAGGCCCGAAACTTCGCATCCCAATATCCTTCTTACTTCTATCCCTCTCATTTTGATCGAGCAGAGTTTCGAAGTCTCACTCAATAAATATGTAATTCAAATTAAAGTTCAATGCTATCTCTGCTCATGAACACCAGGGGGTGGAAGTTTCTTTTCTGGTCACATTAAAACTACCGTAGTCAATGACGGGGCGGGAATAATGAGTGGGGTCAGTGTTATCTTAGACTTTCTAGGTGCAACGTTCTCGGGAATATCGCTTCCAGAGAGCGTTGTTTTAAAACTCCAGGAACTAACCCCCTTTGGTTTGACTACGGGAGATATCGTGACTATAACTTATATTTTCATTTTGATTTTCTTGTTGTTTTCATTTTGTATAAATTAAATATTTTGTATTAATATTAATTACCATTGTATTTATTTTATTTTGTATTATAACTTTAAATTATAATTATATAATACATAATGATTTTGTTATAATACTTAAATTTGATTTTATTATATTAACCCGTGGAGCCCCGGCTAGTTTTGTAATGTTTGCGCACCAGAACCCGGCCGGTTTTCAAAAAATGGTTTTATTCCAGAAACAATAGCGAATGGGTTAGGAATGAAGGAAAAACCACGAAAAACCGCTCAAAAAGCTTAAAAAATGGTCCTACAGAGCCCCCGAAAACGGATTTTACAAGAGTAAAAAATTGAAGGCAATTATCCCAAAAAAACAGGTTATTGCGCGCTCGCGCGCACGCACGCACGTGGACTTTGAGAGTTTTCAACCATCGGCATGGTTGCGTGGGATACGTATACAGTTCCCATACAAATCTGAGCCCTCTTGAGTGGCTACACCTGAGGTTACGGTCGGCGCAATTAGGGTGACGCGTCAGGCGCGTCTCTGGGGCTGTGCGTTACATACATCGCCGACGCGTCAGACGCGTCGCTGGGGCTGGACGGGTTAACAACATTTTTTTATTCTTTTCTTATCCATATATATTTATACCCTAATGATTAAATGAAGTGAGGAAGATTAACCCTATATGAGATCCAGAAGAATACTTTGAAATCTGATTAAAATACGAGAACAACTCTTAAATTAAAATATCATCTTAGTAATAAATATTGAAATACGAGAACTACTCTTAAAGAGACTTTACCTTAATACAAGTACTAAATTAATAAAAGTACTTATCCATACTGAACACCCTTAAACTAAAGTTCAGTCTTTGTGTTCAACCTAAAGGTCACTCTCTAGACTCCTTCGGGGCCAAATCTTTAACTAAGCTAGTTCCACTAGTCTCTCCAAACTTTGGGTTGTAACACTACTAATACTTATATTACTACTACTACTACTATTAAAGGTGAAATTAAATATGTAAGGCAGAGAGAGAGAGAGAGAGAGAGAGAGAGAGTACAAAGTACAAAGGAAGGAGTACAAAGGAAATCAAGCAACAACAGATCTAGTGACCCTTCTAGGTTGCTTGTCCTCCAAAACACTGAGGATCAAGTGTCCAAACAGTGGTTTAGAGTGGGTAAGGGAACATTGGAAGGGGAATTACTGCCCTGGAACTAATGTCCGTGGCAGGATTAGGAAGTTAGTAGGGGACAGATGGGTTAGTAACTGAGGGGGGGATAAAATAAAGTTATTCATTTACAAACGCAGTCAGTCGCGGGTTTGATGCGAGATATTTGTCTAGGCGGAGTTTAAATGAATCAACGGTGATGCAGTCTATAACGTTTCGGGGAAGCCCATTCCACAAGTTGACAACTCGATTGAAGAAGAAATTCTTAGATTCGTGTGAGTTAAAAGATTTACCAATAATTTTGCAACCGTTTCCCCGCGTGTAATTAGATTGGTCGATAGTGAAGTACTTACTACAGTTCATATTGTCGATGCCTTTGATGATTTTGAACACTTGAATTAAGTCACCTCTTAATCTGCGCTGGGTTAAAGGAAATAGATTTAATTCTCTAAGACGCTCTTCGTATGGTTTGTTCTTTAGGCTAGGTATCATTTTGGTAACTCTACGTTGAACTCGTTCTAGCTTGTTTATATCTTTTTGGTAATAAGGGCACCAGGATTGAACGCAGTATTCCAGAAGAGGGCGGACTAATGAATTGTAAAGGGTTAGGATAACTTCTTTGGATTTATGCTCAAATGACCTGCCTATAAAGCCAATTATTTTGTTTGCCTTCTTAACAACTTCTGAACATTGTTGACTCGGTTTTAGGTTACTCGATATTGTTACTCCCAGATCGGTTTCTCTGTTTACATTCTTAAGCTGAGTGCCATTCATCGAATAGAGAGAGAGAGAGAGAGAGAGAGAGAGAGAGAGAGAGAGAGAGAGAGAGAGAGAGAGAGAGAGAGAGAGAGAGAGAGAGAGAGAGAGAGAGAACAGGAGCAGGGTGGGAGGATTATTTTGGTATCCCAGTTATGAACATTCGTATAGTAAAGCCGGTATTTAAACAACGCTGTACGGAATTATTGAGTATGAAAAGATAATTTAAGTGTCCATAACAATCTATCCATTTAAGGGGGAAGGGTTTATTTTTGGGTCGTTTTTTTTTTTTTTCCTCTCTACACCATCAAACTTAAAAGAAAAAACATCCCCAAGATCCAACTTTTAGACATAGGCCTATTTGCACATTTTTCGATAGAAAACATGTGCCTGCCGAAGGCTCCTCCCTCCATAGTTACAGGCTCGCTATCGTTCGCCAGGAAAAAAATGAAACTAAATATCTTAATATTGACAAAGAAATGGGGTGAAAGGTCTTTAAATCGCCAACCTAATGGGTCGAACGTCTTAAAATGTGAAAACTAATGGGGCTAAACATAAGGGAGAAGGGAGGCCAGAAACCCCCCCCCCCCATCCCCCCTTAAAGGTATGTTGATGGTAATAATAAATCTAATACAAGGATAGAAAGGTATATCACCATTAATAGACCCAGTTAATCCATGTACCTTTTGTATAGCCTTGTTATTTTACAGGGTAGGTCTGTAACGGGTGAAGTGTGGGGAACTATATATACTATATTCATCATAATTAGGCGGAAAATCTTAAGGTGGTTCACCGTTTTTTTGTTATATATCTCTCCGTTTTTCTCTTTCCCTGGCTTGTATCCATTCAGCCAACTGTTTTAAGACGTTTATCCCCATCCAGGTCTCGATTTCTTCCTGGCGAGCGATAGCGAGCCAGCATTGTATGGAGAAATCCGAAGACATTTTTCTATCGAAAAATGTACACATCACTTGCTGTCCAAAAAAAAAAAATATATATATATGCTTGCTCGCTACCGCTCACCAGGACAATATTGACACCTGGATTGGGGTAAACGACTTAAAACAGTAGGTTGAATGGGGCCGAATGGATAAAAGCCAAAGAGAGAGGGAGAGAAAGAGAAACAAAAAAGGCGAGGTTGGCTCCCTTAACCACTAACCTCTATAACTCATAAACGACTAGAGTAGGCCTAATCGAGTTCATTTTTATACTAATTGGGAAGAGTCAGATAGGGAATGGGTATGGACATTTACATCCCATTTGCTCTAGCCCTTTTTATGTTACAGAGGTTAGGGTTCACAATTTATGTCCTACTTATATTTAATCGACTATTATAAATACCACCCATCTCAGTTGTATTAAATATGCTCATCCCTACAACGAATTAACTATATACCGGTACTACCTATTAAGTAACACCCCGTTCCTAACATTAATCATCAACTACAAACCTCAATGCACTTAAATAAACTAAAGAAAGCATATGGTCCTCCCGGGATTCGAACTTGGGACACCACATCCAGACCATAAGAATCTAAACCATTACACCACCAACACAGTTCCCAGTTGTATTGATCCCTTATGTACCGGTGACGTCTTTTATATTTGATTTCAGCTACATTTAAACTATTTAATGTAGCTAAGGAAGAATGTATGGTACCGTAGTTAAAAGTATTAACTAAGATAGTCTGTAGTTTTTAATGGGTAGACGTCCTTCCTAAACTGAGTAAAATCGTCTAATAGTAGCCAAAATAAAGTGAACAGGACGTACAAAGTACAAAGGAAATCAAGCAACAACAGGTCTAGTGACCCTTCTAGGTTGCTTGTCCTCCAAAACACTGAGGATCAAGTGTCCAAACAGTGGTTTAGAGTGGGTAAGGGAACATTGGAAAGGGAACTACTGCCCTGCCACTAACGTGGCAGGACTAGGAAGTTAGTAGGGGACATATGGGTTAGTAACTGAGGGGAGGATAAAGTTATTCATTTACAAACGCAGTCAGTCGCGGGTTTGATGCGAGATATTTGTCTAGGCGGAATTTAAATGAATCAACGGTGCTGCAGTCTATAACGTCTCGGGGAAGCCCATTCCACAAGTTGACAACTCGATTGAAGAAGAAATTCTTAGATTCGTGCGAGTTAAAAGATTTACCAATAATTTTGCAACCGTTTCCCCGCGTGTAATTAGATTGGTCGATAGTGAAGTACTTACTACAGTTCATATTGTCGATGCCTTTGATGATTTTGAACACTTGAATTAAGTCGCCTCTTAATCTGCGCTGGGTTAAAGGAAATAGATTTAATTCTCTAAGACGCTCTTTGTATGGTTTGTTCTTTAGGCTAGGTATCATTTTGGTAACTCTACGTTGAACTCGTTCTAGCTTGTTTATATCTTTTTGGTAATAAGGGCACCAGGATTGAACGCAGTATTCCAGAAGAGGGCGGACTAAGGAATTGTAAAGGGTTAGGATAACTTCTTTGGATTTATGCTCAAATGACCTGCCTATAAAGCCAATTATTTTGTTTGCCTTCTTAACAACTTCTGAACATTGTTGACTCGGTTTTAGGTTACTCGATATTGTTACTCCCAGATCAGTTTCTCTGTTTACATTCTTAAGCTGAGTGCCATTCATCGAATAGTTTGCTTTCTCATTTAGGTATCCGACATGTAGTACTTTACATTTATCCGCATTGAAACTCATTTGCCAAATTTGGGCCCAACATAACAATTTATCTAGATTGTGTTGCATATCGTCAACTTGTTCTTTTGAGAGTACGCTATTTGCAATTTTTGTATCGTCAGCAAATTTTGAGATTGTGCAGGTGAGACCCTCATCTATGTCGTTGATGTAAATTAGAAAGAGAATTGGTCCTAGTACCGATCCCTGGGGTACCCCGCTACTTACATTGGTCCATTTAGATGCCTTACCGTTTATGACTACCCTTTGCTTTCTGTTGCTGAGCCAATTTTCTATCCATTTCAACACACCGTCTTGTATTCCATGCGCTTTTAGTTTTAGCAGTAAACGTTTGTGGGGAACTTTGTCAAAGGCCTTTTGAAAATCAAGGTATATAATATCTACAGCTTTACTTTCATCGTAGAGGTTGAGGATATCGTGGAAGAAGTCTAAGAGGTTTGTTAAACAGGAACGTTTTTTACGAAAGCCGTGTTGAGTATCTTTAAGTATGTTATTTTCCTCTAAGTGATTTACGAGTCTGTCTCGTATGACCGTTTCTAGCATTTTACATACAACTGAGGTTAAGCTAATTGGACGATAGTTACTGGGTAGGGATTTGCTGCCTTTTTTGAATATCGGTGTTACGTTGGCTAGCTTCCACTGATCGGGCATAGTTCCAGACTGCAAGGATTTATTGAATAGTAATGTCAGTGGTTTAGAGAGCTCATTCTTAGCTTCCTTTAGAACTCTAGGCGAGATTGTATCAGGTCCTGGCGTTTTATTTACCTTGAGTTTATCTAAACAATTCAATACTTCTCTCTCAGTAACGGTGATATTGCTTAGAACATCTGAATTATCAATCTGAATCGGCGATGGTGTAGGGATATCACTGAGGTCTTCTGTTGTAAAAACTGATGCAAAGAAGGTATTGAGGGCATTACTCATTTGTACTTCGTCTTTGGTGTATTCTCCATTTTCATCGACTAACGGTCCAACAGTTGAAGTAACTACTTTTTTCTTTCTGATATAACTATAGAATTCTTTCGGGTTTGTTTTACTTTGATTCGCAATATGTAACTCTAAGTCTTTTTACTTTGCTTAATTAACTTTTTGGCTTTGCGTCGTAGCTCTACAAATTTCACCCGTTCTTCGTCATTTTGTGAGGATTTTAATCTATCATTAGCAAATTTTTTAGCAAGCAGGCAGTTTGAAATATCTTTATTCCACCATTTGGGCTTATTATTATGGCCTGGACGCCGTATTTTCGATGGTATGCAGTCTTGCACTGCTTTTAGGTAAGTGGTTTCGAATAACTTCCAAGATGTATTTATGTCGTTATTGTTAATTAAAAAGCTCCAGTCAGTTTCTTTAAACATAGCTCTAAGTTTATGGAAGTTTGCTTTCTTGAAATTAGGGACTTTTTCGATGCTACTATTTGGTTCGTTACTAGTAAACTTTAAAGTGAAAGTTATCGTACGATGGTCGCTGTTACTGAATTCATCACCAACATTCAAATTCTCTATCAATTCTTCTTTTGTTGCAAGTACAATGTCAAGAACGTTATTACCACGGGTCGGCATTCGAACAAATTGATAAAGCGAACTCTCTTGCAAGTTCGTATACAAGTCATGTCCGGAGTGTGAAGTAAGAGTATCGCCCCACTTGGTCACAGGTAAATTAAAGTCGCCAAAAATTACGGTATCTTGTGAGTTACTTACATCTGCAATTTGTTCGTAAATTTCTCGGTCAGTTTGCACTGATTGAGCTGGAGGTCTGTATATTAATGCAAGTATTATTTTTGTACCTTATTATTCTTTATTAGCACAAAAGATGTGTCGACGTTCACAATTTGAGGTTTTGACACGAGGGTCGGGTTAAGACTTTCTTTGATATAAAATAAAACGCCACCTCCATTTTTATTTATTCGGCTGTTCTCAAACATTACATAACCGGGAAGTGAATACTCTGCTAAAAAGTCTCTATCTTGTGTATTGAGCCAAGATTCTGTTATGCCAATCACATCATAATTTTCTGTAAACACTAGTTCCTCTAAATCTGAAAATTTATTGCGTATGCTACGACGTCGCCGATACAGGAGTTAAATAAACTCGACTGTATACTACGGTACCCATTTCAGTTGTATATAATATACTCACTAGCGGGGTGAGGGAGGGGGTTGGGGGGTTGGAACATTGGGTAACCCCCTGGGGTATTAATATGTATGCCCCGGGTTCAACATACAATGCCTGCCTAAATAATAAAGGTGCATTTTAGAGTCGCGCACATTCAAGCCTGCACAAACACACACTTTTTGTTTTGCTCTCTCTCTCTCTCTCTCTCTCTCTCTCTCTCTCTCTCTCTCTCTCTCTCTCTTTTTTTGAGGGTGGGGAGAGAGCATTCAACGTTGGTGTCCTATTATTTAATGTATTTTACTCTAAGCTGTCCCTGTCTCTAGTACAGTAGTATTAAGGCCGGACCACCTAGTAGGGACCGCAAGGTCTAGGTTATGTGGTATGATTATCTGTGTAAGCTTTGTGTAATTATACGTACATTTATAAATACATGAATGAATAGGGTTAGTAGATATATAAATATAGTCCGTTTGCGGTGGATTGCAAAGTTCCCATTAAAATGTCTTGGTTATTTTGAAGGTTTTGTAGTGAAATGTGGTGTTACTTGTAGAAACTTGGCATTAATAAGATACCGGTACAGAGATAGTAGTTTCATATGTTCCCATTAATTATCGAAAAATCAGCTGCTAAGGGATCCAATTTACCGTCAGCTGAAATAAAACCGAGTACTCATCGATACAGAGAAAGGGGTGAGGGAACGCGAAATTGGTCCCGGACCCTGAGAATTGGAACTCTTGAATGTTGTTACACGAGAACAAAAAAACACACACACACACCATAGCTAAAGAGAAAGAGAGGGAGAGAGACAAAGGTGCACCTCCGGCCTCTCATAAATACTGGTACATTACGATGACTTGGCTGGAGAGAGAGAGAGAGAGAGAGGGGAGTGGGAGATGAGGGGGGAGAGAGAGAGGGGGGGGATAGAAAGAGAGAGAGAGGAGAGAACAGAAGATACATAATATAGATAGTTAGATAGATAGATAACAAGCGAGAGAGAGAGAGATTGGTATACATTGTTTATCACTATATACAATTCAATAAAATACCGTATGTATTGAATATACTGCAGTTCAGACACATACAGTATATAGAAGACATAAATACCGTATGTATTGAATATACTGCAGTTCAGACACATACAGTATATAGAAGACATAAATACCGTATGTATTGAATATACTGCAGTTCAGACACATACAGTATATAGAAGACATAAATACCGTATGTATTGAATATACTGCAGTTCAGACACATACAGTATATAGAAGACATAAATACCGTATGTATTGAATATACTGCAGTTCAGACACATACAGTATATAGAAGACATAAATACCGTATGTATTGAATATACTGCAGTTCAGACACATACAGTATATAGAAGACATAAATACCGTATGTATTGAATATACTGCAGTTCAGACATACAGTATATAGAAGACATAAATATTTAGTTTGGCCTATATATTTATTTATTAACTTTATTGTTTAGTTTACTCGCAAAAACCTCCATCAGGCTTAAACAAAAACCTAGACTCCTTTCAAGATAAATGTATTAATTTTTCGGTGGAAAAATGTGCCGGCCGAAGGCCGGTTCCTTCTAAACTGACAGGCTCGCTATCGCTCGCTAGGAAAAAATCGATAGCTAAATGGCACTAAAGGTCTTAATATTGACAAAGAGAATAGGGTGAAAGGTCTGAAAATCGCCAAACTGACGGAACGAACGTCTTAAAATCTCAAAACTAAAGCGCTAAACGTGAGAGAGAAGGGGGTCCAGAAAAAGGGACTACCTCCCCCTTAACGTATGTTACAAGGAATATAGTTAATGTACACACACAGTGAGAGCACAGGGGTTGGTTGAGCTCCTCAAAAGAGGGGATTTTCGGAGGGGTATCGTGGGGCTAAGTGACCCATATACGTATCAGAAGATCGGCGATGATACAGTGTTTCGGCACATAGTAAACAGAACGTGGTTTCTTGTTTAAACATCGCCCACAAAGCATATTTAGTTTAATCTTGAGAGTGTTATTACCAGTATCAGTGAGGGGACAAGGAGCCGTCAGGCACTAGCCCAGCCCTGCCCAGGCACCATAAACCTCCAGCAGTAACCACAAGGTGAGTGAGGTGACCGTTTATAGGGCAGGCAGTTTCACCCTTATGGTTCCCCACCATAGACCTTATCTTCCATCTACCCCAAGGACCTGACCCTCGGTCTTTCAACTTCTCAAACAATTCTAACCATTATGAAGTACTTGCTATAAGGTCCATTTTTATTTCCCTCTCTCTAACCATTTAGGAAATACTTGCTACAAGGTCCATTTTCATTTCTCTCTCTCTCTCTCTCTCTCTCTCCTTTTTATCCTTAACATCTTTCCATCCACTTTCAATCACCGCACTTAACCGTCTCATTGTTATTATTTTTAGGTTTTCTATAACTTCAGATCGCTCTTTTTCATTTTAGTTATTTGTTTTTCCCTAACATCTTTCAATACCCAACCAGGCCAGCCCCCTCTCCAGCTCGCTTTCTTTCTCCCTCGCCCCCGCCCCTGCTCTCTCTCTCTCTTAATATTTTGTACAATTTAAGCATTTTTCCATAATAGTCCATGAGCCAAGACCCGAATTTTGGGATATCGGTACCACCCGGGGTGACTAATTCTCTTAGGTGTTTTTAGCTTGCTACATGTCTCTAGTTTATGTTTTGATATGATAGCCCTTGCACATTGGTAGCTTAATGGTCGTTATCACTTCTTGAATAGACATACCCTACCGAAAATTCCGAAATTTTTTAAAATGTCAAATTTGGGGACAGGAATGCCTAAATGTCAACAAAATGCATATAGTAATTGTCACATTTAATACAAGTCCTGTAAATACACACTAAGCATGCCATGGGCTTGTACATACTATTATGGCAAATTACTACTCCTAAATATCATCTACGTCAGACTCGGAATCTGACTGTTGTGCCACCGGCTCTTCTTCAATAGCCTTGTTCTGACATGTCTGTAACCTGCACATGTCCGTGCATTTTAGACCATTGCTGAGGCAAGTACACTTAGGGAGTTCGCATGACCGCACACACTTGCAAGACAGTAGCTGCATAACAGCATCTGGTGCTGGTGAGCCTCGCATCCAGTTGACGGCAAGCTTACCGTCCTCATCTGTCATCCAACCGCAGTCTGTTGGGTTCGCAACAAATGGCTGGCTCTGAAGACTTCTCCTCCAGATCGCAGCCTGGTAGTTTGCATGCATTGCATGCATGAAGAGGCAGTCCTCACAAGGAGGGAGTTGACTTGACTCTACCTCTCCACGTCTTGCACAGAACAGCTCATACCGAAGCTTGTTTACCTTAGTTGTGTGGGTAGATGGTAGGTACATGTGGCAGGTGATTTCCTGTAGCTTCTCAAAGAGTTCAGGAGACACTTCCCATGAGCGTCCAAGTTCGTGAAAAGCATGCTGGTATGTCTTGTCCATCTTCACCTGCTTGAGTGTCGTCATCTTCCCTCGGCCAGCGAATGCACTGACGGTATCACAGCCTGTAAAGGCATGCATACCAATCAATGAATCACACACGCTGCCTCCCAGTGTGCGGCTCAGTGTGGTGATATCCAGGAATCTTGTCCGGTTCTTCGTCCCGCACTTCTGGAACAGATGGGATGGGATCTTGTGGCACATGCCAAGACACAACACCATGACGTCTGTATCTTCTGCAGTGATGATGACAGACTTGTTCCCAGATTCTGCTGCATGAAGTGCATGGAGAAGAAGGCGTGTGTCTGCTTCTTCTTGAGTTGACTTAAGCTCAGGAGCCTCTTCCCACTGCTCTTTGGTGATCTTGAAGCAGCGCTGCTCACATGTGACATACAGCTCCTTGTCCTTGAGCTTCTCCCTGTGCTGTGGTGCCTTCCATTCTTCTACCAAGAACTTGATAAGACTTGCCTTGTTGGAGGAACTACCGAGTAACTTTCTCCACTGCTGGATGTTGTGCCCAGGTTGAATGTTCTTGAAATGAATTCCTGTGCCTGCACTTCTTTTGGCTCGTTCTGCATCCTTGATGGATGTCTCCTTGTAGATATCAAACACAACATCAATGCGCCTGCTCTTAGCACCTTCATGAACAGCGTGACTCAGTGCTGTACCTGCAAGCTGTGAAAAAGTTTTGTCGTTTCCCTTCAGTTTGTGGACCAGGCTCATCCCATCAATTATGGTAGCAGAGGGCTCGGGTATCACTTCTGCAGGAGAAACATTCCTCTCTAACTCCTTTGCGAGGGCAGCCTTGTTGGTCTTGCGGAGAGACCCATCACCGCTGGCAAGTGCCCAAGGCAAAGGCCCCAGGGGATGAGCCAAGACATCACTCATTTTGAGCTTTCTGTTCTCGGCAACAAGGATCATCTGGCCAAATAGGTTCCTGTCAGCCTTTAAGATAACCTCCTTGGCATGGTCTTGTGAGCGTGGCTTCATTCTGATGTTAGTGAACGTTCTCAGTTTCGTCTTCGTCATCGTGTCATGAAACTGTATAGTTGGCGTATCGATCTCCAGGCGCTCTTCCTTGAAGGCTTGATATGCATCCTCTCCTATTCTGTAGGCCCCTAGAAGGTCTTTGACAACTTCTGGTGGTGCCATAGTCGCAGTTGACAAACTGACAAGATCTTCTTGCTCTGCGTTGAAGGGGTTCAACCAGCTGGTCTCCATCAGTTGAACTAAAGATTGGACATCGGCCTCATCTCTTCTAATCCTGGGCATCTGTAGGTCTGGGTGGCTGAAGTCAGTATACTTTTGGCCTACTACCATAGTCCTGAGCTGCCTTAAGTACCTGCTGCGATACTCCGATGTCAGGTAGTACCTGGCGACAGCTCCGCCTTTCAGGCTGAAGCCTTTTGTGCCCCCTGGTGTCTGGGTGTCTTTGTTGATCGTCTCTTCGATTGTCTGGTCCACAGGGATCCGTCCAAAGGGATTCTTGCTACCGATCTGGACCGAAAAGCCACCTTGCATGAAGTGTTCATGGACCTCTGGGTGTTCAATGGGCAGTCGAGACATCAAGGCATAGTAGTAGGTTAGGAACCGGGCATAGTTCACTTTGTCATAGGCAAAACACCACGGTATCATCTGTCGGATTGCTCCTAGGTGGAGCATCCAGTTGCCTTCTCTGGAGGCTCGAATTAAGTCCAGCATGATCTCAACCATGTCCAGGTATGACATCCAGAATGCTGAGAGGTTGTGTTCATCTCTGAGGGTCTCAAGATAAACTTGGAAAAGCTTCATGATATGTGTGCATGATTCACTCTCCATCAGCTCTTGAAAGAGTCCCTGAGACACATTGCTGTGAAAGCTGTTGATGTCCTTCAGTGTTTCATCTAGATGGTGTATGTCCCTTGAATGGTTTTTCTTCTAGCCATGAAAGGAAGCCTTTCCATGCAAGCCTCATCAGTGCTTCATACACGAGCTTGTGTAGTCTCACTGCTCTGTTGTACCTCTTGCCGTTCATCACTCCTGACACTGATCCTTCTGCGATGATACCTGATTCCACACACAGATCTCTAAGACCTGCATCTTGAAACCTCTTTCCTATGGTGGAGATGAGATTACAGATTGTGTGGAAGACGCCCATCCTGATGATAATGTTCTTGAACTTCTCTTGTTTCCAGATAACTTCGGCAGCTTTGGCATAGAGTGCTTGATCAAACACGCACACAATCTTGTTAAGCTGTAAGGACTGCATGATAGCATGCGTTTGTTCCAAGATTTCATTAACGGTGGACATTTCTGTTGCGGGAGCATTGATAGTGGGCAGGTAGCTTACAGTGTCCTGAACCACTGCAATGTCTCTGCGCATTTTGATGTTGAACCCAGTCCAACTGCTGATGGACTGGTCCTCATGGTCTGACATTCGAGTAAGAAGCCAGATATGGTTCTTTGTCTTTGAATCCTGGACTTCCTTGGTAGTGTCGACATACGCAGTCTCAATCCTAGGTGGCCCTGCCCGCCGCCCAACATTGTATATTGGCAGCATTGATGATGTCTGAGTGATGCTTCTTATCTTGGACTTGGTAATCTCTGGCAGGACTTTCTCTGGCACAGAGCCTGCAACCTTGGACTGGACAGCAATGCCATTGACTCTATGAGAAGTACCTGCTCCACTTAGGGTCTCTTCAAGTCGGTCAATGTTATCCCAGGCCAGGGTTGTGAACACACCAGGGTAGATGTTTGCTGGCAGTGGAATGTCATCCTTTGAGCATTCCAGCTTCTGGATACAAAGGGCTGTATCGATCTCCTCAAACATTGAGTAAGACACACAGTGACCAAGACGATTCAGAGTTCGGATCAGTTCTGTGTTTCCTGTCAAAGACTTTACAGCATTGGTCAGCAGTACGTGCTTGGGTGGTTTTGTCTTGCCACTGGTAACAGCAAAGACCAAGTCACTGCCAAAGGAAGTGGCAAGACGTTGAGCTCTTTCAGAGGGAGTTTCACACTCACACTCTCCTGTCAGCAGGGTGTGCAGGAATTGAGTGACTGCTGCAGGAATGACATTCTGATCTGTATCGGGAGGCCATGGCTGACTCACATCTTGTTTATTGATCTCATTCCTCAGCTGCATTCCTGCTTTGGTTAAGACATCTTCAGAGTTCGCTGCTCTTGCTTCTTGCAGGTCTTTTGCCATTTTGTGTGCTTGCCGGGCAAGGTCGTCCATTGAGAGGCTGCGTGGATAGATTAGAAGCTTTCCTTTCTCATCTGGGACAAAGCGTAGTGATTCTCCAAACTCGGTTTCAATCTTTCGGCGAACATGTTTCTTTGTCGCTGGTTTCAGTTGGATAATACCACGGGACATCATGGATCTCTCAAGCCTAGATGTGAGGTTTGTCATAGGCAGTACCTCTGGGTTGGGGAATAATTTGGTCCTTATATACAAGCAGAGTTCCTCGAGGGCTTCTGTCTCAACCTCTTCGTAGCGTGCTTCCTCGCTTTCTTCCTGATTTTCACCTGCACCCGACCTGGCGGCCGCTGGGAAATCATCTTTTGTGAAGAGTTTGTAGCACGACTTGTGGTAGTGACCCTCTGCAGCAACAAGGTCTCTGCTAACTAAACCAAGGATTCTCTGGTTGAGTTTCCTTATTGCTGCTCTGCGAATCTTCTCATCTGCTCGTAGCTCAACACACTGTATGAGTGGCTCCCTTGTCTTTGTTGTTTTTATGTACTTGCTTGACTTCTCGCAGAAGATACATACTTTGGCATACACCCTGCTAGTACTAGGGGCATCCCTTGATGCCCTCCTCCTGGGGTCGACGCTTGCTGATTCTATCTTGACACCCTTGGCAAGGATAGAATCCAGTGACTTCTTCATTGTAAAGAGACTACGACATTTACGGTGATAATGTATGTGTGGTATTCCTCCTTCTTCAAGGCCCTTGGCTGCTTCCAGGACTGGATCATGCTGCCTGATTTCTGCAGCCCTGAGCAATGTGTTCCAGGAGTCCAAATCCTGTGGTGACACCAGAGCATCGCTGTCATCATCAGAGCAGTGGATGATACAGTCGATCCGTGCTCTCTTCCTCGCAGATGGTTCCATCCTGCCGTCAAACAGTCGACACACACCTGCAAAAAATATCACCATTAAACCATGAACAAACAAACACATTACATGGAAACCACTCTACATATGTTTGCTCCTTCCAATAATAAATTATCCCCAAAATATAACAAAAAATCCCCAAATATGAAATAAACCCCTAAATATGGAGAAACTTGAAATACACATCGGAATAATTCTTGTAGAGAATCAAATAAGCTACAAGAGCTGTTAGAATATATTTTTCAATGTTCCCCATATTTAAGGATTTATTCTAGATTTAGAGGAAAATACCCAAAATATAGAGTATATTCCGAAATATGAGGAAATTTGAAAAATACCTAGGAACAACTCTGGTAGAGAATATAATTCTACATAGGTGTTCAAAGTTTCGCGATGATTGTGTGATGGATTTTAAAGAAAATGAGGAAAACGCCGAGCGTCACGCTAAAAATCTTTATTTTTGGGTAGCGCCCCTATTGCATCAAAAAAATTAGACTAAGCTACCAGTGCGAGAAGGCTATCATATCTTAATGTACTTACAGTCACTCTATAAACATTTTAGTACCATTCGTGTTTAGTCACCCCAGGTGGTACCGATATCTGGCCTGGCTCATGGACTATAACTGCTGTCCTAGATTCGGTTACCCACTCAGATCCTGGCTCTCGCTCACTCTCTGGCTCTCTCCCTATCTTGATGTTGACAGCATTTTTAATATCCTAAGCATTTATTAATACTCAACATCAGGGTGGCGTCGCCAGTGTAAGTAATCATAGGATATAATTGGCGTGCTTCCTTTCAATCAGTTAGATCTTTTAGTTGTACCGGTGCCCAATGCCGAGGATTTATACATTTAACCACTTAGCTTTAGGAGAAGCAGGCCAATTGTCCATCAGAAAGGTTGACTATGATATGTGATTTTTTTTTTTTTTTTTTTTTTTTTTTTTTTTTTTACATATCCCATCAGAAAGGTTGACTATGATATGTGAATTTTTATACATCCAGCCAATTATACATTAATAACAACAGCAATAATCTAGATATGTGCCAGGAGAGATTTCCCGGGGTTTCTGAAACAAGGGAGACATGGCAGAGATGGAAGCACCACGGGAAGATCAGGAGGTCGGCTTGGTAGAGGCAGAGGAACGGATAATCTTGGAAGACTATGGCCTAGCAGATACTAAGTGTTTTAAGTGCAGAAAAACCAATGCAAGAAAGAATTCGCGAAAATGTTCCGGCTATCTTAGATCTATTCATTTATCTTGTGCTAAGCTGACAAAGAAAACATCAGGAAAACAACCAAACTGGAAATGTCTCGCATGCCCAGGGCCCACTGCAGAGCCAACCGGGGCAACACCGGCAACACCGGTCGCCGACTTGACCCAACTTGTGACCAAATGGAAAGCACGGATCCAGGTCCTTGCCCGGGTACCTAAAGGAGCCAGAATCCAAGTGGCGGAGGCCCTTACAACCATCATAAAGCAGGCCCTACAGCTCAAGACACCCCTCACATGGGCACGGCTCCTGGGTTTCTCCTATGGAGCCCTCCGAAAACCACCCAGAACCAACATACAAGACCATCTTCAGGTTTCACTAGCCACCAGAGTGAAACGTCAAGTAGCACAGTATATGGATGGAAACAAACTGGTGGAACCCCCCGAACAGCAACCAAACAGGGCCCAGAAGCAACAGGACAAGGAAGAGGAAGAGGCTGAACAGCTACGTAAGAGGGTCGCGGCGAAGCTGGCGGATAGTGACATCAAAGGGGCCGCCAGACTGTTGTCCTCTTCAGAAGGTTTTGCTGGTCAAGGCACCGAAGTTGTTGAAGCCCTACAAGAAAAGCACCCACCTACACCTAGGGACCTAAACCTCCCCCCTGCCCCAAATGACCAGATGCGCCAACCTTTAGTTGTCACGAAGGAGCAGGTGGTTGCCGCAGTGACTTCATTCCCAGCAGGCTCGGCCGCGGGCCCAGATGGTATCCGACCCGCCCACCTCAAAGGCCTCTTGGGTCAGGGATCAGGAGCTGCTGGGGAGGCACTCTTGGAAACCCTCACCAAATTCATCAACATGGTTTTAAGAGGGGAAGTACCCGACTGTGCCACACCCCTATTTTTTGGGGCATCACTCTGTGCACTGGCAAAAAAAGATGGCGGTGTGTGCCCAATAGCAGTAGGGAACACCTTCCTCCGCCTTGCCACAAAGGTGGGTTTGAAACCACTCTCGAATGGCCTAGGTCAACACTTAAGACCAGTTCAACTAGGTTTCGGAACTCCAGGGGGGTGTGAAGCTGCTGTACACGCAACCCGCACCTACCTCAGCCAAGCCCAAGAAAAACGAGTGCTTCTAAAGATTGACATGCGGAACGCATTCAACAGCATTCGCAGGGATGTCTTCCTCCGTGCAGCTCAAGAACACATCCCCACTCTGTACCCCCTACTTTGGCAGGCTTATTCCAAACCTTCAATCCTGATTTTTGGCGAGACGGTAATCCCATCAGCGACCGGGTTACAGCAGGGAGATCCAGGTGGTCCTGCTCTTTTCTCAATAGGGGTGGATGCAGCAGCTTACAAAGTAAGGTCAGAACTGAATGTATGGTACCTGGACGATGCAACCTTGGGTGGGTCAGTAGAGAACGTTCTAACCGACCTAAATAACATCGTAACTGACCTCGGCCAGGCTGGGCTAGTGATAAATGACACCAAATGTGAACTTGTCCTCCTCAACCACACACGTGAACAAGGAGAAGAGACTCAGGCCCTGTTTCGAGGCATATTGCCAGATGTAAAGATCCTTCAGGAGCACCAGCAAACCCTATTAGGTTCCCCACTAACTCTGGCAGCAATCCCACCAGCACTTCAAGTTAAAAAGGAGGAGCTTCAACGTCTCGTGAGTCGCCTGATACACATCGATGCCCACTCAGCTCTGGCCCTTCTCAAGAACTGTTTCTCCATCCCAAAACTCCAATACCTCCTGCGCACATCAATGACTTACACGAACAATGGTGGCCTCCAAGAATTAGACAGCATAATCCGAGAAGCAGTGACCAGCATCACCAACGTGGAATTTAAAGAACGGACCTGGACACAAGCCACCCTTCCTGTCCGCCTCGGGGGCTTGGGCATACGGAGAGCCTCGGATATTGCCTCCCCAGCCTTTATCTCTTCCCTCATCGCGACCAACGACCTTGTAGTGTCCATCCTTTCTTCTCAACCCGGAATGACACTTAATTGGGACGTAACAGTAGCGATTAACACCTGGAAGGAAAGTACAGGAGTAGAGGAGGAGCCTCAGGGTACCTCCAGGAGCAAGCAGAAAGCATGGGATACCATCTCGGCGAAGAAAACTCAAGAAAATCTCCTAACCAATGCAGACCAGGTTGCAAAAGCACGCCTCCAGGCAGCCGCCCGTTCGGAGAGTGGCTTGTGGTTACACGCCATCCCCATCCCACCTCTTGGAACTCACTTGGATGCTGAAGCGCTCCGGGTTGCCATCGCGCTCAGAGTGGGTGCGGCAGTTTGTCACCCACACACTTGCAAGTGTTGTCGGGGGATGGATGCTCAAGGTCACCATGCCTTGTCATGTAATTACAACGCAGGCCGCCTGCCAAGACACTCTGCACTAAATGATGTCATAAAACGGGCCCTGCAGAGTGCTAACCGTGCATCAATCCTCGAACCACATGGACTTCACAGAGAAGATGGCAAACGGCCAGATGAGATGACCACTTTCCCTTACAAGAATGGCCGGTGCCTCGTGTGGGATGCCACATGTGTTGACACTTTCTCCACAACCAACATCGCCAGAAACGCCGACGAAGCAGGTGAAGCCGCCCGGATAGCAGAAAATAAAAAGCGAGAAAAAAATCAAGCCATCGCCAGAAATCATCAGTTCGAGCCCCTGGCATTCGAAACTTCAGGAGTCTTCGGCCCTACCACCCTTAAGATGGTGAATGAAATAGGCCGTAAAATCAGAGAAGTTTCAGGAGAACCCCGGGAAACCCTCTGGCTCAAGCAAAGACTAGGGATGGCTATCCTCCGGGGCAATGCCACCAGCGTCATGAGCTCAGTTCGACTGGACTGGGTCATGCCACTGTGTGAGGCCCGGGCAGGAGTGGTGTATCCGTAGTCTTTCCACAGTAGGGTAAAACAAAACATAAACTTTATTTGTATGTAACATGTGTGATGCACATAAATAAAAGGGGATGTGTCGGATGGTTGAAAGCCACAGTTGCTCGCGCGTTTGGGGCTAGCAACACGTATTATGAAAAACATGCATCCTCCTTCATTCACTGTCCCCCCCTTCACTCACTCAACCCCACAATTTGCCGGAGGATAACAGGTTTTTCACAATACATAGACGGAGTTTCCTAGTTTCCTCCCTAGACCTCCATTAAACTTAAAAAAACAACCACAGGATCCTCATTCAAGATATATTTGTACATTTTTTGTAGTAGACAAATGTCCCGGCCTCCTCTAAAATTACTGACTCGCTATCGCTCGCCAGGAAAAAAACGACATCTAAGTGACACGAAAAGTCTTAATATTGACAAAGAAATGCACCGAAATGTATTAAAATCGCCAAATTAATGAGCCGACCGTCATAAAATCTCAAAACCAACAGGACCAAACACGAGGAAGAAAGGGGACCAGAAAAACTACCCATCTCCACTTACGCTTTTCTAATTAAGAACTGTTAACCACCTTTAGAGGGAAGGTTGTTCCAAGTATACGGTAACAGCTATACCCGGTATATGAAGTAGTGTCCCCTTATATACAGGGTGCCAAACGAAAGCTAAGTCCATATGTTTTAGTCTTTATTATTGTCTATGTAAAGCTAAAATTATGGTTTATAGTTCAAATTATGTCTTTGGAAGTGATAAAATGGCCAGAACAATGCTATTTCATGTTAATGTTCTTGTATTCCTGCTCATATTCATTCAAGTCTTCAAACAAAATGTCGCCGGTTTGACACGCTGCTTAATTACATATACATTAATCTCTACTGTACCGGCGACGTCTTTTTAATTTGATTCTAGCTATACTTAAGGCCGCGTCATACAGAACTCGAATCCACCAGAACCCACCGGAATGAATTCAAAAATTAAAATTTTAGCCACTTCTTCCCGATTCTGGTCTATTCTTGTACGTGTTCTGGTTAGATTCTCGTCTATTCTTGTGATTCGAGTGATGTTCTAGTCGTCACTCGATTGATCGAGTGAGTGAGCAAAAAGTTAGTGCATGCGTTAACTTTCTACGATTTATTGAGTGAAAAAACCGTTAAAAATTATCGAGTTACATTCTAGTCGTATTCGAGTCGCATTCTACCTATTCTGGTCATGTTCTGATGTAATTTTTATAGTCGATGCCGACTCGAATTACTTGAATGTAACTCGATGCTACTTAATAATGATCGGAAGTCAACTGGACGACAAGTTGATTATTCCACTTTAAAATTGAATGTAATGGAATGAGAGTTGAATATAACCCGAATTAAGAAGAATACAACTGGATGCCGACTAGAATATGACTGGTAGATGACTGCATACTTGCTTGATGTATCGAGTGTACACTGGATGTCGACTCGAACATGACTAGAAGTACTAGAATACAAGTGGAATCCAACTGGAAGGTACCGTAACTGGAATACAACCAGAATATAACTCGACTAGGTGCGGCCCCACGTGGGACATGTTAAGCCCCATTTGTTTAGAGATTATAAGACGTTCGGCCCATTAGTTTGGCTATTTTAACACCTTTTGCCCCATTTTGTTGTCAATTTTAAGACTTTTCGTACCATTTAGGTGTCGATTTTCTCCTGGCGAGTGAAAGCGAGCCTGAAATCTTAAGAGGAACCAGCCTTTGGCCGGGAAATTTTTCTACTGAAAAATTTACAATTTTTTTTTGAAGGTGTGTCTAGGGGTGTTTTTCTAAGCTAGATGGAAGCCCAGCGAGGAAACTTCCGATTCTCCTCTTGCTCTGAGGCTTTCGATACCTAACAATGCCTTCTGTGACTTCTGCCCTATCGAGGCTTTTTATCTCTCTCTCTCTCTCTTGCCCATCGTTAACCCTTTCAGTACCGGTCCCGTCCTATTTAATTTACTCTGGATATTACTAGACGATTTTATTCAGCTCAAAACTAACCAACAACTAACAGGCTTCGAACTACCTCACCTAGCAATTATTACTACCGGTACCACAGATCTTTCTTAAACTACACGAAATCGTTTACAAATAGACGTCGCCGGTACAGAATGGGTTAAGGCTGATCGTAATTGGCCTCCTGGGTGACAGTTGCAACTCTGTCGTTCTCTGCATCTCATTCTTCCTCCAACAACACAAGAAGGAGTGTGATGCAGGTTAGGAGGAATGGTTTCTGGGATTGATTTGGGCCAGGGTACAGGGGGTGATAGGGAAGAAATATTTGTGGACAGTGAAATGCCATAGGTTATATATTTTTATTAATGACCATCCCTATCAACTCATAATGGGTTAATTGTTATTAATGACCATCCCTATCAACTCATAATGGGTTAATTGTTATTAATGACCATCCCTATCAACTTATAATGGGTTAATTGTTATTAACCCTCTCCGACATCTGACGCGATTTTGAGCCTATTAGGGATACTTTAACACCTTACGAGCGGCCTATGCGGTTTATTTATATGTACCGCACAGCGGGGTGTTTTTAGCCAAAATAGGGCTGTTTACGTGATCATTTTCATGCCTAAATAAGACCCAGAACGTAAAACAAGTACCTATCCCTGAAAGGGCATAAACAGAGCTTTCGAATGACACCATAACGATCCTTGTATGATGGATAGTTTTCTTGCAATAACCGTGCAACGCGAGTGCAAAAAGCAGGTAATTCGGTACTTTCGGTACATAATTGAGTATGTAGCGAGTGAGAGAGGGAGGAGGGAGCTGAGATTTGTGTCAGTAGGTTCGCCGCGGTGGTCTGGAGCAGTCATACGCTCGCTAGTCTCCTGTCACCACTTGTCTCTCTCTCTCAGCCACATTACGTGCTGAAATTGCCACTCGAGTTATGTCGAGCGCCGCCACATAGTCCAGCTTTATTTAACTCGACTTATGTTGCTCGCCGCTAATTAAGGGTTAAAGCCTTTGTTACCATCAGGGGTATTTAGAAACCTTTCGTTTAGTTACTTCAACCTCTGCAGTTGTCTTTGAATTAGCTGTGGGCAGAAAACTAATTTTGGAGAGGTAATTATAAGAATGAGAGAACTCTATTTCTTATTGCTAATCTGTCAACCTCTGCGTCATAAATGCGTGAAAGGGTTAATGACCATCACTATCAACTCATAATGGATTAATTGTTATAAATGACCATCACTATCAACTTATAATGGGTTAATTGTTATTAATTACCATCACTATCAACTCATAATGGGTTAATTGCTATTAATGACATCCCAATCAACTCATAATGGGTTAATTGTTATTAATGACCATCACTATCAACTCATAATGGGTTAATTGTTATTAATGACCATTACTATCAACTCAAAATTGGTTATTTGTTATTATTAATGACCATCACTATCAACTCATAATTGGTTATTGGTATTTACCAACCCATTATGTACCGGCGACGTTTTTCAATTTTATTCTGGCTAGTATAATACGATTTTATTCAGTTTATATATGGACTTAAGCAATTAACAGGCTTTGAACTATCTTAATTAACCCTTTTTACTACCACAGATCCCTCTCCAGCTGCACAAAACCTTCTAAATATAGCTAGAATGATATACAAAAGACGTTGCCAGCACAGAAGGGGTAAATAGCCATCACTATCAACTCATATAATCAACCGACCAACAGTCAGCACGAGTCAAGTTTACAACCTGAGCCGACGTCCACACAGGTCTTAGCTATCGAATAACGGATCACATTGATCACCCTCAACCTTTCCTGACCCCTCTTTGACCCCTCTCTCTCTGATCTCTCTCTCTCTCTCATGTCCTTCTGCCTATTCGAGTCACGTTCCACTTACGTTCGAGTTACGTTCAACTTAGTTCCACTTACGTTCGACTTAACTTCATGTAATTCTGGTCATGATAGACTGACATTCCGGTCTCATTCTGGTCATTCGAGTTGCATTCGACTTGGGATCGAATAGTCTTCTTTCCACATCCGGTTTCCTTCGAGTCACTTACTGGTTAACATCGACTCATATTTGGGTTACATTAGAGTCCATCGAGTTACGTTCGAGTTACATTCCGGTCATTGATGGGTCGCATTCTACTCTGAAGTCACACTCGATTAAGGCCGCGTAATTCTCGTCAATTCCGGTGAAAAGTTTGATTCCAGTGGGTTCTGGTGGATTTGAGTTCTGTATGACGCGGCCTTTAGAAGATTGTTAAACAAAGTCCAAGTTTCATTTTTTTCTTTATTAACACAAACACATAACTAAAACAAATTAGCACAGTGAACAATGATTAAAATGCTTCCATTGAGTTCACCCTAGAGCCACTGCTCGTCCTTCATATCCACAGTGGCTCAAAGGTTAATAGGAGCGAGTAATATGTCTTGATGAGTGAGATGCCTTAAGGCCGTGTCACACAGAAGTCGAATGTTGGCCGACTGCCGCCCGAAGTCGATGACTTGCATATTTGAACCGAATTACCCCAAAGTTACTGGGAGTCGAATATAACCAGACACTGACCCGAATGAATTTCGAATGTAACCCGATGGACCTGAATGAAAGTCGATGATGAGTCGATGAATCCCTGTACGTAACTCGAAGAAAACCCGATGTGGAACGAAGAAGCCTCGATCATGCGTCGAATATAACTCGAATATGCCCCGAAGACGGGGAAATAACCATAATTATTACCGAAGCTCAGCTGAAGCTCAGTCGATCAACAACCGAAATAGAAGAAGTTAGGTCGAACGTCAGTCGAATAGGTCGAAGATCATAGTAAGTTAAATAATCGCTTATATTATCTTTCGTTAACCCTTTTTGTATCGGTGACGTCATATTTATTTGATTTCAGCAACATTTAGACGATTTTATGAAGCTTAGGATGGATTTATGGTAGCTAAAGGGATTCATTTATATTGTCTGAAGCATTTCAATGGGTAGACGCCCTTCCTGCACTGAATAAAATCGTCTAATAGTTACAATATTTCCCCATCATTTTGTGTATACCATGGGAAAAAAAATAAAAAAATCCATCAAACGTAAATCTTCTGTCTCCGAAACTCGGGAGGGGAGGGTTGAAATATCTTGTTGACTATCTTATTTATTGTTTATCTATGTGCTGGAAGGATATTATATTTTTCAATTCCATGCATTAGAAATGATTCAAAGATTACAAAAAGTCCAAATAAGACATAGTTATGTTAATGTATAAGGGAGTTAGGTAGATGCATTAGAGAGATAGATAGATAGAAAGAGAGTTGCAGAAGGGGAAGTGAGCGATAAACACAACTATTATGAGACGGACTTAATTGGTTCTGAAAAGATAAGATAGATAGAAAGAGAGTTGCAGAAGGGGAAGTGAGCGATAAACACGAACTATTATGAGACGGACTTATTGGTTCTGAAAAGACAAGGTAGATAGAGAGTTGCAGAAGGGGAAATGAGCGATAAACACGAACTATTATGAGACGGACTTAATTGGTTCTGAAAAGACAAACGAGACATTTTTATTGACTCTTTTTCATGTTATTATTTGTGTGCTAGAAGGATAATATTGTTTTCAATTCCATCGCATTAGAAATGATTTATAGATTACAAAAAGTCCACACAAGACATAGTTATGTTAATGCTACACAGTCTCGACTTCCCGGACGAATCACTTCCACAAGCGATATATGAAGATGAATTGAAGAAGGCAATCGAAAATGGCAATATAAACAATGGGATTTGCAATTAAAATGTAAAACTTGCGAAATAAACACACCAAAACAGGAACCACACAATATAATTATAGACAAAATAACTTATCAAAATCGCTATGTGGAAAAAAACGCATTGAAGATTTAGCAAAACCATGTTATGAAATAAAAAAAAGATGCACGAAACTCCAGACAAGGAAACATGTAACTGGCCAACAGACAGGGCGAGATACTGACAGTGAGATACCAGCCTAAAGCTGGTATCACACAAGAGCTTTTATAGTCAACATTCAGTGATCAAAATTTGTCTGGCATCATTTCTGGATTATTTTGCACTGGTATCGGAAACTAGACTGGTTATAGATAAATTTAAGTCACCGAAATATTTTAAATGTTAGCCTCATAAGCTGCCAGACCAGTGTTGAGGATACATGTTGAAGGAAAAAGCGTTTGTGTGATACCAGCTTAAGGAAGTCAATAATTCTGATACACATTGGGTTATATTCGACCCAGGTTCGAGTATTTCGAGTCATCATCGGCAATTCAAAATACAATCGAACACACCTGAATAGGTCGAATGTAACCAGAATATGACTCGAATATAACTAGATCATGACTCGAATATAACTAGATCATGACTCGAATATAACTAGATCATGACTCGAATATAACTAGATCATGACTCGATAGTTTTTTAACGGTTTTTTGACCCGATTCATCGGCCAAAGTTAACGCATGCATTAACTTTGGATGATTCCACTCAAGCCCAGAACATCCCAAGAACGTCCAGAAGACAACCGGAACTCACCCGAAGTTTTACCAGAATCGACCGGAACTGGCTGAAATTTGAATTTTTTCGTCGATTCGGCCGGTTTCGGGTGGGTTCGACTTCTGTGTGACACGGCCTTTATATACGACACGGTAGGTGACGATCCCATGTCGCACGAGGAGGAGGAGGTGTGAGTAATCCAAGCGCTAACCGTGTACTGACTGGCTTCTCCATCCTGTCAGTCAGTACATTGAAATTGAAATTGAAATATTGAAATTGAAATTGTTTATTCAGCCCAAGAACATTATAATACAAAGTAATATTATCTTAGTATAGTACATAATTGGCTGTGCCTTATTGAGAGTTGCCTCTCTTATAAAGACACAGTACCAATCACGCTCAGTGCTTCACACCGCCGTGCTTCGTCCAGGATTCGACCAGTACTCCATACTCGATCCAGCTCACCTGGTATAATTGAAGGTGCTTCATTCACTCATCTGTTAAATATAAAACATACGATTATAATATTGTTTAATTGTGTGCAGTTTAAGAAGGATCTGTGGCTGTAAAGAGGGTTAAGTGAGATAGTTCGATGCCTGTTATTTGCTGCAGACGCTTTTTCAACTGAATAAAATCGTCTTTTAGTAGCCAGGATAAAGTTAAACGGACGGTACCGTTACTGGAAGGGTTATACCCATTAGATATAATTTACAGACACAGTATCACTTATTCTGTGCTATTCTTTATTTTTTTCACATAGGATCTGTAGTTTAGTTACAAACAGCTTAGTAAGGACCAATATATCTGATGTTGCTTGTTTTTCTTTGTACTCCATTGTAAGTAGGTAAATAGATAATAAAGCTAGAGCTCACTTAGCCCCTTTCCGTATCGGCGATGTCCTTTTTAATTATATTCTAGTGACTATTAGACGATTTTATTCAGCTCAGGAAGGACGTCTACCCATTACAAGCTACATACTATCCCAATTAATCCTTTTAATAACCATATATTCCTCCTTAGCTTAACCCGGGAACTGAGGGGAGACTCTTAAGAGTTCCCCCGGCGGACTGCGGGGAGACTCTTAAGAGTGAGTGAAAAAAAAAATCAACTTTTGACATCGAAAAAAAAAAAATATATATTTTTATTTTTTGTTGGCCCCTGGGCCATGCAAAATCTCAGTCCTCTACCTCCCCTCCTTCCCCACTTTCCTCCTCTCCTTCAGTTATCACCTATTTTCCCTGTTATTCCCTTATTCTGAGGTATATTTTCGTGCTAACATTAGCGAGTTGCAAGCAGGGTGTTGTCATCACTGATGGCAAGCGAGTGCAAGAGAGAGAGAGAGAGAGAGAGTATCGATCGACTGTGTCTCAGTGGCCTTGGGGGAAATTGGCGGGAAAGCAGCTTGCCTCACCCATACATTATACAACTCGCGGGCTATATCTCCGATTTTGACCATCCCAACGCTGTTTTCACTCGTTTTACTGTTGTTTCAGGTTAATACCTTTATAATCAACCCATAATAGGTGCATATGGATAAGTATTAATGCTATTAATGGTACAATGAATATTTTAGTGACGGAAACACCTCAAATACATGCGCACAGGGAGAGGTGTCTAATTACCCCCATGCGCACTTCAGAGGTTAAGGGGGTAGTGCTTGGTTTTTGGGCTAGGCTATTTATTTATCTACTTTTGAGTGTCCTCGCTATACCCCCATCAAGCTTAGAAAAACACCCCCTAGACTACCTTTCAAGATAAATGTGTAAATTTTTCGGTAGAGAAATGTCCCGGCCGAAGGCCGATTCCTTTTAAAATTAGAGGCTCGCTGTCAGTCGCCAGGAAAAAATCGACACCTAAAGGGCACGGAAAGTCTTAATATTGAAAGAAAGAAAAATGTGACATGTCTCAAAATCGCCAAACTAACGGAACGAACGTTTTAAAAACTCAAAACTAATATGCTAAACATGAGGGAGAAGGGGCTCCATAAAAAGCGAGTACTACCCCCTTAATAGAATCGTCTGAATGTAGCTGAAATCAAATAAGTAAGCCGTCACTGTTGCAGAAGGGGTTTTTGTTGTTGTTCCCCAGATTGTCTGGCCGAACAGCCCCAAGGTCCCAAGCAAGGCCAAGGCCATAAACGAGCGCCCCCACAAAACCCTCCCTGCTTACCACTAATAAAGCCCAGGTGACCGAAGCTACTCCAACTCGGGGAGCTGAGGCGTGCGGAAACGCCCGGGAAACCAAAGCCCCACCCAAGGCCCTGTGTCCCTCAGCAATTATGAAGGGAGAGTTGAGGGTCAAGGGAAAAATGTGACGCTTTGGGTTCCAATCTGCCAACTTCTAGGTTGGCAGTAGGGCGGTCAATCCACGGAATAGACGCCGTCACTTGAGATCTAGAAGATATATAAGTAAAAGGAACAGTCAGAGTAAGCTATGGGTATGGCAGAGATCGCTCAGCTCTCACTCTGAAAGACCAGCCCATCACCACATGACTAGAACCCAATCCTCTCAGCATTAGCTAGGAAAGGCCCTAGAAAGCCGCCTTTGGCGGGGGGATAGCTCCCCTATTTCAACTCCTTTCGGGGTTGGGCACCCGCCCTATTAGCTTACATCTAGAAGTTTTCCTATCTATCCCATTCCATTACATGCATCTCCCTGGCCGACCCGTCCTAAAAGATCTCAGAGTCAATTTCCATAAATCCCTATCCGATTCGATGCTTGGGCATGAAAAATCCCACAGCGCCTACCTCCCACATCCCCCCACCCTTTCCCCTGTACTCCCTCTTTCCCTCTCCCTCCACTTCCCCCCACATGTACAGAGGAACACACACACACACACACACATACACACACACACACACACACACACACACACACACACACACACACACCTCTCTCTCTCTCTCTCTCTCTCACACATACATGATGATTAATCGATGATATAAGTCGAAGGGTTGCATAGAGCATAATAATAAATTATAATTACATATTGACTTTTGCACATTTTGACTGCAGCGTCCCTTGAATTTGATTCTGTCACTCTTTTAAATTTGGGGGGAGACGCTCGTTACAGGCAACCTGCATTTTGTCTCTTCCGTGCATATAGACAAAAACACACCTATGTAATCTATTAGGTCCTACCTCAGCCAATGAAGTTAGGCGCAGGTTAAGTTTTCACCTCCGTGTGTTTGTTTGTCTGTAAACAAGATATATCTCAAAGTTATTACCCGATGTTAACGAAATTGGGTGGGCATATAGGATATGCGCCAAGAAAGAAGTGATTCAATTTAGGTGGCGATCTGCATAATATTCTGGAACCCAGATCCAAAAGAAAATTTAGCTCAATTATATTAATGATAAAGAACTGGACAGCCTAGGCGGAGGTACACGCGCTACCAAATGCCTTGTAGTAATGTATACAATATATATACACCGGTATATGTATATATATATATATATACTGTATATTCTGTATATATATCACACATACACGTGAGCTGCTTTGTTTTTTTATCTTCCTAACCATGGTCCTAACTGTCGGTGGTTCGAGCCCAGCTGAGAGTATAAAAAAAATATATATATATTATGTAAATTTATTTATATACGGTACCGGTATTTACTTTCTATCCTCTTGCATAGGACCTTGTAACTAGGACTGTATACCTGGGCAACTGTATATTTATTTATTTATTTGTTTATGTATTTATTTATATATTTTTTATTATTTATGTACCGGTATTTATTTATTTATGTATTATTTATTTATATATTTGTTTACTTTCTAACCTCTTACATAGGACCTTTATAATTGTAAATGGGACTGTGTAGGTTATGTGGGCAACTGTACATGTATATTTATGTATGTATTTATTTATTTATATATTATTCATTTGTATATACAGTATATGTATATGTATATATATATATATATATATATATATATATATATATATATATAGCCTATATATATATATTTCATATATATATATATATATATATATATATATATATATATATATATATATATATATATATATATATATTATATATATATATATATATATATATATATATATATATATATATATATATATATATATGTATACTGTATATAGGCTACTGGGTGAGGGGGGTGGGGTGTATGTATGTTTGAATTTGTGTTTATTTATCTCTGTTTGAATGGGCCTCCAGCAATTATCAGGCTTCAAACTATCTCACTTAACCCTTTTGCCTATGGTACCACAGATCCTCAACAGAATACAATGAAAATGATGTCACCGGTACAGAAGGGGTTAAAATAATTATATTTGTGAATACTAAACGGAATCCCCCGGTGCATGAAAGGGTTAATGATAGAGTGGTAGGATTGGTGTTGATGTTTCTGTATGGGGGGGGGGGGCTCACTCTCACGCACCCGTACTTTGGAGTGTGTGTGTGTGTGTGTGTGTGTGTGTGGGGGGGGGGGGGGGGGGGTGACGGACGTTCAGTGGGCTTTGTAATTTGATCCTGACCCCCCCCCCCCCCCTCTCAGTGTATGTGGTGGTCACACGCACCTGTACACACACTCACCACCTGCACACACACGCACATCCAACAAAGAAACATATACCAGTATGGTACTGTACATACACGCACACACGTTTTAACGCAAAGTATTTTTGTTCAACTAGCACATAGTCTAGCTAGGATCTCTCTCTCTCTCTAGGCTATATATATATATATATATATATATATATATATATATATATATATATATATATATATATCTTATACGGAACAAGGTAAATATTCATACACATTTAGTTTACTAGTACGTTCCCAGGCTTAGCTTCAGATCTGCACGTTAAAGTAATTTACTTTTTGTCTCGAGTATTTTTTTGTTCTTTCTTTTTTCCAAACTTGGCCTGATCCGAGCCTCTCCGTAAACCCGCCAGCGTGTCCACAATTCACGCCTTCTTTCTCCCGGACCCCACTTTTCAGGGTGTCTCTTTTCTGGGCTCCCTCTTGACTTTTCCCCGCGGTCTCTGGCCTATGGTGGCGTCTATGGGGGGAATGAGTGTAAAGGTTTTTACAGTGGCAGCCATCTTTAACTCTATATTCACCCTCAGATGATTTTAATAGGAATTGATATATTTATAATCAGCTTCATGTAGTAAAAACATTTTAAGGTACCGGTACCGTATAATACCAAAAGGAATTTGTTCCCAATTTTACCTAACTCATTGTGAATGGTTATCCTACTCTAGCCTAGCTTACCAGTAACCAATATATCATCCTATCATACCCAAGGTTGATCAAAATATACTTTGAAAAGTCGACAGAATGAAAATAAACACCGCGTGAGGAAGAGACTTTATTGACAACGTTTCGCATATAGCTTCATCAGGCCAATATCATGATAAAGCTAAGTTGGAAACTTTGTCAATAAAGTGCTCTTCCTCACATGGTGTTTATTTTCTTACCCAATGTTAGCCTGCCCCAGTCAAACTTAACATAAGCTAACAATTTTACTGGAATCGAAATACATACAACGTTCCTGTCATGTTCCTTATCCCTAATATCCTTCCTCGGGAGTCAGGACCATGCCCCCAGGTCTTCCTTGGGGTCTACACCTTTGAATATCCTCCTTCAGAGTACCAGAAGTCCCCAAGTGAAGGCCTCCTGGGGTAAGACTTGCCTATTTAAGTCCCCAGGTTACCAGAACTTCCCCAGGTGACCAGAACTCACCAGGTAAAGGCCTCCTGGGGTAAAACTGGCCTATTCAAGTCCCCCAGGTTACCAGAATTCCCCCAGAACTCCCCCAGGTGACCAGAACTCCCCCAGTAAAGGCCTCCTGGGGTTAGGCTGGCCTAATTAAGTCTGGGGATGTCATTCTGGGGGAGTTATGGAAGTGGGAAGGGGAAAACTTCAACTCTGGGGGGTATTTTCCACGGGGTAATGAGCAATCTTCAGGAGAACCACACTGCCTTGTGGTTTAGTCTAGTAAGACAAAGGCTAGGGGAGCACACCCTGAGAGAACAGCAGACGTTGGGGTCACGTCCTGGCGGTTTCCGACAAACTGGAATCCCGGCAGTCCCCTGCAGTATTGAGCAGGAGCTGGTCGTCTTGGGTCACCCCATTGCCATCAGCAACCCCTGTTCAGTACCAAGATAGTGAAGTTGGAACTGCGCACCTCCCTCGGCACTCTAAACTCTTCTATGCGCAGGTTTTCTCTTCCTGCTTTGCAGGAAGGGAACGTCATCATCGGACTACGATGGACTACCATAAGTGTAAGTAAGTGTGTGTATGTATGAGAGAGAGAAAGAGTGTGTGTGAGTGAGTGGGTGTGTGTTGATTTCTTGCGGTGGAGTGGTGATGTCAGGCGTGTGTGTGTGTATGTGTGTAGGAAGGAGGTGCTGTGTGAGGGTAGTTTTGGAATAAGTATTAGCATTTACAAGGTTTAAATTTAATATGCTCAGCTAAGTGAAATACTCTGGTGTTAGCCTTAATTATAAACAAATATCAAGTAGCAGGTGCTGGCCGTGCAGTCGGTGCTGCTAGGAGAGTGGCGAACACAACCTAAGGTAATCTAAGGTAAGGTAAGGTATAATTGTGTATCCATATACAATATATATATATTTTTTTTATTAACTTCACCACAACACCAAACACCTCCAATGAAATTAATGAAAGCACATGTGCGATCCACCAGGATTCGAACCCGGGTTATCACACACAGATTTTTGACACCTTAACCATTACACCACCAAGACGGTTAACGGTTTATGCACATGCCTACGACTTATTATCCATTCTCTAATACTGGATATTAATCTAGTCATGTTCATACTCCCATAAATCCCATAAATTAAGTACCGTACCGGCATAATAGGGTACCGGTACCCATATATATAATCATTGGAGATGTTGATGGTGATTTACCTTGCTATAATTATGAAATTTTGGTTTATTTCAAGTAGTTTACGGTACCTATACACATAACAAGTGCGGTATAATGCTATGGACACTTTAAAGTAACATACTTGTTCCATACCACCTTTATTGCCTTGGCCACTTAAATTTTCCCTTTCAGGCCTCCCTTGCACACACCCTATGATTATAATTATTAATATGTGTTTAATTATTATAAATATTATTATTATTATTAGTGTTATTATTATTAGTAGTAGTAATAATAGTAGTAGTAGTAGTACCGTAGTAGTAGTAGTAGTAGTAGTAGTAGTAGTAGTAATAGTAGTTGTGGTATATTGCACACACCCTATTATTAGGGGTTCGTCCCCTACGGGGAACCCCTATTGTAATAATTAAACCTGGAATTTCATCCAAATGTTTCTTACGCGCCGGTTTCGACGCAATAACTCCCGAACCGCTTTTTGGATCGGGATCAAACTTTCACAAGAGGTGCCTTTTTGTATTGGGCAACTTTTGATATGCTAAACATCCGGCATGGTGGCCAAACAGGTCCGTGGCAGCCGATTTCCCGAAAAACTTGACGCCTAAATACCGTCTCTCCCACTCACAGGAAACGACTGGGCTTTGGCATACGCACTCCCCTACTAATGCTCCGCAAATGTTATAGAGAAGGTTTTGCTTTTGCACGTGGGTTTTTTTCCGGCAATCTTGAAAAAACCTCGAATTCCACTTAAAATTCCACATCTTGAAAACTACGCCGATGATCAGAGCCATGCTTGCATAGTTGGGTGAGGCTCGCGATTCCGAACGTTTTGATACCAAAAAAATATAAATGGGTGGAATAGTTTGGCCGCAGCATTGAAAACTGTCTATTCTTAAATTACTTTAAAACCGAATTCGCTACCACACACAAAGTTTACCGTCTACAGTCTTCCACGCATCCCCCAGTTTTGCTTAATAACATAATCTCTTTATTATTCAGTCCTAACTTTTGTTTTTTTTATTGAACTCTCTCAAAACCGTTCGAGTCCCTACGAATTCCAGCAATTATTTAGCCAACCTACCTATACATACCTACCCTACCAAATAATAATGATAAATTCAAATTTATTTTTGATAAATGACAGAGTATTGGCTAAGGTTTTTAACAATTCCTCCCTTTGCCAAATGCTTAGTTTAATAACAATGATATGGACCTTTAAAGTTTTGGCAATTGCCCGTGTGACTCCTATTTTAACCCTCCTAAAGTGTTACCACGAAATACCGCTAGATCCTTTCTCAAAAGTCGCTAGCATGTTGCTACATAGCCAAACAATGTTAGGATAATGCTGCAATTTCTAAAGAGTTTTGGTTTGTTTGTTTTGCAAATTTTACAATGTAGTATGACTAGAATGTCTGAAATTTTCAAATTATCCCTAGTAAATGTCTCTAGATATAAAAGAAATGGCTGCTAGATTGAAGTAAATAGCTCTACATTTAGCGGTAATATGTAGCTTTACAACTGGCACCACTGCAACCACCACCCAGTGTGTCTCCACAAAATACCGCTAGATCCTTTCTCAAAAGTCGCTAGCATGTTGCTACATAGTCAAACAATGTTAGAATAATGCTGCAATTTCTAAAGAGTTTTGGTTTGTTTGTTTTGCAAATTTTACAATGTAATATGACTAGAATGTCTGACATTTTTAAATTATCCCTAGTAAATCTCTCTAGATATGAAAAAATGGCTGCTAAATTGAAGTAAATAGCTCTACATCTAGCGGTAATATCTAGCGATACAACTGGCAACACTGCCTAGCCATTCCATCCTATCTTCTACCTCCCTCATATGTATCAACAACCACTCTAGTGAACTTTCGGTATTTAGTTTATTCAGCTTAATACTATTTATCCACATAAAATAGAAACCTATCACGATTGCTGTCTAATACAACCATAGATAATGCTATTACATATTATTTGAACATGAGGTCGAATTTAGCAGTTGTGTTTACCTTGAACAGTAATTGACAGTCTGTGACAGAACCGAAAGCTTCTCTTGCCGTGTAGTACTCAAAGAAAGCAGGGGTAATTAAGCCAAGTCAGAGATGCAGAGGTAACTTTCACAATGCATTATAACCCTAGACAGACATCAATATACCACTAAATCAGACAAATATCACTACAAAAGAGATAGGAAAATATTATATTAATGTCCTAGGTATTTGAAATTATGCAAATGAGTAAAATCCATTATGATATAATGATAATGGGATTGATTAGTAGCTGGCAACAGTGTTGCACAAAATTTTCTGAACGTATGCGAACTTCGGAGTATTTATCCCATTAATATACACATCTATCACTATTTAAATGTAATACAACCATACACAGTGCTATTACATATTATTTGAACATAATATAGGATGCTCTTTCCTTTAAACCATTTTCTATATCTATTCAAGAAAAATATAGGCCTAGCCTAGGCAGCGCTACCGGTAGGTACTAATTTATCAGTTCGAATTTTGATTGAGAGTGGGATTAGGCCTAGGCCTAGCCTAGGGCTTAACATGGGATACTGTTTGGGGTTTGGGAATAGACTGAGGCTGCTTTAGGCCTAATTAGGTAAAATTAGTCAAATCGAGACAATTGCACAGCCTAGGCCTATTAAGCAAATATTTTACCAATCTACAATAGGCCTAGTCTATTCGCTGTAAGTAGGCAAGAAATCATGACCTAGGCTATAACCTCTGTAACTAAAAAATAACTAGGCCTAGAGTGATCAAGCTAATATGTGAATTATTATATGTCGACCATTTGGGAAGAGTCAGTCAAGGAATAGCCTAGATGTGGAAATTTGCAGCCAATTTGCTCTAGCCCTATTTGATATACAGAGGTTAGAGGTCATTGTTGAGCTCCCCCCCCCCCCCCCTCATGACATATTGTCATCATCTTATATATTGCCAGCAGGGGGCAAATAGGCCTAACCGAAAAAAATCGCCGTCAAAATAGACGCGAACTTAACCACGGCGATCGACACATGTAAACACGGCGGTGGAGCGGCGACGAAAGCTTGCCATCATGTTCCCGTCCATTTTGAATGCCATTGGATACAATAATATGTTGAGGGGGGAAAATAGGCCTAACCAAACTGCGGCGATCGACCATGTAAACATGACGGCGGCGGTGGACGCTTGCGATCATGTTCCCGTCTATTTTGACTGCCATTGGATACAATAATATGTTGAGGGAAGGGCTTTGCGGCAATTTTTTTGGTTGTTTGCCCCCTACTGGCAATATATATGATGATAACATGTCATGGGGGGGTGAGGGGGGGCTTTCAACATATTATTGTATCGAATGGCATTCAAAATAGACAGGAACATTATCCCAAGCGTCCAACGCCGACACCGCCGCGGCTGCTGAAGAACAAGGAAATTAGCAATAGGTTTCATTGTGAACTGGAGGAAATTAATAGAAAGGAAGCTAGGCCTAGCGATGTAAATAGTCAATGGAATTTCCTTAATAATGACAATTATATGTATAGGTATAAAGTAAAAGCAATATATTTTACATAATTTATTGCATATCTTACATATTTAAAAAAATATATATTAAAAATAGTTTAACCACACCACTGAGTTCCCCCAAAATACTCTAATAGGGCTGGCCTGAAGAATTAGATCAAGATGGACAACCAATCAACACATGATAGGTAGGGAAGGGCAGGTTAACAACGGTGATCGACAAATGTAAACATGACGACCGTACACTCGGAAACTACATCCATCCCCATTAGCCTAACCTAACAACCTTACCTAACCTATCCTAGTATTATGGGTGGAGGCTGCCGCCCCCTAGACCCAGTACGTTGGATACAAAACTAACCCTCACGTAACACCTAGTATATGTCCCTAGTACCCAGTACGTGGGATACCAAGCTAACCCTCACATAACACCTAGTATATGTCCCTAGTACCTAGTATTTGGGATACAATACTAACCCTTATATAACACCTAGTATATGTCCCTAGTACCCAGTACGTGGGATACAAAACTAACCTTCACCTAGCATATGTCCCTCACTCAGTACACCATTCACCCTCACTACCGTTCGTGAGTCTTCATACATCTTCATTATCACACGCACCAGCCACTCCTCTATGCCAAATTTTCTCCTAGCCTACTGCACAACTTCTTACTTTCAGTAGCGACGTGATTTTCCGGGCCCGTCGCAAGACCACCGTCGCAAGATCATCACAGGACAGGAAAAACAACACAGGCTTGCTCCAAGCCAGCACACATCTTACAAATATATAGGCTAGGCTATACAACTTCCATTTCATCGGAATAACATTCACCGCCAATTTAATTATCATAAGGATTATATAAATGCAATTCTGATATGAAAAAACAGTCGGTAAATAGCATAGCCTAGGCCTAGTCAAAGCTGGGGTTTGTTATTGTTTCGTGGACAAAATTTAGCCAAGCGTACTGTCCCACATTAATTTATTATCAACAATTGGATATACGTTACTGTGGGCTTTTATTACTCTACTTCCTAATAATAGGCAAGTAAATTATAACATAATGTTTGGATAAACAAATATACCGAAATAAATTAGAATGGAGAAACAGAAAGTTGAGTGAGATGTTTCAGCTTGCCGTCAACCCAGCTCCGGAGCTCTTTTGCCGTCGCAAGAGAATATTGGTGTCTCGCTTGCTAAAGGTGGGCTTGCGACGGGACCAGAAAAACAGTTTTTCGGGTAGATCTTGCGACGGTGGTCTTGAGACGGGACTGGAAAAACACCTCTTAGATATCTTTCCTGCAGCTGCCTGACTATGAAGTTATCATACCTTCAAAGACTCTCTCACACTCACAGACCTTCATGACTTGGCCAAGCATTTTCAGGCCTCTTATAGCAGTTGCAAGGGGAGCCTAACTCTGAAATCACTAGATAGTGCCTCCAGAACCATAAAAAAGAGGAGAGGGCTTAATTAACACACTTCCCTGTTGGACTCCGACGCGAACTGAAAACTCATCACTCAGTACCCTCACGTAACACCTAGTATATGTCCCTAGTACCCAGTACTTTGGACACAAAACTAACCTCCACCTAACACCTAGTGTATGTCCCTAGTAACCAGTACATGGGATATAAAGCTAACCCTTACCAAATATCTAGTACCGTACTGTATATGTCAATCCAAGGTCCTCCTGCTAACGAAGAAGTTCCTGAGGTTGGCGGGGCGTATCCGTCGACTGCGGGGCATGGGTGCCCTCCCCTGAAATCTACGATGTCCCCGTCCTCCCTGTGAAACCTCTCCACCCTGGGGTCCTTTCCGCCCGGATAGGGTGACATAAGCTTCACAGCTTCACTACCCTATATCCTCAACAAGAAGTACTGTATATGTCCCTCACTCAGCTGTACACCTTTCACCCTCACTACCGTTCGTAAGTCCTCGTACATCTTCATTATCACATGCACCAGCCACTCCTCAACGCCAAGTTTTCTCCTAGCCTACTGCACAACTTCTCTGGCCACCTTATCAAAGGCCTTCTCCCGGTCTGCAAACACAACATCAGATCCCTATCTTTTAAGTACATACAGTATCTTTCCCTTATCATACCTTCTAAGACTCTCTCACAGACCTTCATGACTTAGTCAAGCATTTTCAGGACCCTTATAGCAGTTCCCAGGGGAGGCCAACTCTGAAATCACCAGATAGTGCCTCCAGAACCATAAAAAAAAAGAGGAAAGGGCTTCATTAACACAGAGCCCTGGTGGACTCCGACGCGAACTGAAAACTCATCACTCAGTACCGGTACATCTTTCACCCTCACTGCCGTTTGTGAGTCCTCATACATCTTCATTATCACACAAATACCTTCATGACTTGGATTGTGCCGTGTCCTAGCATGAAACCAAACTGCATTTCGTCAATATCATACCTTCAAAGACTTTCTCACAGACCTTCATGACTTGATCAAGTATTTTCAGGCCCCTATAATTTTCCCTATCCAATGAGTCCCCTTTGCTCGTATACAGTATATAATATACTTTTGTGCCATTCATCAGAGATTACTTCCTCTCTGATGATGAAGTTAATTAGCTCCTTGAACACACCTACTCCTTTCTCACCTGAGGCCTTAATCATCTCGGCTAGAATGCCAGAGCATCCTGCAGCTTTTCTGTCCTTCATTAAGTTATTGCACTGCTTACAAAAGCTGGCACAATCACAGGGAGGGGGAGTATTGGCTTTTCGTTGCTAAGCTTCTCTATTCCATTCAAATTCCATGTTGAATAATCTTTCGTAGTGTATCACAAACTTATTTTACACTGGAAAATAATGCATGAGGAGGGCTGGGTAGGCCTATTAGTATTTTGTGAAATAACTTAAATTAGGTTAGGCTATAGTATACTTCATTAGGTTATTAGGCCTATGAGAAACCAGGCCTAGGCCTAGCTTAATTTTATTTCACTGCTCAACATATTTTTTTTTTTTTTGCTTTTGAGCTCTGCATAGGGCTATATTCAGGTAGGCTTGGGTTTTAGTAAAATTGCAATAGGCTATGCTACATATTTTTACTTCTATTGGAAAGCACAGGCCTACACAATAGTACACATGTTAAAGAATTTAACCTAGCCTACCACAATTTAGCCTAGACTGAAAGAACAAACAAAAATAGGCTAGGCTAATTGCAGCTAAATAATTTAGCCTAGCCTCACCAATTTTTAGCCTAGACTGAAAAAACAAAACAAAAATAGGCTAATTGCAGTTTTGGTAAGAGTTGTAGTTGTGGGCATACCAAGAGCTTTGTTTATATAGCCTAGTCGCATGCTCGCAGTTAGGCCTATATTCGCTTCTAATTTAACTGCAGGGGTAAACTTGGTAAAGCCACCCGCAATCCGCCGGCCGGTAACAAAACAATTTACCCAACGCCTGGCCGTGAGATACAATAATGGGTTGAAGGGGCTTTATCCCCCTATGACTTATTGTCATCATCATCTATATCACCAGCAGGGGCAAATAACCACAGTCAAATTAGACGCGAATGTAACTGCGAGCGTGCGACTACGTAAATAAAGGGGACGATAGACCCGCTAACACAACTCTTAACGCATTTTTTTCCTAATATATTAGATTTTTTTATATTATAACCTCAACAGTTGAAAGATGACAATTTTATGGTTTATTTTAGGCTATACAAAAACATTTGCTTTGTAACTTAGATACTCATATTTATGCTTATAATTGCAGTATGAGTGGGTTTTTCTTTTTATATGTAGGCCTAGGCTAAACAAATGTTAGTTTTTGTTTGATAGGCTAAACTAGGCTGAATTTATGCTAATAAATATTAATTGGAGGGAGCAAATCTGTCAAGGAATAGCCTAGATGTGGAAATTTACAGCCAATTTGCTCTAGCCCTTTTTGAGATAAAGAGGTTAGAGATCGTTGGATACAATAATATGTTGAGGGGGTCAATCGCCCCCCATGACATATTGTCATCATCATATATATTGCCAGCAGGGGCAAATAGCCTAGGCCTAGCCTAACTACAACAAAAATCGCCGTCAAAATAGACGCGAACTTATATTAACTACGGCGATCGACCATTGCCCGCACCGGCCGTCCCCCGGTTATTGTTGAGGTCCTGAGGAACCATATGACTGACGAGCTCTTCCCTCCGCTGTCTCCGCATCCCATGTATCGTCGTACGGTACCCCTTCCCCTCCACATCCTACATCTGGTCGTTCTACATATGCCTCCTAAGCCTCGCCTCGTCCCGTCACTGAGCATGTGGATGGGCGTCCCTTTCTGGCTTCAAAGATGGATTCCTTCCGACAGCTCCTACTGGATTGTCTGGGATTGGTTGATAAGGGCACCTCGCTTCAAGACATTGCTCTGGCCCTAATACCGTGGTTTGTAGGTCTCTGGTTCACCACCTGATGACCTGCTATTGGGTTGTTGCCTTTACAGTGTTACGGTTCTCTACGAATGACCTAGAATGAAAGTGACACGGTGGTGAATTTTAACCTTAACTATAAACTAATTTAATTGTGACATAGGATCTCCGCGACCGCGAACTTATATTAACTACGGCGATCGACCATTGCCCGCACCGGCCGTCCCCCGGTTATTGTTGAGGTCCTGAGGAACCGTATGACTTTGACAAGCTCTTCCCTCCGCAGTCTCCGCATCCCATGTATCGTCGTACGGTACCTCTTCCCCTCCACATCCTACATCTGGTCGTCCTACATATGCCTCTTAAGCCTCGCCTCGTCCCGTCACTGAGCATGTGGATGGGCGTCCCTTTCTGTCTTCAAAGATGGATTCCTTCCGACAGCTCCTACTGGATTGTCTGGGGTTGGTTGATAAGGGCACCTCGCTTCAAGACATTGCTCTGGCCCTAGTACCGTGGTTTGTAGGTCTCTGGTTCACCACCTGATGACCTGCTATTGGGTTGTTGCCTTTACAGTGTTACGGTTCTATGAATGACCTAGAATGAAAGTGACACGGTGGTGAATTTTAACCTTAACTATAAACTAATTTAATAGTGACATAGGATCTCCGCGACTACGGTAGGGCCGGAGTGGGCGAGTATTCGCCTGAGGTTGCCCCAAGACAAGACAAGACAAAATTCTAGTGCTGGTTTTACTCAGATTTTGTGAGTTTTAATTTAGCCTAGCCTAGGCCTAAGAGTTCAGAAAATTTGCAAAATGCACCCCATACTAGCCTACCCATAGCCTAATAGGCCTAGTGATTCTTTTTTGGCAGACCACCCACAAATTTTCATATAGCCTAGGCTAGCCTAAGTTCTGGAATGCATGTTGGAATAGCCTTCCTATAAACTGTAGGCTAGGCTACTTCCTTTTAATTTAAGTTTGATTCTTTGGAAAAATATATTAGGCCTAGACCAGGGCAGGAAAGTAACATTTAAAATGACGTGTAAAAAGTCGCCCATAAACGGCGGGCCGCTATGTTATTGTAATTTGGGAGCTTATTTCGTCTGTTGATTGACTTTGTCCTTAATTGGGGATCCTATGAATTAGCACAGATGATGATGACTTACCGTACATCATAATACGTGACGGGCCGACGTGGGGGTGCAGAGCCGCAGAGACCCCGTCAACATATTTGGTGTCTCACAGTAACTTTTAATGGGATGGATGTAGTTACCGGGTGTACGGTCGTCATGTTTACATAGGGCGATCGTCGCGGTTAACTTCGCGTCTATTTTGACGTAAACAAATTTCGGCATATTTCATTTTATTCACTTCCTTTTATATTTAGGCTATAATCTAGCTTTGGCACGACAATAACCCTAACCTAGTCTTTCTTAAAGATTCTTCTAATCTTCCAGTAGCCTATAGCCTAATTTAGGTCATTTTTAAAGGCACACAATTATATGGTTGGTATTTTAAACGACACTACTGCAGCATTATGAGAAACAATTTATTAGAGATAATAGGCAACAATAGATTCGCCATATTTTTCTCCATAAGCTATAGTCCGCATGGAGGATTTTCGTTATCGACAAATTGAAAAAATTCCCACTTCACAGACAAAATAGACAAATACACCAAAAATTGGGGTGTGGGGCAGCAGCCCCCACCCATAATAGCCTACTATAATAGGTTAGGTAAGGTTGTTAGGTTAGACTAGGCTAATATCCTTTCAAAGGGGTATAGGCCTATTAAACACTAGGATAGCCTATACCTGGTCAAGGGTAAGTCCTGCTGTAGTCAACTTGAATTCTACCTTAAATTGTAATATTAGACTAGGCATAGCCTATAGAAAAAATAGCCTAGCCTACTTATTTATTGTAGCCTATAATATAGGCCTAGCCGGGTAGAATGTAGAGTTCGGGCATACCGCCACCATTGTTTACACTGCGTAGAGCGGCGACGGAAGCTTGCCATCATGTTCCCGTCTATTTTGACTGCCATTGGATACAATAATATGTTGAGGGGAGGGCTTTGCGGCAATTTTTTTGGTTGTTTGCCCCCTACTGGCAATATATATGATGATGACAACACGTCATGGGGGCAAAACCCCCCTCAACATATTATTGTATCCAATGGCATTCAAAATAGACAGGAACATTATCGCAAGTGTCCGACGCCGACACCGCCGCCGTAATGTTTACATATGTCGATCACCGTGGTTAAAGGCTGGTTCACACATAGCCGAGTCGGTGCGTGAGTCCAACACGAGTCACACTCGTCGATTATCGCCGTCGCTGGAGGCTGAGTCGGCCGCGAGTAGCAATTGTTCCCGAGTCAAGGAGAGTGTAACACGAGTTAACTCGATTCAATACGAGTCAACACGTGTTCATGCAAGAGTCTGTACGAGTAGCTGAGAGTCAAAACGAGTGTAACACGAACCCAACACGAGTGTCAAAAATTTGAAAAATAATGGCCACATTCCAGGGCACGTAAACAAAAAGTATGGACGAGTCAACGCGATTGTTACACGGATCAACACAATTTTTATACGGATCAACACGAAAGACAACGCGTTGACTCTCGTTGGATCTCTGTTGCACACGTGTTGACTCGTGTTACATCCGTGTAAACTCTCGTTGATTCTTCCTACATTTTTGAAATAACGGTATTTCAAATGACACTTGCTTTTTCGTGTTACACTCGTGTTTTTTTCTCAGTGGATCGTGTTTACTCTTGTTTACTCGTGTTTTCACTTGTGTTTGAATCGTGTAAACTCTGGCATCATGGGGGCACCAAATTTTGGCACTCACATTCGTGCTTTCTACTCTTGTTGATACGCGTTGCATGTGTGTTACATACGTGTTGTTGTGTGTAGACACGTGTTGCTTCGTCAACGTCGAAATGATGACGAAAAGCACGAATCACCAAAGAGTGTTACACGAGTTTACACGAGTCAACACGAGTTAACACGAATAACAAAGAGTTATTCAGAGTCAAACACGAGTTAACACGTATGTACACGAGTCTACACGTATGTAGGCCACACTCATGGGTACTCGCCACGGGACCCAAAAATTTCATGCATGCATGAAATTTTTGGACCCCGTGGCGAGTATACACGAGTGTAGCACGAGTCTATACGAGTGTTGAGGAGTATCGACGAGTCATTGCTGAATAGCAAAATTTCATCACTCGTGTTGGACTCGCGCACCGACTCAGCTATGTGTGAACCAGCCTTTAGTTCGCGTCTATTTTGAAGGCGTTTTTTTCGGTTATTTGCCTCCTGCTGGCAATATATATGATGATGACAATATGTCATGGGGGGGTGACCCCCCTCAACCTATTATTGTATCCAAAGCAGTCAAATAGACGGGAACATGATGGCCAGCATCCGCCGCCGCTCCGCGTAGTGTAAACAAGGCTGGCGGTACACCCGAACTCTACATTCTACCCCACTAATTTTCCAACTAGCATAACTGATGATTATCAATGATCAATCCCAGTCAGAAACGTCCATGCTTCCCTCCCATAAGTCAATGTCGGGATTACCACACTGTTATGCAAGGACTTCTTTACTTCCATGCTGATCACCCTATTTCTTCTTATTGCTTTCAGAGTTCCTACAACGCTCTTCCCCTGTTACACTTTCTCCCACACTTCTTCATCCATAGGCCTACTCACATCTTTACTCAACACACTGCCCAAATACTTAAATGAGCTGACATTCTTCATAGCCGTTCAACCTCACTTCACTTTCTATGGTTGCACTCCTTTCAATGACCATAATATTGCTCTTCCTAGCATTTACCTCCAGATTCCGTTTTTCACACACTGTTCCAAACATATTTACCTGACCCTCCAACTCCCATTCACTATCGCTCATCAGAACTGTGTTGTCAGCAACAGTAGTACCGGTACTGTACTGTTGAGGCAACTTCCACTCGTTTCCTTCCCTTATCAGCGGTACACAAACATCCGCTGCTCTTCCTTGTATTTCTTTCATGACTCCATCCATATACTGTACTGGTATATATTGAACAACCATCGGGACATCACATACACCCTTGCTTTAACCCAACATTCAGATTAAAGAACTCGCTCTGTTAATTATCCACACATACTGACACCTTTGCACCCTCATACATGCTCTTAATTGCTTTCAGCAACTTGCCATCTACTCCGTATATTTTCAGTACCGGTACCGGTACTTTCCACATACCTTCTCTATCAATTCTGTCAAAGGCCTTCTCCAACTCCATAAATGCAGCATACAACTTTTGTCGCTTCTCCAGATATTTCTCCACAACACATTTCCGGGCAAAAATCTGAGCCTACACATCCTCTTCCCTTCCTAAGATGACTACAGTATGCTAACCGTTTCCCCAGCAATACTGACTGAAAATGCCCAAATATATTGCATGTCCTTCCTCAGATTTATCTAAAATATGTAAAATTACACCAAATACCACTACAGTAGCACTGAAATCAATAAAACTCACTAACAGGATAAATAAATGGAAGAAATACTCCAAAAGATTAATATGTTAACCCTTTACCCAGCAATACTGACTGAAAATGCCTAAATAGATTGCATGTGCTCTTCAGATTTATACATACATACATACATAACATTTTAAGACTGAGTGCTCCACACAGATGTGCAGTTTCAGTCTCTTTTCCTAATGGCGGCGTTCCAGGCAACCCTGTTAAGGGATGCTTTACTTGTCATGTTTTTGGATTTGAGATCGGCACGTATAGTCCGATCTATGGTCTTACTCGGTCCACCCCTTGGTGCAGCTCCCTCCACAATCGCAGACCTGCATCTTTTCACCCAATTTTGTTCATCCATTCTCTCCACATGTCCATACCATCCCAGTTTACTTGTACGCATCTCCTCGCTAATACTCTTTATACCTAAACGTCTCTTCAGCTCATCATTTGTTATTCTGTTGACATCCTTTATCTGAAATATGTAAAATTACACCAATTACCAACTACATTACCAACAAATTTAATAAAGTACACTAACAGGATAAAGAAAATGTAAGAAATAGCCCTAAAGATGAAATTATCTATCTATCTATTGACGGACGCCTTGATCCCCGAAGGATTGGCCACGAACGAAACACCCCTATGCACCTCTGTCCCCAGTCAGTCGACGCCCCTCCTCCCATCCAGCACCGCTTTCACGCATATACTTCTTAACTCCATCCTTCCACCTCTCTCTCGGTTTATTTCTCCCTCTGTCCTTCCACCTCACTCGTACACGCTCTTAGTCATTCTCTCGCTTCCCATACGTTCCACATGGCCGAACCATCTCAAGGTGTTCTTTTTCGCACTTTCCAGTACATTCACACCACACCTCTCTAGTACATCCTCATTCTTCTGTCTATCCCTCCATGTAACTCTGCACACACTTCTCAAGTAACTCATTTCCATCCCTTTCACTCTTGGTTTGAATCTCTCCAACAACGTCCATGCTTCGCTTCCGTAAGTCAGTGTCGGGATTACCACACTGTCATGCAATGACTTCTTCAGTTCCATGCTGACCACCCTATTTCATGTTACTGCTTTCAGCATTCCTACAACCCTCTTCCCCTGTTGCACCCTCTCCCACACTTCTTCATCCATACTCCCATCTTTACTCTGTACACTGCCAAGATACTTAAATGAGCTGACAATCTCCATAGCCTGACCGTTCAACTTCACCTCACACTCTGTGGCTTCACCCCTTTCGAAGACCATAACCTTGCTCTTCCCCGCATTTACCTTCAGATTCCATTTTTCGCACACTGTTCCAAAAATATTTACCAGACCCTGCAACTCCCATTCATATCATCAGCAAACAGCAGTACACAAACATCCACTGCTCTTCCTTGTATTTCTTTTATGACTTCATCCATATACTGTATATATAGAACAACCATCTGGACATCACACACCCTTGCTTTACCAAACATTCAGATCAAAGAACTCCCTCTGTTCATTCTTCACACGTACTGATACCTTTGCACTCTCATACATACTCTTCACTGCTTTCAGCAACTTGCCATCTACTCCATATATTCTCAGTACAGTACTTTCCACATACCTTCTCTATCAACTCTGTCATTCCACTCGTTGCCTTCCCTTATTAGTGGTACACCAACATCCACTGCTCATCCTTGCATTTCTTTTATGACTGCATCCATATACAGTTCAGTATATATTGAACAACCACGGGGACATCACACACCCTTTCTTTAACCCAAAATTCAGATCAAAGAACTCGCTCTGTTCATTCTCAACACATACTGACACCTTTGCACCCTCATACATGCTTTTCACTGCTTTCAGCAACTTGCTATCTGCTCCGGATATTCCAGGTACTGTGTACATACCGGTACCTCTCTATCAACTCTGTCATAGGCCTTCTCCAAGTCCATGAAGGCAGCATACAACTTTTGTCCCTTCTCAAGATATTTCTCCACAACATATTTCAGGGCAAAGATATGAGCTACACATCCTATTCCCTTCCTATGATGAATACTGTATGTTAACCGTTTCCCCAGCAATATTAACTGAAAATGCCCAAATATATTGCATGTGCTCTTTTGATTTATCTAAAATATGTAAAATTATACCAAATACCAACTACATTAGCACAAAACTCAATCGATCACAGAAACAGGATACAAACATAGAATAAATACCCCAAAAGATGAATACGTTAACCCTTTCCCCAGCAATACTTACTGAACATGCACAAAAATTGCATGTGCTCTCCAGATTTAGCTGAAATATGTGAAATTACACCAAATACTAACTACATTAGCACAAAAATCAATCAAGCACTTTAACAGGATAAATAAAATGGAAGAAATAGCCCAAAAATGAATTATCTATAGCCTACCGTTATATTGCCGGATTGGGTTCTAGTCATGTGGTGATGGGCTGGTCTATCAGAGTGAGAACTGAGCGATCTCTGCCATACCCATAGCTTACTCTGACTGTTCCTTTTACTTGTATATTTTCTAGATCTCAAGTGACGGCGTCTCATCCGTGGATTGACCTCCCAATCTACAGTACCAAGATTGGAAGCCAAAGCGTCACATTTTTCCTTTGCCCCTCAACTTTCTCTTCATAATTGCTGAGGGGCACAGGGCCCTGGGTGGGACTTTGGTTTCCCGGGCGTTTCCGCACCCTCCTCAGCTCCCCGCCATGGAGTGGCTTCGGTCACCCAGGCTTTATTGTGGTCGGCAGGGAGGGTTCTGTGGGGGCGCTCGGTTATGGCCTTGGCCTTGCTCGGGGCCTGGGGCTGTTCGGCCAGGCAGCTTGGGGATCAACAACAACAACAACAATATTGACACCTTGATCCCCGAAGGGGTGACCATGAACGAAACGCCTGCGTATTTCAAGCTCGCTTGAGTTATCACTCGATCGTCTTTTAGAGCTTTTTTGCCCGGGGTAATTACCACACCATCGCGTCATAAGGAGTTTGAGGGGGTTAAATTGCTAGATACATAGAGGAAGAGGAATGCCAAGTAAAGCTAAACAAATATATAAGATATTTTTAACATCTATCTATCATCTATTGCCTGACGCCGTGATCCCCGAAGGGGTGGCCAAGAACGGACCGCCCCCATGCACCTCTGTCCCCAGTCAGTCGACGTCCCTCCCCCCAACCAGCACCGCCTTCGTTCATGTACTTCCTCACTCCATCCTTCCACCTCTCATTCGGTCTATCTCTCCCTCTGTCCCTCCACCTCGCTCTCATACACCCTCTTCGTCATTCTCTCGCTTCATACGTTCCATATGGCCGAACCATCTCAAGTTGTTCCTTTTCACACTTCCAGCACATCTACCTCCACACCACACCTCCTTCTTACTTCCTCATTGTCTGTCTATCCCTCCATGTAACTCCGCACGCACTCCTAACCGGCAATAGCCTCACGGAAGGCTTCATATAGGATAGGCCTCACGGAAGCAAGACCATAAAAAAAGCCAGAATGATCCCCTCAGTATCCATGTAAATCTCACCACACCCACTACCCTCCTTCCCCACCTTATTCCCCCCTCCCCCCATTATCACCGCATCTTATGTATCATCCCCTAATTACATTCGTTATCAACACCCAGACGCCGGCCCACCGCCCCGCTCGTTCTCATACACCCTGTGGCTCTCTCGCCTGAGATTATGACGTGGCCATATATCTCGTTTTTTTCACTTTTTTTTCACCTCCAAAATCATTCTTATGTGTTCTCTGTAGACTTGCACAAATAACTACCCTAGCCCTAGCCCTCAGGTTAAGTAATTCATTTCCACTGCTCTCACTCTTGGTCTGAGTCTCTCAACCAACGTCCATGCTTCGCTTCCGTAAGTCAGTGTCGGGATTATCACACTGTCATGCAAGGACTTCTTCACTTCCATACTGACCACCCTATTTCTTGTTACTGCTTTTAGCGTTCCTACAACCCTCTTCCCCCGTTGTACCCTCTCCCGCACTTCTTCATCCATAGTCCCATCTTTACTCAACACACTGCCCAGATACTTAAAAGAGTTGACGATCTCCATAGCCTGACCGTTCAGCTTCACCTCACACTCTGTGACTTCACTCTTTTCGAAGACCATAACCTTGCTCTTCCCCGCATTTACCTTCAAATTCCGTTTTTCGCACACTGTTCCAAACTCATTTACCAGACCCTGCAACTCCCATTCATTATCACTCATCAGAACTGTATCATCCACAAACAGCAGTATAGGTAGCTTCCACTCAATTCCCTCCCTTTTCAGCGATACACCAACATCCACTGCTCTTGATAGTATTTCTTTTATGACTGCATCCATATATACAGTAAACAACCACGGGTACATCACACACCCCTGTTTCAAACCAACATTCAGGTCAAAGAACTCGCTCTGCTCACTCTCCACACGTACTGCCGCCTTTACACCCTCATACATGCTCTTCACTGCTTTCAGCAACTTCCCCTCTACTCCGTATATTCTAAGTACTTTCCACAAACCTTCTCTATCCACTCTGTCATAGGCCTTCTCCAAGTCCATAAACACCTTTTGTTTCTTCTCCAGATACTTCTCCACAACACAATTCAGGGTAAAAATCTGATCTACACATCCTCTTCCCTTCCTAAAAACCTCCCTGCTCGTCGCCTCTCCATTTCTCCGTTCTCACTCTCACTCTCTCAATCACTACCGGTACCCTACTGTATACCTTCCCTACTACGCTTAGAAGACATATTCCTCGGTGGTTACCACACACTCCTCTTTCCCCTTTGCCCTTATATAGGGGGACTATTATGCCAGTCTTCCAGTCATCGGGTGCACTCCCCTTCTCCCATGCTAGTTTGCACATTTTCCATACCCATTCTATCACTATCTCACCACCATACCTCAACATTTCCCCACACACTCCATCTGTTCCTGGTGCTTTCCCCAACTTCACTCTTTTCATGGCTTCCCACACTTCTGACCTCCTGATCCCCACCTCCTCCTCCACTACTTCTCTTCTTCTCCCTCCCATACCATATCCCGCTATGTTTGCTGGCTCTTCATTCCTTACATTTAGCAACTCACTGAAGTACTCCCTCCATCTCGACTCTCTCTTGCTTCTCGGCTAGCATTCTCCCATTCTTATCTTTCACACCCTTACTGTTTCCCCTGCTACCTTCCCTAACTTTCTTGACTTCTTCCCAGAACAGTTTCTTACTCTCCCTCCATTTTACACTCAGGTGCTCGTTTCTGTCTCTCGGAATCTTCATTCCCTCTACTACCCAACCACTCTCTATATGCTTTCTTCTTTTCTTCCACAGCTATTCTTACCTCTTCTGTCCACCATGCTGTACCTTTCACTCCCCTCCCTCTTCTCCTCACTCCACACACCTCCTCACATGCTGCACAGATCTCATCCTTAAACACCTTGCTCATCTCCTCCACTTCCTCCATAACTTCCAGGTCGAACCCACCTAGTCGTCTTTCCACTGCTCTCCTGTACTCCTCCCTGACTTCCTCCTCCTGCAACCTCTCCACCCTGCTCATCATTCCACCCTCCTCTCGCCTCCCTCCAGCTCTCCTCACTCACTTCTTTTGTCTCCTAACCTAGCTACCACTACATAATGATCAGACAGACCCCCTCCAATACCCCTATACACCCTAGCATCCATCACAGATTTCTTCATTCGTTCATCCACACATACATAATCAATCAATGACTTTCGTTCCACCACTGTCTTATCCTTCATCGTCAACATCCGTTTCCACGTGTACCTGTGGATCATTCTGTGTCGGAAGAAGGTGTTGGCTATCCACAGCCTCCTCCCCACACATACGTCCACAAGTGCACTACCATTCCCATTCACCTCTGATGGTACCCCCCACCCTCCCACCACTCCCTCAACTTTCCTATCACCCACCTTACCATTCATATCCCCAATCAGAAATATTCTTTCGTTCTTGTCAAACTTCTCCAGGCACGCCTCCACATTCATCCAGAACTCCTCTTTCTTTCTTTCAAGTATATCCTCTGTCGGGGCATCAATACAATCAATACAATATTTTTAACATGAGGTTGCTTATAATAATTTGTACCTCTGCAGTTTCTCCATGGCTAACGAAAAAGGTCACATTCCTAAGAAGCCCCAACCAAAAAGGCCAAGCTTCTGTACAGAACAAATGCCACACCATTACCCTTATGGTGACCCTATCAAATAATTAAAACAACCACACTTCTTAACCCAATTCCCGCGGGGCCCCTCATATGACGGAGACGATTTTCCGGCTATTTTGTAGCCTGTGAGCCAGGCCAGCTTTTGCAAGCAGCACGGATGGACGTCAGCCAGAGCCTACAGGCCCCGCCACGACACTGAGGTTTGTGTGAGAGAGAGTTCACTTTTGTGCAGCGTCACACATAGCGAAAACAGAAAATAATTGGTAATTATTAGCGATTTCGCCTAGGCCTATCGGATTTGGTAATTTTTAGCAATTTTGCCCTTCGTTTGCAAGATCCTTACAAGAAAACCAGACGTAGTACAGGGATGATTCAGGAGTAATTTGAAAGCTATTACCGTACTTTCACGAATACATAATTGTATTACGCTCTGGCTTTTGCTTATGCATTAAAAATGAGCAGGGAATGAAGGCAATTTCGGGCAATTATGCCTACTCGTACAGGAGTCCTTGGAGCGGCTTCGGTCGCGCGGGAAGTTCCACACCTCACACCACACACACACATCACACAGTTTTTCCTACACCGAGAAATGACTCTCCGGCTGTCATTTCTCGAAGACTTCTTCTAGCCGGAGACATTGAGAGCAACCCAGGACCCACCTACACATACATATGTCCAACTTGCTCAAAACCCATCGCTTCGAGTCGCCACACTAATGTTTCAGTTCTCTGCAATTCATGCAGGAACTGGACCCACTTCACCTGCACAACACTTGCCTCCAAGAAAGACTACATGAACACCTGGACCTGTTCCTCATGCCCCTCCCTCTCCCAGTCAAATCCCTCGCCTAAAACCCGCCGACCTCTCCTCCCCAACCCACCTAACCTTCCCTTATCATCCACTCCCCCCCTAAAACCTGTCCACCTCTCCTCACTAACCCACCTAACCTTCCCATACCATCCACATCCTCAACTCAACATACCACACCCCATCCTAATCCATTCCAACCCCCATCTGCTCCCCAATCCCCCCCCCCACCTCACCCATCCCATCCCCCAGCCCCTCCCTCACCCCCAACCCCTCCCTCACCCCCACCCCATCCTCGTGCAGCAGCACCCAACATACATCGTGCACATAACATGAACATTCTCCAATTGAACATAGATGGCATCAACACAAAGATACTCTCACACTTCATCAAACAACACAACATACCACATTGCCATCTTACAAGAAACAAAACTCCGCACAACAAAAAAAAACACCCACATTTCATGCTTTCACCACCATCAGACCAGACCACGCTGTTGGCGGAGGCGGTCGACTCATCACCCTGGTACACAACCAAATATCATACATAGTTACCAGTGTACAAACCAAATCCCTCCTCCCTCCCAATGATAACACAACAGAAATACAATCAATTAAAATACGCACTGGCAACAACTCCAACATAACCATCATAAACACATACATCCCCTACAGTACCAAATGAATACAGACCACACTTACAACACATCACAAACACCCCACACATCATCCTGGGTGGTGACTTCAACGCCAAGACGTCGGCCTGGTTTGTCGACAACCCCGACACAGACAGAGGGCTGGTACTACAAAACCAAACTGTTAACCTCATCATCCTTAACGACATCCATCAACATACCCATATTCCTCACCAAGCCCTCTATAACCCATCATCTCCAGACATCACCTTTTTCTCCCCAGAACTCACCCCCACAACATCCTGGAGGGTGGTCAGAACCTTAGGCTCTGACCACCTCCCAATCATTATCACCACCAAAACCAGACTCACCCCAGCTAACCACAAACACACATACACCAATTATAAAAGACCTAACTGGGAAGCATTCACAAATGAGACAGAACAACACTTCCCAACTCTAAACAGTACACACATCACTAACATCAACAATGCTGTACACATACTCAATAAAACTATCCAAAACACTGACAAGAAACACATTCCAAGAGGTAACAGAAAACACAACCCCAACTTCACACCAGACATTCAAAACCTCATCAGACAATGCAACATACTGAAACACTCCCCAGCACCCCACACACAAGACATCACACAACAAATCCAAGCACTCAACACCCAAACTAACAACAAAATACAAGAACAACAAAAACTAAATTGGAATAACTTCCTACAACACTTGATCACAAAACAAACTCCAAAAAACTCTACAAAACACTAAACAGCATCACACTTTCCAACAGCAACACAACACAATCACATGCTGCAATCACAACAACAGACTCTACTCCTTCATG
>CM064551.1:489689-556165 GCA_032716605.1 Paralithodes platypus
GCTTCGTATAGTACGTCATACACCTAGGTCATGCTTCGTATAGTAGTTATTTTGCATCTGGCCTGTCAGGAATATTAATATTAGGGAGCATTGTGAATAGAGACTTCAATTATTGGCTCTCCAGGTGTGAAAAATGTTATATATCATTTTTTGTTTGTCAAGAATGGCAGGGTACCGTCTAGTGCGTCTTCCATTTGGGCACGGTTGTTTCGTTCATCTGGACAGGGTACCGTCTAGGACTCTAGGTGCTTCGTTCATAAGGGTATTGTCTAGTGCTTCGTTTATGTGTACAGGTTACCGGCTAGTGCTTTGAGCCAATGCTAGTTATTATTAGGGAACATTTCTTGACTCAGTTCAGTCAGTAACTGGCCTTCGGACAGGAAGCATCTACCTAACAACGAGGACACACCTTCGAGGTGTTCCAATCGTCCCCCATGGTGAAATTTCTGCCACCAGCTCCCTCTATTGCGATTACGGCAGTCAAACACAGTTTTGTTGTAAGTATACTGCATATTCGCATTTCGTCGTACTATGTTCGAGGGCATCTCACCGGGAAAATTTACCTCCCCCAGTGCTTCGTAAAGTGTGTTGCGTTTGAACCTGCTTATAGGAGTGTTTAAAGCCTGAATCTTATCCTATATTTCAAAATATGAAATATGGCTAAACAATGAAAAATGGTGCGTAATTCGAAAAGCACTCGATGCATTTTTATGATTTTTTACACAGTGGTGGACATTAACACTTGTGGCGTGCCTGGCCTACCCTCTCCGGCCTACATTGGAGGAAGTGAGCTGCGCTCTCCACCTCCCGCCTACCCTGTTAAAACCCAGTATAGTAAAACGCTCGTCCATCCTACTAGGCAGCTTGGGCCAAAAAGCCTCTAGCCGTGGCCAACACAATAATGGTATCGCTCGTTTTTCACCCACATTCACAATATTTCAGAAACTTGCTAAATAACATATTTGTATTCTCATTCTCATACATACTAAATTATAGCTATATTTTCCTTCACTACTCTCTTCACCACCCTCTTACTCTCCACATACCTGGCTCGTTTCTGTCTCTCGAAATCTTCATTCCCTCTACTACCCAACCACTCTCTATATGCTTTCTTCTTTTCTTCCACAGCTATCTTTACTTCTTCTGTCCACCATGCTGTACCTTTCACTCCCCTCCCTCTTCTCCTCACACCACACCCCTCCTCACACGCTGCACAGATCTCATCCTTAAACACCTTGCTCATCTCTTCCACTTCCTCCATAACTTCCAGGTCGAACCCACCTAGTCGTCTTTCTACTGCTCTCCTGTACTCTTCCCTGATTTCCTCCTCCTGTAACCTCTCCACCCTCCTCACCATTCCACCTTTCTATCGCCTCCCTCCAGCTCTCCTCACCCACTTCTATTGTATCCTAACCTTAGCTACTACTACATAATGATCCGACCGATCCCTTCCAATACCCCTATATGCCCTAGCATCCATCACAGATTTCTTCATTCGTTCATCGACACATACATAATCAATCAATGACTTTCTTTCCACCACTGTCTTATCCTTCATGATCACCCGTTTCCACGTCTACCTGTGGATCATTCTGTGTCGAAAGAAGGTGTTGGCTATCCACAGCCTCCTCCCCACACATACGTCCACAATTCCCATTCACCTCTGATGGTACCCCCCACCCTCCCACCACTCCCTCGACTTTCCTATCACCCACCTTACCATTCATATCCCCAATCAGAAATATTCTTTCGCTCTTTTCAAACTTCTCCAGGCGCGCCTCCGCATTCATCCAGAACTCCTCTTTCTTGCTTTCAAGTTAATCCTCTGTCGGGGCATACACACACACACAATCACCCACGTTTGTATTCCTACTTTCATTCTCACCCACACAATCCTTGAACCCACAGACCCATACTCTCTTACATATTCCTTCCATGTGTAATACTTGCGATGTGTTATATGTTTAGGTTCCTAATAATTTTACAGTAATATAGTATTTCAAAGAACTTTCCTTTCCTACACAGAACTAACAGAAGAGAGGATTGATGAATTAAAAAAGCTGGTACTTCAAAGTGTACATGACCGAGTACATGCGAGGAAGCACCTCTCTTCAGCATAGACGACAACTGGACGAGGAGATCGATCGTGTCCGCAAAACTAAGACTTTACGGACTATTAACCGTTTATACGACCACGAAATAGAAAAGAAAACTACTGAACTAGATGAACTGAAGAAAAAGAAAAACCGAGAAAAAAATACTACACTCTTGCAGTGGCAGTGTGCAAGAAAGCTTCTAAATGCAAACAAAGGCCGGAATCGTAAATATCCCAGAGTGATCTGCAAGACAACAAAGACACCTGGCAGACCATGCCCAGTCGCCGGTTGCTACAGCGAATCGGTCAACCTACGGAAGCACATGGGCATTTGCCACTCGTACCTAACTAACGACGATAGAGGGCATGTTTTGGCTGCAGCGAGTAGGTTCTCTAGGAAAAGGTCCATGCTACCAAGAAATGCAAAAAAAAAAAAAATATATGATTGTCCCTTCTGCTCAAAATCAGTTAAACGAATCGATATGCACTTAAGAAATGTTCACAAAAAAACAAAAGACTCCATGGAATACCAGGAACTCCTCCGACACGTACGTAAGGTTTGCTTTCCATAATTCAATTATTTTCTTAATAATAGGCCAAACATTAAAGCAATAAAAGCAATACACTTTAAAGTAAAGAAACTTTGTAATGCATTTGTAAATAATTATATGCCAACTAAAACTGTACAACTTTTATTGTATATATTTTGAATCACTAATTAGACATATTTCACATGAATATTGAACTATTTTGCAGAAAAAAAGCAACGTCACCTGCCGAAGTTGAGGATGTACCCATAGTAGCTGGTACCATAGCTATCACCGAAAATGACCACTTCAAAATGTTCTTTAAGGAGTACGAGGCTTACATAGAGGACACCCAACCGATGAAAACAGTTACGGTCAAGAAAAAAAGCAGTCTTCTAAGAGATGCACTCTTTGGGCCACGCGGAACAGAGGAGGAATTTGCGAGAAATCTCTTTGGGGGGCTTGAGATAATTCAGCTCACCCGGGAAGCTGTCATGACCGGAGGATCAATAATGGCACGCTCTGAAACCCTCTCCGCGAGCACACTTAGAATGATGACTGAGTCCTGTCTGCATGCTATCAATTTTCTCAAAGAAACTGAGAATCAACAATTCCAAGTAACAGAAACTCTCCTAGGCCCAGTCAGGCGAGCGGTCGCCAAAGCAAAAAGTAAGTATAATGTTAATAATGTTATCGAGTAATTATTTTAATGATTAGGATTTTCGTTTTATATATTTGTAAAAGTGATTCCACGAGTTGTACAACTATTTATTGTGTTAATGTCCTATTTCCTTCCACAGAATACTTTGGCACGGAAGAGGTAGGACAGAAAAAACACCGTAAACAGCAAAACGAGGCCGCGATTTTGGCGATGGAAGATGTACATCTCCTGGAAACTAATGATGCTGTTGAAATTCCAATAAACAATGCGGCATCATTAATCCACGATGGACGTGCACTAGCAAAGCCACTTATAAAACAAGATTTTGTCAGCTTGTGAGATGCACTGATTGTGAGACAGTCTGTTCGATGCCTACGAAGAAATCAAGAGTTTACTGAATTTACAATCGGCGAATACGAGGGAAGATCAACAGAAGTCGAAGATGGCAGAAAGGTAACTTGCATACAGGTATCAAGACACAAAACGGGGTCCAAAGACCCCTGCATCTTATACTTAGGCAATACAGAGGCAGCTGCTCTTGAGGCGTACATGAAATATTATCGCCCAATAGTTGCCACATGTGTAAAGCCAAAATTTAAGATTTTTGTGAATCGGCAAGGCAACAACCCCGATGGCCAATGTTGCTCTCGACTCTCGATAGAAAATGTAGGGAAGATCATTGCCAAGATGGGACTGAGGGCAGGTATTGCTGGGAGAGTGGGCAGCCGGAAGCTACGACATGCACAGATCACAGCCGCCCTCAAAGATGAGGATACGCTTGCCAACAGACAAGCCCTTGCAACCTTGGCCTGCCACAGCATGACAACATGCAGAAATTACTATGACTTCACCAATCGCAGGACTACTGGAAACCGTTGTGAACAGTCTGCAGAATCTACGTTGTGATGCAGCATCAGGGTAGGTGTTAATGAGGCTTACATAAAAGTCACTATTTTATTCTTTTTATTTGGCAAAATGTACAAATGCTTCATTAAAATTGGGTCCGAGAGGTGAGAGACACACGGTAATATAATTTTGCCAGTTGGTAAACATGCCAGAGGGATATTGCATTCAAATTCCAACCTTCCTCGAAGGTCATTTGCCCGCTAAAGTATTAAATTTGTTTCAGAGGACAAATAGTGAGAATACTAACAGCCGGCATTTTTATAATCTTTCCGGAAATGGCATGGCTTGCCATTAATGGAACTGGGAGAGCATGCCAGAAAGTCACGCCCTTCAAAGCTTTCACAGGATGTAAGTGCGGCCTGTCCTCTTCCCGCTCCTTCAGGATAAGTTCCACCCAGGTAAGTGCACACAATGTGAAGAAAAACAAAGTATTTCGTGTATTTAGGGAATTATCGTATACTAATAAATCGTGCTACAATTAACTTTATATTTCCCCTAAAACAACTTCTGTATATTTTTTGTCCCACACTTTTCAGGCGACAGTCAACTAATGTACCGTTGGATGATGGGACTGTCAGTTCCAGACTGTGGATCTCTGTCCGCAGTGCTGATAGGATCCATTAGTGAGGTGATTACAATTCAGGAAGAGTCTACAAGTCAGGAGGACCATACACCATCTGCATCAAAACACGGATCTTCTGTTCTAGGTGGATCTCGGTCCGCAGTGCTGCAAGGATCCTTTAGCGATGTGAAAAAACTTCCGGAGGACAATGCGTAAGTTTATTACTTTTATTTACATTTAATTTAAATATATACAATAATATTATTAAATATTATTGCAGTGTGAATAATACTTTGATACAGAAACTTTACATTTGTATTATTTGTATTTAGCAAAATGTACAAATAATTACTGGAATTTGGGTCTGAGAGGTGAGAGACACAAGGTAATATAATTTTGTCAGTTAATCCACATGCCAGGGGGTTATTGCATTAAAAATCCTACCTTACCTCATATATCCCTGTAAGGCCATTTGCCAGATAAAGGGTTAAATTTGTTTCAGGAGAAATCTAGTGAGAATACTAACAGTAGGAATTTCTATCTTCTTTCAGGAAAAAGCATGGCTTGCCATTAATGGAGCTGGGGAGGACGCTAGAATGTCACGCCCTTCAAAGCCTTCACAGGATGTAAGTGTGGCCTGTCCTCTTGCTGGTCCTTCAGAATACGTTCCTCCCAGGTAAGTACACAACATTTTGAAAACAAAATCCTAGTTTTTTTTTTTGTGTATTTAGGGAATCTTTGTATACTAATATAATAAATCTTGCTACAATTAACTTTATTTGCATTATAACAACTTATGTATATTTTTTTGCCCCACACTTTTCAGGCTACAGTTAAGTAATGTACCCTTGGATGATGGGACTCGGTCAGTTCCTGACTGTGGATCTCTGTCCGCAGTGCTACAAGGATCCGGTAGCGAGGTGACTACAATTCAGGAGTACCGTACGTCATCTGCATCAAAACACTGATTTTCAGTTCCAGGCTGTGGATCTCGGTCTGCAGTGCTGCACGGATCCGTTAGCGAGGTGACAACACTTCAGGAGGACAATGTGTAAGTTATATATTTATTACTTGCATTTAATTGAAATTTATATAATTGCAATACTATTATTAAATATTATTATAGTGTGATTAATATTTGGAAATAATAATAATAATAATAATAATAATTACTATTATAACATATACTGAGCAACTTTATATTATACTATATAATTGTTTTTTACTCTTCAGATATGAATCAACCTTGTCAGTTTCGGTCTGTGGATCAAGGTCTGCGGTTCTCCAGGGGTCCATTAGTGAGGCAACGACTCTTATGGAAGAGCAAGGGCCTTTTTCGCCAGTTACACCAACCATCATAGAAAGTGCAGGATCACAGATGCAGATGAACCAAGCAGCCCTGGAGGGGTCGATCAGAGAAGCATCGACAATTTCCATCGTCAAGAAGACTTCAAAATTGATAAATCATGGATCTGTCAACATTTTCAAAATGCCATCATTGCCAATTCAAACTATTTCGACTATATATGAGGATGTGAAGCATTTAATGGGTAAATTCCCCCGAAAAGGTATAGGGAGACGGGAAATTGATTGGAATGTTCTCTACCTAGAAAGAAAGAACTCTATTTATGGTAGATTCAAAACGACTGAAATACGACAGTCAAATAAAGTCGGGAGGAGAACAAAAATAAACAAAACTATTAAATTTGGTATTGGGACACGGCAAACCAAACACAAATATTAGTATTTAATGGGGTAACGGGTAAATGACCTTACAGGGATGTTTGAAGTAAGGTTGGCAAAATTGTCTCACCTCTCCGACCCTATTTTAATTAATTATTTGTACATTTTTGCCAAATAAGAATAATAAAATTAATAATAAAATTGTACTACTCTACTACTATATTTCTTGTTTTTGTAACTTTCCACATACTTGTATTTATTTTTAGGAAAAACCACAGACGATCCAGTATTTCACTCTACAAAAATATTGTTAAAATATTTCACACCACAGCAGTCTCTTTTTTTTGAATAGCGGAATATTTTTAGGGTTAAATTTGGAGTCTTCTGCCGAGGGTCGTTAGGAGGCCTCTCGAATAGAAATCTATCCGATCGCCATGAAGGCTGACATAGAGAAATGTTCGTGAGTGTCTCCCCTGCCCCCCCAAAAAAAAATCTGTTCTCTCCCAAAAACAATATTGTTCAAATTTTTCACAACTGGAAAAAAATTATTGTTCAAATATTTCATAAGCAGTGTATCCCCCAAAATTCACCTCTCTCAAAAAATTATTGTTCAGATTTTTCACAACGGGAAACTAATATTGTTCAAATTTTTCATAAGAGGTTAATTTTTCGGGGAGATACTCTTGAATATTTCTCGACTTCGCTTTCGTGGCAATCTGATATATTTCGATTCGAGCGTCCTCCAATGACCCTCGGCATTCTAGAAATTTTTCAGAAAGACTTCGGCAGACCACTCATTTGTTTTTATTAAAATAAACTAAATATAGAACTATTTTATCCCTTTAGAGAGCAAATGGTCTTACAGGGATATTTGAGGTAAGGTTGGAATTTGAATGCAATAACCCTTTGGTATGTGGACCAACTGGCAAAATTGTATTACCATGTCCCTCCGACTATATTCGACCCTATATCAATTAATTATTTGTACATTTTGCCTAATAAGAATAATAAAATTGTACTACGTGAGTCCTTGTTTTTGTAACTTTCCACATAGATGTACTTATTTTTAGGAAAATGCACAGACCATGCAGTATTCGGTGTTATGAAACGAGATAGGGTACCACATCGAGAAAAATTGGAGAGTGGTTCTCCGAAATATTTACCTCTCTGGCAAAAAATATTGTTAACACTTTTTCACATCACAGCGAAGTCTCGTTTTTGAATAGCGGAATATGTTTTGTGGGTTAATTAGAGTCCTCTGCCTAGGGTCGTTGGGAGGCCTCTCTAATAGAAATCTATCCGATCTCTGGATAGATTGAGTCTCTCTCTCTGTACTCATCAGCATAGGGGTATAGAGCTGCTTACTCATAAGTGAACTCTAATGAATCACACCCAATAGCATTCACTCCAAAAACAATAACCGAGGCAGGTGAATTACACAGATCATCGCACGCCAACCCCTCAAGATTGAGGAGCGGCCAATTGTCCATCTACAATATCGCTCCGCCGAATACACAACATATACACAACACTGCTCCCCCACCCCAACCCAGTCTCTCCAACAACTTCTAACCCGTGCTCCGCTCATACAGGGCTGCCCCCACATTCAGTGAGGGAGGGAGGGAGAAGACACGTCGAAATATGTCGCTCTGACTGTGGAACTTTGGGTTCTTCTTCCTGACCGCTCCTGCGGAAGAATTCTGGGTCTGACATATGGTTTAGCCAGTTGACAAAAATCTAGCCGGTTAAGAAATAAAAACCACTATTACATAATCTTTGTTGTATTGAAAATCATTAATTGTTTACACATTTTTGTTTTTTTCCACCTGGAAGCCTCTCTGTAATGTCAGCGACGACTTAGTCGAATCTGGGAAGAGTTTCTGGGCTACATTGGACCCTTTATATTGAAATATCATCTTCGACGACGCTGGTCATTGTTCCTCTCAGAGCAACGAACGCAAACCTTGCAGGTAGACCAATCTTTCGGTAACTTGAGTGAGAGGAAACCATGACCAGCGTCATTGTCATGCGACAGACATCGATAAATCTTGGAGAAATATGCGATGGCGTACCTCACCGAAAATCTTTTCTCTCCAAAATCTCTCTCCAAAAAAATAGTGTTCAAATTTTTCACACCTCGCAGGTACACCAATCCATAGAGTACATATGACCTGGAGGCGAAAGCGTGAATTAATGGGACCGAGGATAGTCAATATAATGTCTTTGTGGGGACCCTCCCCTCCCATTGTGATCGTGCTGCCATCTCTCGAACGTGCGGATCCCTATTTACAGATTTGTGGCGTCTTCTTTCACCTCTAGGTCATATGTACTCTATGGACCAATCTCTGGGCAGAGATACTCTATGACGTACAATACGAAGCATGACCTAGGTGTAAACGACACACTATATGAATCATTGGGGGAGGTAAATTTGCCTGAGACGCCCTCGAACATTTCCTCAGCCGTCATCGAAAAATGATGGAGAGTCGCACTTCGAAACATTTATCTCTCACGAAAAAACATATGTTCGTGTATTTTCACACAAACATTTAGGCGATCTTCTGCTGTCCAACGTGAGTTGGTGGGCTTTGGGAGCGATCGGAAATACTTTGATTCGAGAGCTCCGACAACCCCCGGCAGACGACTCGCCAACAATAAAATCTGCTATTCGACTTGAGTTGGCGGTGAACCTTTTTTGGGGCGGGGGAGGGTCTAAATTTGTGTGTGTGAAATCTTTTGTGGACAAATTACGAACAATCTTTTTTTCGAGAAAGCTAAATTGTTCGAAGAGTGACTCTCCATCATTTCTCGATGACGGCTGAGGCAATGTTCAAAGGCGTTTCACAGGAAAATGTACCTCCCCCAATTCTTCGTTTAGTGTGTCGGTCATCTAATCAATGCTACGTATATTACGTTGTATACACCTAGGTCAAGCTTTGTATGAGAAAAAGTTTCCACAAATACTCTTGCAAATGGTCTGTCTAATTGCTGCAGTATGGCGGAACCCTTACTTGGGGTACCAGAGGTTAGAGACTTCTTAGGGAACGTCATCCTGCAACTGGCCTGTCCGTAATGTGAATAGAGACTTAAATTATTGGCTCTCCATGTGCGGAAAATCTATATATAATTTTTTTCGAGAATGGCAGGCTACCGTCTAGTGCGTCTTCCATTAGGGCACGGTGCCGTCTATTGTTTCGTTCACCTGGCAGGGTATCATCTAGTGTTTCGTTAATCTGGACAGGGTACCGTCGAGTGCTTCGTTTATCTGGACAGGGTACCGTCTAGGTGCTTCGCCCATCTGGACTGGGTACCGTCTAGTGCTTCGTTCCTAAGGGTATCGTCTAGTGCTTCGTTCATCTGTACAGGGTAACGGCTAGTGCTTTGAGCCAATGCGAGATATTCTTAGGTAACAGTGCTTGACCGCGGGTCAGTCAGTAATTAGCCTTCGGACAGGAGGCCCGTACCTAGCAATGAGGACACATCTTCGAGGTGTTCCACTCGTCCACCGTGGTGAAATTTCCGCCGCCGGCTCTCTCTCTCTCTCTCTCGCGATTACGGCCGCCGAACAGAGTTTTGTTGTAAGTATATACTGTATATTCGTATTTGGTCGTATTATGCTTTATCTTGCACATAGAAGTGTATAGATCTTGTATCATGTCGCGCTTGAACCTGCTCATAGGAGTGTATAAAATCTGAGTCCTATATTTCAAAATATGAAATATAACTTACATTTCTAAAAAGTGAAAAATGGTGCGCAAATATATTTAATCCATCACATCTTCTTGTTTTCATTCGTTACCGAGTTCTGTAATATTTCATACGATTACCTAATATAGGTAACACTTATAGGTTGTGTTAGTTTGCTTAGGTTAGGTCAGGGGAGTTGCAGAACTTCTAGATTATTAACCGGCGACTACAACGGCCCCTGAACAACCACCAAGCCATGATTCCGCTGGCTCAAACTTTAACCCGGCGACTACAACGCCCCTCCAAGTAGTAATCCAAACTCCACTCTGCACCCCCAAACGAATCTGACATTTCAAAACACATACAAACACGTCTCCACCACTCTCGTTATGTTAGGTAAGGGGAGTTGCAGAACTTGTAGACTACAAGTAGGGTATTGTAACATTGACCATACATTGTTCACATTGTTAATTACCACACCTACCGTAATTTCATTCTTTACACACAGTCACTGAGTGAATACAATGTCTTGTGGGAAATTGTACTTATAAGGTTAATACTAGGTATATTTATAATGTTTGACCGAGAAAAGTTAACTACCCGTATACTGTATAGTATACTTTCACGTGAGAAGTATTACAGGGAATGGTCCGATTCGTGGCGAGAACCTTTAAGACGGTGAACATTTTGTCGGACAGGGCCAATCGGCCGGGACTGGTTTGGAGTCACTGGGAGTCTAACAGGAATCCCTAGGATATCGCTAGAATCACTAGGAGTCATCGATTTTCACCGCGAATAAGCCAAGGAATCGGAATTTTCAGCTACTCCTAGTGATTCTAGCTCGCATTCCTGACTGTGTGAAGTACCCTTAACTCGAAAAGTACTCGAAGGATTTTTATGATTTTTGCACAGTGGTACATTAACCTCTCCGCGGCGCACAGGGGGTTTTCTACAGGGTAAGACTGTGCGCACCTATGATGATTTTGGGACCTATTGCCAATTTCCATAAAAAGTACATCATCGTGTAGGGAATGTTTGCGTGCATCGGCCCATATATATTTGACCCCCCAAAAAATGTCTGGGGGGGGTAGGGGAACGGTCCGTAGTTGAAAAATGTGGAGCGAATGGCACCGCGCGGCTAGATTGTCATCGAGCGGCGAGATTTCCCTGCCGAATATTTACGCGCGCAGGGGATAGAAGGAGAGGGAGGAGGGGGTGGGTTACCGCGTATTATCACGTATATGTCCTTTTTTGAGCCCTTTTAGGCTATGTAGAATATGTATACGTGTGTAGGGCACCCATATAACAATGAATATGCCTCATAGTGACCAAAAATTGCAATATATAAGGGAATTATAAGATAATTTTTAGGCGGGAATGAAGATGTGTTGGAGGTTTGGCGGCAATTTATGAGCTGAGAGTGTGGTTTACGCCATACATATCACATATATCTTGTACGTAGAGCACTGTCATGCTATAATACAGACTTGTACGTATGTATACGTGCCATATATCAAAATATATACCGCATATAGACCAATTCATGCGATATTTACGCACATTATCAATGAGTTTCTATGCGTGAACCAAGGTGTGAGTGAGTTGTGGTGGGAATGAAAGGGGGAGAGGGTGTGTTACGCCATAAATATCACGTAAATCTTGTATTTAGAGCACTCTCATGCTATAATAAAGACGTGTACATATGTAGGCGTCCCATATAACAAGGAATATACCGCATATAGCCCAATTGATGCGATATTTACGCAAATTGTGAATGTGTTTCTAGCAGACGGAAGCCTGAAAGGGTGGGTTGGGGGTGGGTGGGTGGGAGGGAGGCATGCAGGGGTGCAGTGAGTGAGTGAGTGAGTCGTGGAGAGATGGAAGTCAGGCAGATCTCTAGATAGATAACCAGCTTTGTGATAATTGTGGAGGCGCCCCAGGCGTATTGATGTTTGGTATTTTGAACCTTATGTCTACCAGATGGCTGGTGTTCGTTGCCATCAACAGGTCTACAATAACATGAGTCAGGAATGGAGAGAGAGAGAGAGAAACTGAGACATGCATATGTCGTACGTATAAATGGACTTCAGAATTGCATTTTTATGCAAGCAGACATTGCATTTTAGACACATGTGAAGTACCACAGAAACATGTAGGCCATTGACTGTAAATAAAGTACTATATTATAGACCACCAGCGATGGTGCTGAGTCAACACAGGCAGATTGCCTTTTGTGATAGAGGGCTAAATATAGACTGGTGTCTCCTTACACTTGCGAAAGGGTAGATTGCCACCGGAGAAACGTTTACTTATTTTTTTCGAAGTAATATGCAATCTAAATGTATATTCGAGACCTACTGCAATTATTTGTATGACAGTCATGACTATGTATAATCCAATATACGCGCGTAGGCGAGACATAAGAAAGCTGGTTGAGCAATTTTCGACACCCACACAGTTATTATTCATTTTTATTTACAATATTATACAACACAAATGTATTTGTGAAGAGTATTTTATCCATTATTGTATTTATACCAATTTTGTTCTCAGACAGAGCTGCTGTAGCTGGAGCATCAAGGAGCGGCAAGGGTCACCTCGTGACCGCTTGACCGTGTGAAAATGAGTGGAGTCACACTGAGAGGGGCAATTTTGCTGAGTGTTTGGGCAATTTTTGACAGAATAAAGTTATATAATTACTAATTCTTGACAGAGACAAACTTTTATAAACCTTGGCATGATATAATTGATAATCCCATCAATTTACAAACGTAAATTGGTGGGATAATTCATTTTTTTGTATATTGTCATTTCGATTGTAGACACAAAGTTTTGAGTGATATTTGGTATGAGCTCCTGTGGCATGGTTGGTAAGGTCGCGGACTGGAAAACTCAAAGTGTCGTAGGGTAGTGGGATCGAATCCAGGAGGGGGTTATGGGGAAGGTTTTATATTGTCTAGAAAATTTTTGATAAATTTTTTTTTTTACAAGATCATGCCATTGTATTCAAACAATATGAAATATTCATAGAATATATCATATTGTAAGAATACAATGACATGACCTTGTTTTTTTTGTTTTTTTTATTGTTTTATTTTATTATCTTAGTAGGTTTGATAGGATTTATTGAAACATATTTATTTTTGTACAATTCATTTGAGGTAAGAAAATAATTATATACACATTACTTTGGCTAATAACAAACATATATATTGATATACTAAAAAAATAAGGCATATTACATGTAAATCTTTGAAACTTATAAACTAAATAATGAAACATACAATTATATAATGTAAAAGCTATATCACAGGGACATCTTTGGAACTTATACATTATATAATATATATGTTACATTATGAGGTAGCGTGATCAATTAGGTCAGGTCAGGTAAGGTAGGGCGCGAGTCCAGGGCAGGGCAGGGCAGGGCAGGGGGCGAGTCCAGGGCAGGGCAGGTGGCGAGTCCAGGGCAGGGCACGGGGCGAGTCCAGGGCAGGGCAGGGCAGGGGCCGACACTCAGTAGTTCTTGAAGGTGTGGTAGTCCCTGAAGCAGTCACCCAGGCAGAGTGGAACTTTGCACTCGGCGCACATTGAGGTGACTCTTTTCGTGACATGGGGTTTCCTGACACTGGAGCTGCAGACGGTGCACTGCGCCTGCCTGTGGCGAGTGCCAAGCATCTCAGTGTTGATGGGGTAGTGTCTTTCGACACCCAGCTGGATGCGGTCAGGAACGTGATCCCCACGCCATGCCGTACGTCTGTGAGTGGTGGTGCCATACTTCTCCAGGAGTTGGTAGGAGACGTTGTACACGAACTCCCGGAATTTCAGCTTCTGGTTTGGGGCCATATCCTTTTTCACCAACCACAAGTTGTAGGCGTTCAGCATCGTTATGTCAACTAGGTGGAGGAAGAGCTTGTGATACCACTTCACAGTCTTCCTCAGACACTCAACGCCTGACAGCTGACAGTCAGACTTGTCCACCAGGCGCATGTTTTTTGTGTAGTCCACTACCATGTCGGGCTTGTAGATTGTCTTCCTGGTTCGGTAGTGGATTTTGCCAGAATCCACCTGGGCACCTGTGTGGACGGTGGAAAGCAGGTGGACGTCTCGCTTATCCTTCCACTTTAGGGCTATCAGTTTCCCACACTTCTCGAGCTGCTTGTATTTCTGCCCCTTTCGTCGCCTTCTTCGCACATGCCTCTCGCGGTGTTCCTGGGCCAGGTCGTCTTCTGAAGGTGTGTCACTGGAGGAGGCATCTGTGAGAGGAATGACATCACCTGTGAACTTTGGCATAAACTTTCTTGTCTTTCTGACAGTCCCACATGACCCCGTTTGGTTGTCATAAAGAAACTGGCAGAGAGCAGGAGAAGTATACCAGTTGTCAGTGTAGATGATGTGGCCTTTGCCCAGGTAAGGTGCCAACATTTTCCTGACGATGGCACCTGACATGCCCATGGGGTCATTAGCAGCGGCTTTCGGTACGTCAATGTCAGTTCCTGTATACACGATCATGTCAAGCACTATTCCAGTTTCACAGTCGCACAACACGAAGAGCTTGATTCCGAACCTATGCCTCTTCAAGGGGATATACTGCTTGAAAACAAGACGTCCTTTGAAGAGCACGAGCGACTCATCAATCACCAAATTGAGGAAGGGGTAAAAGTATTTCCTATACCTCTCCAACAACATGGTGAACACATCCCGAACTTTCCATATCCTGTCAATCCTGTTAGGATTTTCGTTGTCTGCAAAGTGCATAAATCTTAGCAGCAACAAAAATCTGTCACGAGTCATGAACTTATTGAAAGTTGGGGTGGCGATGAGAGGGTCGTGCTTCCAATAGTGTTGCAACACATGCTTCTTGATCAGAGGCATGAGGAACAACAAGGCAAAGAACGTCATAAATTCTTCCACAGTCGTATCCACCCAGCCTCGTATTCTCGCTTTTGGAGAAAGGAAGTCCAATCTGCCAAACACCCACCTGTAGTAGGCGTTTGTTTGGGCAACGATGTACGTCATTACCTCCATGTCGAAAAAAGCGAGGAAGAAGTCGCTTTCGTTCGCTTGATCATCACAGGGCCAGTCGTCAGTTGTTCCTGACGTCCCAGGATTGAACTGGGGCACGTCAGGTACAAAATTGACCCCGTCAGACCAATCGAACGAAGGCAGCTCAGGGATCGGAATGTCGTCTGCGTCTGCTTCATCGTCTGAAATATCGCTTCCATGGTCGCAATACAGCACTTCATCATCATTACCCTCCTCTTCACTTGACAGACGATGCCCTTCCTCATTTTCGTCACCGACGTCGGACTCACTCCCACTGTCCACTCCCAAATCCCCCCACCCTTGGTCCCGTGCTAGGGCTTCGTCGTCGAAACCCGGGCTGCCAATGTCCTGCGAATCACCATCAAACAGCAGGGCGGCATACTTAGATGGTGTCAGAGTTTTTCGGGTCACTTTGGCACGTGCGGGAGTCTTATGGACAGGGACAGCAGAGGCGGCGGCAGGGGCGGCGGCAGCGGCGGCGGCAGGGGCAGCAGTGGTGCGTGGCCTTGATGGCAAGATGATGGTGGTGCCTGTCGCCCTTCTCTCTGTTCCTTGGGCAGGGGCGGCATGGGCGGCAGGGGCAGCAGTGGTGCGTGGCCTTGATGGCAAGATGATGGTGGTGCCTGTCGCCCTTCTCTGTTCCTTGGGCAGGGGCGGCATGGGCGGCAGGGGCAACAGGGGCAGCAGGGCCGGCAGGGACACCAGGGCCAGCAGTCGCTTTCCCAGTCGCTTTCCCTCTCCCTTTCCCCTTCCCCTTCCCTGTTCCTTGGGCAGGGGCGGCAGGGGCGGCAGGGGCAGCAGGGGCGGCAGGGGCAGCAGGGGCAGCAGGGCCGGCAGGGACACCAGGGCCAGCAGTCGCTTTCCCAGTCGCTTTCCCTCTCCCTTTCCCCTTCCCCTTCCCTGTTCCTTGGGCAGGGGCGGCAGGGGCGGCAGGGGCAGCAGGGGCGGCAGGGGCAGCCGGGCCAGGGGCGGCTGGTGGTGGTGGTGGTGGTAGGGGCACTGTGGCTGGCGTACGGGTTCTCTTCCCTACGCCCGTGCCTTTCATTTTTCCTGCCCCCGCAGGTAATGCAGCCCTAGGGCGGCCTCCTGCGTCGCTGGTACCGGTGGCAGGGGTGGCAGGGGTGGCAGTGGTGGCAGTGGTGGTGGTAGTGGTTGTTGCAGTGGCCTGGGTCGTGGTGGCAGTGTCCCGAAAGACCAATGACCTCTGTGCCATTGCCCTGCTTGCACGTCTTTTTCGTGCTTTGGGTGCTGGTGCTTCGTCCTCTGAGCTGTAGGGCGTGTCGTACTGGTAGCTAGGGTCTTTGGCAGCCACCCTCTGCCTTCCACGGCGGCTAACACCACCAGAAGGAGGGCTGGTTGTGTCATCAGGGAGCGAGCGTGAGGGACGTGTGGGCTCCATGACTAGTGCGTGGTTACTGGCGCGGTGGTGCTTGCACGAGTGCGGAGCGAGCGTTTGGCGGGGTGGTATCGAGAGTTGACATGCAGTACTATACCCACACCAATTTTCAGCCGCCTGGCTATAAACGCGCGGTTTTGGTACGTGTTCAAAGTCTCTGCTCTTAAGAGTCTCCCCGCAGTGCGCCGGGGGAACTCTTATGAGTCTCCCTGCAGCTCCCGGGTTAACACTTGGGCGTGCCTGGCCTACCCTCTCCCGCCTACATAGGAAGTGAGTCACGCTCTCCACCTCCCACCTACCCTGTAAAAACCGCACAGTATAGTAAAAACGCTCGCCCGCCCTACTAAGCTAGTACTCCAGCTTGTGCCAAAAAGCTTCTAGCCGCGGCCAACATAATAATGTTATCGCTCCTTTTCACCCATAAATATCACCCCAACTGCATTGAAATACACTCCACAGGATAGAGGGAAGTCTATACAACAATATTTATCATGTTGCGCTTGAACCTGCTCGTAGGAGTGTATAAAACCTGAATCCTATATTTCAAAATATGAAATACTGTATATATAACTTACATTTCTAATCTAAAAAGTGAAAAATGGTGCATAACTCGAAACATAATCGATGGATTTTTATGATTTCTGCACAGTGGTACATTAAACTTTGGCGTGCCTGGCCTACCCTCTCCCGCCTACATAGGAAGTGAACCGCGCTCTCCACCTCCCACCTACCCTTTAAAAAACGCACAGTATAGTAAAAACGCTCGCCCGCCCTACTAAGCTAGTACTCCAGCTTGGGCCAAAAAGCTTCTAGCCGCGGCCAACATAATAATGTTATCGCTACTTTTCACCATAAATATCACCCCAACTGCATTGAAATACACTTCACGAGATAGAGGGAAGTCTATACAACAATATTTATCATGTCGTGCTTGAACCTGCTCATAGGAGTGTATAAAACCTGAATCCTATATTTCAAAATATGAAATATATATAACTTACATTTCTAATCTAAAAAGTGAAAAATGGTGCGTAACTCGAAACATTATTATGATGGATTTTTATGATTTTTACACAGTGGTACATTAAACTTTGGCGTGCCTGGCCTACCCTCTCCCGCCTACATAGGAAGTGAGCCGCGCTCTCCACCTCCCACCTACCCTGTAAAAAACGCACAGTATAGTAAATCGCTCGCCCTCCCTACTAAGCTAGTACTCCAGCTTGGGCCAAAAAGCTTCTAGCCGCGGCCAACATAATAATGTTATCACTCCTTTTTATCCACACATATCACCCCAACTGCATTGAAATACACTTCACAAGATAGAGGGAATCTATACAACAATATTTTTTCTATCAACCCAAAAATGGTGTATCTATTGTATAATGGTTATATCGTATACAATTAATATTCGTAAATATTTCTGCTGGAAATTGTGGTATGTTTCTATCTATCACAACAAAATAGTGAATATATAATGGTTGTCGTATACAATTAGTATTCGTAAATATTTCTGCTGCGAATTGTGGTATGTGTCACTTTTCTTCACAATATTTCCGAAACCGGCTAAATAACATATTTATATTATCATACATACTAAACCATAGCTATATTTTCCGCTGAACATGATGGTGATGTTAAGAATATTTTCTCATCATATTGGATTTTATAGAAGTAATGTATAACGATAGTTTTAGCGTTTATATCAGTGATGAAACGGGGAAAAAGACCAGCTCCAAGAATAATCATAGACGACAACTGAACACTGAGATCGAACGTGTCCGCAATATTAAGACTTTACGGACTGTTGATCATTTTATGACCAACAAATACAAACGAAAAAAGCTGAACTAGATGAACTGAAGAAAGAGAAAGGCCGAGAAAAGAATACTATATTCCTGCAGTGGCAGTGTGCAAGAAAGCTTCTAAATGAAAACAAAGGCCCAAATCGTAATTAGTCCAAAGCGATCAGCAAGACAACAAATAGACCAGGCAGACCATGCCCAGTCGCCGGTTGCTACAGGGAATCAGCCAACCTACGGAAGCACATGGCCGTTTGCCACTCGTACCTAACTAACGACGATAGAGAGAATGTTTTGGCTGCAGCGAGTAGGTTCTCTAAGAAAAGGCCCCTGCCACCAACAAATGCAAAGAAAACAAACCTATATGATTGTCCCTTTAGAGATGCCCTCTTTGGGTCATGCGGAACAGAGGAGGAAATTGCGAGAAATACCTTTGGGGAGGGGGGCTTAAGATAATTCAACTCACCCGAGAAGCTGTCATGACCGGAGGACCCTTAATTAATATGTACCGGCGACGGCTTTTAAAGTTTTTCTAGCTATATTTATACGAATTTCTGTAGTTTAAGAATGTTCTGTGGTATTAAAACGGGTTCTGCGTTAGTTCCAAGCCTGTCAATTGCTGGAGGCACTTTTAAACTGAAGAAAATCGTATAATAGTAGCCAAAAATTAAGTTAAAAGGACGTCGCCGGTACAGAAGGGGTTAATGGCACGCTCTGAAACCCTCTCCGCGAGCACACTCAGAATGATGACCGACTCCTGTACGCATGCTCTCAACTTTCTCAAAGAAATAGAGAATCGACAATTCCAAGTAACAGGAAATCTCCTAGGCCCGGTCAGGCGAGCTGTCGCCAATTAAAGCAAATAGTAAGTTTAATGCTATCGATTAATTATTTGAATGTTTCGTATTTTCGTGTTTATATCTGTAAAAGTGATGATCCCACGTGTTGTACAACTACCTTTGGGGAGGGGGTCTTAAGATAATTCAACTCACCCGAGAAGCTGTCATGACCGGAGGACCCTTAATTAACTTGTACCGGCGACGGCTTTTTAAGTTTTTCTAGCTATATTTATACGAATTTCTGTAGTTTAAGAATGTTCTGTGGTATTAAAACGGGTTTTGCGTTAGTTCCAGGCCTGTCAATTGCTGGAGGCACTTTTTAAACTGAAGAAATTCGTCTAATAGTAGCTAACATTAAATTAAATTAAAAGGACGTCGCCGGAACAGAAGGGGTTAATGGCACGCTCTGAAACCCTCTCCGCTAGCACACTCATAATGATGACCGACTCCTGAACGCATGCTCTCAACTTTCTCAAAGAAATAGAGAATCGACAATTCCAAGTAACAGAAAATCTCCTAGGCCCGGTTAGGCGAGCTGTCGCCAATTAAAGCAAATAGTAAGTATAATGCTATCGATTAATTATTTGAATGTTTCATATGTTCGTGTTTATATTTGTAAAAGTGATGATTCCACGTGTTGTACAACTAATTATTATGTTCTCTGATCGACATTATTGCATGGGGTTCTGTCATATATTCTTCCACAGAATACTTTGGCGTGGAAGAGGTGGGACAAGGAGAATACCGTAAACAGCAAAATGAGGCTGAGCTGTTAGCCATGTAAGATGTGCATACCCTGGAAACTAATGACGCTATTGAAATTCCCATAAATAAATAATGCTGCATCATTATCCACGATGGACGTGCACCAGCAAAGCAACGTATACAGAAAGACTATGTCGAAACGGGAAAAAAGACCAGCTCCAAGATTAATTGTAAGTATCATTTATTACATTTTCTCATGAAAATATGATCTCAATGACAATATTGCTCAATAGTATTTGAACGAATGAAAACATTTTCACATTTTCAGGCACGAAGAAGAGGAAGAAGATGAAGCAGCGATGCATAGTGGTATAAATGAGATGGAACACGTCCAACCATGCTAGGAAAAAAGACAAATAAATCAGACACCCCGTTGTCTCCTGGTCTCTAGGTAGAGGCACTGCAGATGACGTGCTACTTGAAACAACTGGTGAGCTGGTATCTTTATGTTTTCTTAAATTTCCCCTTGTGTTATACTTGCGATGTGTTATATGTTTGTGTTCCTAATAATTGTATTGTAATCTAGCATTTCAAAGAATTTTCTTTCTTTCACAGAACTAACCGAAGAGGGTTGGTGACTTAAAAAGGCTTATACTTCAAAGTCTACATAACCGAATATATGCGACGAAGCACCTCTCTAAACATCATAGACGACAACTGAACAATGAGATCGAACGTGTCCGCAATATTAAGACTTTACGGACTATTGATAATTTCTATGACCAACAAATACCAAATAAAAAAGATGAACTTGATGAACTGAATCTGTATTTTATTAATTTCACCACAACACCCAACACCCGCAATGAAATTAATTAAAGTATATATGATCCGCCAGAATTCGAACCCGGGTTATACACCACCAGGACGGTTAAAGGTTTATGCACACGCCGAAGGGAAAGGCCGAGAAAAGAATATTATACTCCTGCAGTGGCAGTGTGCAAGAAAGCTTCTAAATGGAAACAAAGGCCCAAATCGTAAATAGCCCAAAGCGATCAGCAAGACAACAAAGAGACCAGGCAGACCATGCCCAGTCACCGGTTGCTACAGCGAATCAGCCAACCTACGGAAGCACATGGCCGTTTGCCACTCGTACCTAACTAACGACGATAGAGAGAATGTTTTGGCTGCAGCAAATAAGTTCTCTAAGAAAAGGCCCCTGCCACCAACAAATGCAAAGAAAACAAACCTATATGATTGTTCCTTCTGCCCAAAATCAGTTAAACGGATCGATATGCACTTAAGAAAAACAAAGACTCCTTGGAATACCAGCAACTCCTCAGACACGTACGTTAGGTTTGCTTTCCATAATTCAATTATTTTCTTATTATAATAGGTCAAACATTACAGAAATAAAAACAATTCACTTTAAAGTAAAGAAACATTGTAATGCATTTGTAATTAATTATATGCAAACTAAAACAGTATATACAACTTTTATTATAAATATTTTGAATCATTAATTAGACATATCTCGCATGAATATTGAATTATTTTCCAGAAAAGAAAAGAAAAACGTCACCTGCCAAAGTTGAGGATGTGTACCCATAGTAGCTGGCACCATGCCTGATGTTGCCACTAGAAATATATCCTAAAAACAAATTCTGTTCTTTCACAGCAGTCGCCATGGCCCGGCGAGGACTCTCCCAGGATGACATCTCTTCGATGTTGGACGACTTTGAGGACGTCTCTAGTGATTCTGACAACAATTGCGACAACAAAGCTTAACATGACGACATCGAAGACGAGCTTATAGGTATAGAGCCCACCCACATTGTCGCTCCGTCGCCACCCACGCCAACCCTGGTGCCGACGCCAGACACGGATGCCCCCACACCTCCTCGTGCTACCACACCTCCTCGTGCTAGCACTCCGTCTTCACCACGTACCACCAGGAGTACTTTGGCGCCATTACGACATGACTTCTCTTTTAGGAGCAGGGAGGAGCGACAGGAAAGGCAGGCAGTCACGGCTGCCATACAAACCTTCACCCACTCAAAGAAAGCAGGACTACCACGGCAACGTAGAAGGCCTCCCTCCAATTACGACAGTACCGACGATGAAGAGTGTGGATGACCTGTCACCCTCCACACCTGCGCGTATCGGTGGACCGCACGCACCTGCCCGACCTGTCACACCTTCCGCACCTGCCACACCTGCCGCAACTCCCAGGGGCACTACCCGATCACCTGCCGAAGCTGCAAGAAGTCTGTGTGTGGTCACCATCAGCTCAAGACCTGCATGGAATGCAACTCTTGAAGGTAAGAAACTACATATTTTGTATTCATTTTTATTGGGTTTCTAAGTATCAAAGTAAATAATATTACAAAATAAAGGTCATAATTGTCAACAAAATCTCATTGAAAAGTCGGCCCTCTCAATGTAACGTCAAATAATACTTATTTTGGCCTTTTTCGTTTGCCCTTATTTTTTATTACTTTCGTGTGTTTTGGGATGGTTATTTATATGCTGATTTGGTTCATAGGGTGCATATGTATGTTCATAGTGAGTTTTAGGCATATTCATTGAGAAGTACTTGATTTTTTTTTTTTTTTTATAATTGTATGTAAAAAAAGTGATTCCACATGTACCACTATTTATTGTGTTCTGTCATATTTTCTTCCACAGAATACTTTGGCATGGATGAGGCGGGACAGAGAGAACACCATATACAGCAAAATGAGGCCGAGATATTGCCAATGGAGGATGCGCATAGCCTAGAAACTAATGATGCTATTGAAATTCTCATAAACAATGCTGCATCATTAATCCACGATGGCCGTGCACCAGCAAACCATCATATGAAGAAAGAATAAGTCAACCTGAGAGATGCACTGATTGTGAGACTGTTCGTTCGCTGCCTACGAAAAAATCAGGAGTTTACTGAATTTACAATCAGTGCCTACGAGGGAAGCACAACCGGCGTAGAAGATGGTAGAGTAGCACGACACAAAACGGGGGCCAAAGACCCCTGCATCTTCTACTTAGGCAATACAGAGGCAGCTGCTCTTGAGGCGTACATGAAATATTATCGCCCAGTAGTTGCCACATGGGTAAGGCCAAAATGTAAGATGTTTGTGAATCGGGAGGGCAACAACACCGACGGCCAATGTTGCTCTCACCTCTCAGTAGAAAATGTAGGGAAAATCACTGCCAAGATGGGACTGAGGGCAGGCATTGTTGGGGAGTGGGCAGCCGGAAGCTACGACATGAACAGATCACAGCTGCCCTCAGAGATGAGGATATACACCTGCCAACAGACAAGCCCTTGCAACCTTGGCCTGCCACAGCATGATAACATCCAGAAAAAAACTACGACTTCACCAATCACAGGACTACTGGAGAACGAGTTGTAAATATTCGAAAGGATCTACGTTGTGATGCAGCATCAGGGTAGGCGTTGATGAGGCATACAAGAAAGTTACAATTTTATTATTTTTATGTGGCAAAATGTACAAATCTATATATGTCTATTGCCTGATGCCGCAATCCCCGAAGGGGTGGCCACCCACGAACCGCCCCCACGCACTTCTATCCCCAGTCAGTCGATGCCCCTCCCCCCCAACCAGCACCGCCTTCGTTCATATACTTCCTCACTCCATCCTTCCACCTAGCTCTCGTACACCCTCTTAGTCATTCTCTCGCTTTCTGACAACAATTGCGACAACGAAGCTGAACATGACGACATCGAGGACGAGCTTATAGATATAGAACCCACCCACAGTGTCGCTCCGTCGCCACCCACGCCAACCCTGTGGTGCCGGCACCATACACGGATGCCCCCACCTCCTCGTGCTACCACACCTCCTCGTGCTAGCACTCCGTCTTCACCACGTACCACCAGGAGTACTTTGGCGTCATTACGACGTGACTTCTCTTTTAGGGGCAGGGAGGAGCGACAGGAAAGGCAGGCAGTCACGGCTGCCATACAACCCTTCACCCACCCAAAGAAGGCAGGACTACCACGGCAACGTAGAAGGCCTCCCTCCAATTACGACAGTACCGACGATGAAGAGAGTGTGGATGACCTGCCACCCTCCGCACCTGCACGTATCGGTGGACCGCACGCACCTGTCCGACCTGTCATACCTTCCGCACCTGCCACACCTGCCGCAACTCTCAGGGGCACTACCCGATCACCTGACGAAGCTGCAAGAAGTCTGTGTGGGTGTGGTCATCTCACCAGCTCAAGACCTGCGTGTTATGCAACTCTTGAAGGTAAGAAACTACATATTTTGTATTCATTTTTATGTCGCCTATCCATTTCTCCGTTCTCACTCTCACTCTCTCAATCACTACCCTACTGTATACCTTCCCTACTACGCTTAGAAGACATATTCCTCGGCGGTTACCACACACTCCTTTTTCCCCTTTGCTCTTATATAGGGGGATTGTTATGACAGTCTTCCTGACATCGGGTGCACTCCCCTTCTCCCATGCTAGTTTGCACATTTTCCATAGCCCTTCGATCACTATCTCACCACCATAACTCAACATTTCTCCACACACTCCATCTGTTCCTGGTGCTTTCCCCAACTTCACTCTTGGCATGGCTTCCCACACTTCTGATCTCCTGATACCCACCATCCCCTCTCCTACTTCTCTGCTTCTCCCTCCCATACCATATCCAACTATGTTTGCTGGCTCTTCATTCCTTACATTTAGCAACTCATTGAAGTACTCCCTCCATCTTTCGACTCTCTCTTGCTTCTCGGTTAGCATTCTCCCATTCTTATCTTTCACACCCTTACTGTTTCCCCCTGCTACCTTCCCTAACTTTCTTGACTTCTTTCCTGAACAGTTTCTTAATTTCCCTCCATTTTACACTCCGATTCCTTCCAAATTCCTCATCTACTCTCCTCTTACTTTCCTTCACTACTCTCTTCACCACCGTCTTACTCTCCACGTATCTGGCTCATTTCTGTCTCTCGAAATCTTCATTCCCTCTACTACCCAACCACTCTCTATATTCTTGCTTCTTTTCTTCCACAGCTATCTTTACTTCTGCTGTCCACCATGCTGTACCTTTCACTCCCCTCTCTCTTCTCCTCACTCCACACCCCTCCTCACATGCTGCACAGATCTCATCCCTAAGCACCTTGCTCATCTCCTCCACTTCCTCCATAACTTCCAGGTCGAACCCTCCTAGTCGTCTTTCTACTGCTCTCCTGTACTCTTCCCTGATGTCCTCCTCCTGTAACCTCTCCACCCTCCTCACCATTCCACCTTCCTCTCGCCTCCCTCCAGCTCTCCTCACCCACTTTTTGTTATATCCTAACCTTAGCTACTACTATATAGTGATCCGACAGACCCCCTCCAATACCCCTGTACGGCCTAGCCTCCATCACAGATATCTTCATTTGTGCATCGACACATACATAATCAATCAATGACTTTCTTTCCACCACTGTCTTATCCTTCTTGAATTTGAAAAAAAAAATTGTTTGCTTTTTGTTTGTGTATTTAGGGAATTATTGTGTACTAATAAATAAATCATGCTACAATTAACTTTATCTATGCATTAAAAAAAAACTTATGTATATTTTTTTGCCCACACTTTTCAGGTGACAGTCAACTAATGTACCCTTGGATGATGGGACTCGGTCAGTTCCAGGACTGTGGATCTCGGTCATGGATGAGCAAGGGCCTTCTTCGCCAGTTACACCAACCATCATAAAAGTGCAGGATCACAATCGAATATTGAGGTGAACCAAGCAGCCCTGGAGGGGTCAATCAGTGAAGCATCGACAAGTTCCATCGTCAAGAAGAAGTTAAAAATTGATAGATCATGTATCTAAGTAATATTTAAAAAATGCAATCTATCTATCTCTCTTTAGGCTGACGCCGCGATCCCCGAAGGGGTGGCCACTTCCATACTGACCACCCTATTTCTTGTTACTGCTTTCAGCGTTCCTATAACCCTCTTCCCCTGTTATAACCTCTTCCGCACTTCTTCATCCATAGTCCCATCTTTACTCAACACACTGCCCAGATACTTAAAAGAGTTGACGATCTCCATAGCCTGACCGTTCAGCTTCACCTCACACTCTGTGACTTCACCCTTTCGAAGACCATAACTTTGCTCTTCCCCGCATTTACCTTCAAATTCCATTTTTCGCACACTGTTCCAAACTCATTTACCGGACCCTGCAACTCCCATTCATGAGTGATAACTCATCAGAACTGTATCATACGCAATCAGCAGTATAGGTAGCTTCCACTCAATTCGAGCTTATAGATATAGAGCCCACCCACATTGTCACTCCGTCGCCACCCACGCCAACCCCGTAGTGCCGGCGCCAGACACGGAGGCCCCCACACCTCCTCGTGCTAGCACTTCGTCTTCACCACGTACCACCAGGACTACTTTGGCGTCATTACGACGTGACTTCTCTTTTAGGGGCAGGGAGGAGCGACAGGAAAGGCAGGCAGTCACAGCTGCCATACAACCCTTCACCCACCCAAAGAAGGCAGGACTACCACGGCAACGTAGAAGGCCTCCCTCCAATTACGACAGTACCGACGATGAAGAGAGTGTGGATGACCTGCCACCCTCCACACCTGTGCGTATCGGTGGACCGCACGCACCTGCCCGACCTGTCACATATTCCGCACCTGCCGCAACTCTCAGGGGCACTACCCGATCACCTGACGAAGCTGAAAGAATTCTGAGTGGGTGTGGTCATCACCAGCTCAAGACCTGCATGGTATGCAACTCTTGAAGGTAAGAAACTACATATTTTGTATTCATTTTTATTGGGTTGCTAAGTATCAAAGTAAATTAATATTACAAAATAAGGGTCATAATTGTCAACAAAATCTCATTGAAAAGTCGGCCCTCTAACTCCCATTCATTATCACTTATCGGAACTGTATCATCCGCAAACAGCAGTATAGGTAGCTTCCACTCAATTCCCTCCTTAGACATTATTTCTTTCAAGACTCCATCCATATATACAGTAAACAATCACGGGGCCATCACACACCCCTGTTTCAAACCAACATTCAGGTCAAAGAACTCGCTCTGCTCACTCTCCACACGTACTGCCACCTTTGCACCCTCGTACATGCTCTTCACTGCTTTCAGCCACTTGCCATCTACTCCGTATATGCTATAAGTACTTTCCACAAACCTTCTCTATCCACTCTGTCATAGGCCTTCTCCATGTCCATAAAGGCAACATACACCTTTTGTTTCTTCGCCAGATATTTCTCCACTACACAATTCAGGGTAAAAATCTGATCTACACATCCTCCTCCCTTCCGAAAACCTCCCTGCTCGTCGCCTATCCATTTCTCCGTTCTCACTCTCACTCTCTCAATCACTACCCTACTGTATACCTTCCCTACTACGCTTAGAAGACATATTCCTCGGCGGTTACCACACACTCCTTTTTCCCCTTTGCCCTTATATAGGGGGACTGTTATGACAGTCTTCCTGACATCGGGTGCACTCCCCTTCTCCCATGCTAGTTTGCACATTTTCCATAGCCCTTCGATCACTATCTCACCACCATAACTCAACATTTCTCCACACACTCCATCTGTTCCTGGTGCTTTCCCCAACTTCACTCTTGGCATGGCTTCCCACACTTCTGATCTCCTGATACCCACCATCCCCTCTCCTACTTCTCTGCTTCTCCCTCCCATACCATATCCAACTATGTTTGCTGGCTCTTCATTCCTTACATTTAGCAACTCATTGAAGTACTCCCTCCATCTTTCGACTCTCTCTTGCTTCTCGGCTAGCATTCTCCCATTCTTATCTTTCACACCCTTACTGTTTCCCCCTGCTACCTTCCCTAACTTTCTTGACTTCTTTCCTGAACAGTTTCTTAATTTCCCTCCATTTTACACTCCGATTCCTTCCAAATTCCTCATCTACTCTCCTCTTACTTTCCTTCACTACTCTCTTCACCACCGTCTTACTCTCCACGTATCTGGCTCATTTCTGTCTCTCGAAATCTTCATTCCCTCTACTACCCAACCACTCTCTATATTCTTGCTTCTTTTCTTCCACAGCTATCTTTACTTCTGCTGTCCACCATGCTGTACCTTTCACTCCCCTCCCTCTTCTCCTCACTCCACACCCCTCCTCACATGCTGCACAGATCTCATCCCTAAGCACCTTGCTCATCTCCTCCACTTCCTCCATAACTTCCAGGTCGAACCCACCTAGTCGTCTTTCTACTGCTCTCCTGTACTCTTCCCTGATGTCCTCCTCCTGTAACCTCTCCACCCTCCTCACCATTCCACCTTCCTCTCGCCTCCCTCCAGCTCTCCTCACCCACTTTTTGTTATATCCCAACCTTAGCTACTACTATATAGTGATCCGACAGACCCCCTCCAATACCCCTATACGGCCTAGCCTCCATCACAGATATCTTCATTTGTGCATCGACACATACATAATCAATCAATGACTTTCTTTCCACAACTGTCTTATCCTTCTTGAATTTGAAAAAAATTGTTTTTGCTTTTTGTTTGTGTATTTAGGGAATTATTGTGTACTAATAAATAAATCATGCTACAATTAACTTTATCTATGCATTAAAAAAAAACTTATGTATATGTTTTTGCCCACACTTTTCAGGTGACAGTCAACTAATGTACCCTTGGATGATGGGACTCGGTCAGTTCCAGGACTGTGGATCTCTGTCATGGATGAGCAAGGGCCTTCTTCGCCAGTTACACCAACCATCATAAAAGTGCAGGATCACAATCGAATATTGAGGAGAACCAAGCAGCCCTGGAGGGGTCAATCAGTGAAGCATCGACAAGTTCCATCGTCAAGAAGAAGTTAAAAATTGATAGATCATGTATCTAAGTAATATTTAAAAAATGCAATCTATCTATCTCTCTTTAGGCTGACGCCGCGATCCCCGAAGGGGTGGCCACTTCCATACTGACCACCCTATTTCTTGTTACTGCTTTCAGCGTTCCTATAACCCTCTTCCCCTGTTATACCCTCTTCCGCACTTCTTCATCCATAGTCCCATCTTTACTCAACACACTGCCCAGATACTTAAAAGAGTTGACGATCTCCATAGCCTGGCCGTTCAGCTTCACCTCACACTCTGTGACTTCACCCCTTTCAAAGACCATAACCTTGCTCTTCCCCGCATTTACCTTCAAATTCCATTTTTCGCACACTGTTCCAAACTCATTTACCGGACCCTGCAACTCCCATTCATGAGTGATAACTCATCAGAACTGTATCATACGCAATCAGCAGTATAGGTAGCTTCCACTCAATTCGAGCTTATAGATATAGAGCCCACCCACATTGTCACTCCGTCGCCACCCACGCCAACCCCGTAGTGCCGGCGCCAGACACGGATGCCCCCACACCTCCTCGTGCTAGCACTTCGTCTTCACCACGTACCACCAGGAGTACTTTGGCGTCATTACGACGTGACTTCTCTTTTAGGGGCAGGGAGGAGCGACAGGAAAGGCAGGCAGTCACAGCTGCCATACAACCCTTCACCCACCCAAAGAAGGCAGGACTACCACGGCAACGTAGAAGGCCTCCCTCCAATTACGACAGTACCGACGATGAAGAGAGTGTGGATGACCTGCCACCCTCCACACCTGTGCGTATCGGTGGACCGCACGCACCTGCCCGACCTGTCACATATTCCGCACCTGCCGCAACTCTCAGGGGCACTACCCGATCACCTGACGAAGCTGAAAGAAGTCTGTGTGGGTGTGGTCATCACCAGCTCAAGACCTGCATGGTATGCAACTCTTGAAGGTAAGAAACTACATATTTTGTATTCATTTTTATTGGGTTGCTAAGTATCAAAGTAAATTAATATTACAAAATAAGGGTCATAATTGTCAACAAAATCTCATTGAAAAGTCGGCCCTCTAACTCCCATTCATTATCACTTATCGGAACTGTATCATCCGCAAACAGCAGTATAGGTAGCTTCCACTCAATTCCCTCCTTAGACATTATTTCTTTCAAGACTCCATCCATATATACAGTAAACAATCACGGGGCCATCACACACCCCTGTTTCAAACCAACATTCAGGTCAAAGAACTCGCTCTGCTCACTCTCCACACGTACTGCCACCTTTGCACCCTCGTACATGCTCTTCACTGCTTTCAGCCACTTGCCATCTACTCCGTATATGCTATAAGTACTTTCCACAAACCTTCTCTATCCACTCTGTCATAGGCCTTCTCCATGTCCATAAAGGCAACATACACCTTTTGTTTCTTCGCCAGATATTTCTCCACTACACAATTCAGGGTAAAAATCTGATCTACACATCCTCCTCCCTTCCGAAAACCTCCCTGCTCGTCGCCTATCCATTTCTCCGTTCTCACTCTCACTCTCTCAATCACTACCCTACTGTATACCTTCCCTACTACGCTTAGAAGACATATTCCTCGGCGGTTACCACACACTCCTTTTTCCCCTTTGCCCTTATATAGGGGGACTGTTATGACAGTCTTTCTGACATCGGGTGCACTCCCCTTCTCCCATGCTAGTTTGCACATTTTCCATAGCCCTTCGATCACTATCTCACCACCATAACTCAACATTTCTCCACACACTCCATCTGTTCCTGGTGCTTTCCCCAACTTCACTCTTGGCATGGCTTCCCACACTTCTGATCTCCTGATACCCACCATCCCCTCTCCTACTTCTCTGCTTCTCCCTCCCATACCATATCCAACTATGTTTGCTGGCTCTTCATTCCTTACATTTAGCAACTCATTGAAGTACTCCCTCCATCTTTCGACTCTCTCTTGCTTCTCGGCTAGCATTTTCCCATTCTTATCTTTCACACCCTTACTGTTTCCCCCTGCTACCTTCCCTAACTTTCTTGACTTCTTTCCTGAACAGTTTCTTAATTTCCCTCCATTTTACACTCCGATTCCTTCCAAATTCCTCATCTACTCTCCTCTTACTTTCCTTCACTACTCTCTTCACCACCGTCTTACTCTCCACGTATCTGGCTCATTTCTGTCTCTCGAAATCTTCATTCCCTCTACTACCCAACCACTCTCTATATTCTTGCTTCTTTTCTTCCACAGCTATCTTTACTTCTGCTGTCCACCATGCTGTACCTTTCACTCCCCTCCCTCTTCTCCTCACTCCACATCCCTCCTCACATGCTGCACAGATCTCATCCCTAAGCACCTTGCTCATCTCCTCCACTTCCTCCATAACTTCCAGGTCGAACCCACCTAGTCGTCTTTCTACTGCTCTCCTGTACTCTTCCCTGATGTCCTCCTCCTGTAACCTCTCCACCCTCCTCACCATTCCACCTTCCTCTCGCCTCCCTCCAGCTCTCCTCACCCACTTTTTGTTATATCCTAACCTTAGCTACTACTATATAATGATCCGACAGACCCCCTCCAATACCCCTATACGGCCTAGCCTCCATCACAGATATCTTCATTTGTGCATCGACACATACATAATCAATCAATGACTTTCTTTCCACCACTGTCTTATCCTTCTTGAATTTGAAAAAAAAAAATTTTGCTTTTTGTTTGTGTATTTAGGGAATTATTGTGTACTAATAAATAAATCATGCTACAATTAACTTTATCTATGCATTAAAAAAAAACTTATGTATATTTTTTTGCCCACACTGTTCAGGTGACAGTCAACTAATGTACCCTTGGATGATGGGACTCGGTCAGTTCCAGGACTGTGGATCTCAGTCATGGATGAGCAAGGGCCTTCTTCGCCAGTTACACCAACCATCATAAAAGTGCAGGATCACAATCGAATATTGAGGTGAACCAAGCAGCCCTGGAGGGGTCAATCAGTGAAGCATCGACAAGTTCCATCGTCAAGAAGAAGTTAAAAATTGATAGATCATGTATCTAAGTAATATTTAAAAAATGCAATCTATCTATCTCTCTTTAGGCTGACGCCGCGATCCCCGAAGGGGTGGCCACTTCCATACTGACCACCCTATTTCTTGTTACTGCTTTCAGCGTTCCTATAACCCTCTTCCCCTGTTATACCCTCTTCCGCACTTCTTCATCCATAGTCCCATCTTTACTCAACACACTGCCCAGATACTTAAAAGAGTTGACGATCTCCATAGCCTGACCGTTCAGCTTCACCTCACACTCTGTGACTTCACCCCTTTCGAAGACCATAACCTTGCTCTTCCCCGCATTTACCTTCAAATTCCATTTTTCGCACACTGTTCCAAACTCATTTACCGGACCCTGCAACTCCCATTCATGAGTGATAACTCATCAGAACTGTATCATACGCAATCAGCAGTATAGGTAGCTTCCACTCAATTCGAGCTTATAGATATAGAGCCCACCCACATTGTCACTCCGTCGCCACCCACGCCAACCCCGTAGTGCCGGCGCCAGACACGGATGCCCCCACACCTCCTCGTGCTAGCACTTCGTCTTCACCACATACCACCAGGAGTACTTTGGCGTCATTACGACGTGACTTCTCTTTTAGGGGCAGGGAGGAGCGACAGGAAAGGCAGGCAGTCACAGCTGCCATACAACCCTTCACCCACCCAAAGAAGGCAGGACTACCACGGCAACGTAGAAGGCCTCCCTCCAATTACGACAGTACCGACGATGAAGAGAGTGTGGATGACCTGCCATCCTCCACACCTGTGCGTATCGGTGGACCGCACGCACCTGCCCGACCTGTCACATATTCCGCACCTGCCGCAACTCTCAGGGGCACTACCCGATCACCTGACGAAGCTGAAAGAAGTCTGTGTGGGTGTGGTCATCACCAGCTCAAGACCTGCATGGTATGCAACTCTTGAAGGTAAGAAACTACATATTTTGTATTCATTTTTATTGGGTTGCTAAGTATCAAAGTAAATTAATATTACAAAATAAGGGTCATAATTGTCAACAAAATCTCATTGAAAAGTCGGCCCTCTAACTCCCATTCATTATCACTTATCGGAACTGTATCATCCGCAAACAGCAGTATAGGTAGCTTCCACTCAATTCCCTCCTTTGACATTATTTCTTTCAAGACTCCATCCATATATACAGTAAACAATCACGGGGCCATCACACACCCCTGTTTCAAACCAACATTCAGGTCAAAGAACTCGCTCTGCTCACTCTCCACACGTACTGCCACCTTTGCACCCTCGTACATGCTCTTCACTGCTTTCAGCCACTTGCCATCTACTCCGTATATGCTATAAGTACTTTCCACAAACCTTCTCTATCCACTCTGTCATAGGCCTTCTCCAAGTCCATAAAGGCAACATACACCTTTTGTTTCTTCGCCAGATATTTCTCCACTACACAATTCAGGGTAAACATCTGATCTACACATCCTCCTCCCTTCCGAAAACCTCCCTGCTCGTCGCCTATCCATTTCTCCGTTCTCACTCTCACTCTCTCAATCACTACCCTACTGTATACCTTCCCTACTACACTTAGAAGACATATTCCTCGGTGGTTACCACACACTCCTTTTTCCCCTTTGCCCTTATATAGGGGGACTGTTATGACAGTCTTCCTGACATCGGGTGCACTCCCCTTCTCCCATGCTAGTTTGCACATTTTCCATAGCCCTTCGATCACTATCTCACCACCATAACTCAACATTTCTCCACACACTCCATCTGTTCCTGGTGCTTTCCCCAACTTCACTCTTGGCATGGCTTCCCACACTTCTGATCTCCTGATACCCACCATCCCCTCTCCTACTTCTCTGCTTCTCCCTCCCATACCATATCCAACTATGTTTGCTGGCTCTTCATTCCTTACATTTAGCAACTCATTGAAGTACTCCCTCCATCTTTTGACTCTCTCTTGCTTCTCGGCTAGCATTCTCCCATTCTTATCTTTCACACCCTTACTGTTTCCCCCTGCTACCTTCCCTAACTTTCTTGACTTCTTTCCTGAACAGTTTCTTAATTTCCCTCCATTTTACACTCCGATTCCTTCCAAATTCCTCATCTACTCTCCTCTTACTTTCCTTCACTACTCTCTTCACCACCGTCTTACTCTCCACGTATCTGGCTCATTTCTGTCTCTCGAAATCTTCATTCCCTCTACTACCCAACCACTCTCTATATTCTTGCTTCTTTTCTTCCACAGCTATCTTTACTTCTGCTGTCCACCATGCTGTACCTTTCACTCCCCTCCCTCTTCTCCTCACTCCACACCCCTCCTCACATGCTGCACAGATCTCATCCCTAAGCACCTTGCTCATCTCCTCCACTTCCTCCATAACTTCCAGATCGAACCCACCTAGTCGTCTTTCTACTGCTCTCCTGTACTCTTCCCTGATGTCCTCCTCCTGTAACCTCTCCACCCTCCTCACCATTCCACCTTCCTCTCGCCTCCCTCCAGCTCTCCTCACTCACTTTTTGTTATATCCTAACCTTAGCTACTACTATATAATGATCCGACAGACCCCTCCAATACCCCTATACGGCCTAGCCTCCATCACAGATATCTTCATTTGTGCATCGACACATACATAATCAATCAATGACTTTCTTTCCACCACTGTCTTATCCTTCTTGAATTTGAAAAAAATAATTTTTGCTTTTTGTTTGTGTATTTAGGGAATTATTGTGTACTAATAAATAAATAAAAAAGTGCACTGTATCAAGGAATTGTTGTGCCAACAGTAATGTATGGGGCTGAGACATGGGCTCTGAAGAAAAAGGAGAAAAGAGGGCTGGATGTGATGGAGATGAGCTGCTTGAGGAGTATGTGTGGAGTTACTCGTAGAGACAGATTGAGGAATGAAGAGAGTAGAGTGGGGCAGCAAGAACATTTGTCAGCCAGAGTGGACAGAAGGGTGCTGAGCTGGTATGGTCATGTTGAACGAATGGGAGATGAAAGGCTTACAAAGAGAATATGTGAGTCAGGTACAAGGGGAGATAGAAGGGCAGGAAGACCCCCATTGAGATGGAGAGACTGTGTAAGAAAGGCTTTGGATGATAGAGGAATGACTATAGATCAGGCAGGGGAAGTGGTGGTGGACAGGAGTGAATGGAGAATGCTTGTGAATAGTTGAGTGAACACGTGGTCATTTGGAGTAAGGGGTCGGGCGCAAGTTGGACTAGATAATAGTCCATCAGGCGCCTGGCCCGGGGAGACGATTAATATGAAGGGTGTGCCTGGAAGTGTGGTGGGAGGGCTTGTGGCTTTGGCTCCGCTGCATGTCTGCCTGCCGAGATCGGAACCTCTCCGGGTGGGAGGGGGCCGGGGGAGTGCTGGAGCGACCTTGGTAACCCTGGTCTCTGGGTTTTCTCCTGGGTGACCTGGATGTGTGAGAGTTTGTGTTTTTTATCTGTTTATTTTTTGTTTTATGTTGTTTTTGTGGTTTCCCTGCTCTTGCTCTGTCTTGAGTCGGCTACCCCCAAAATGGGGATTGGGCCTGAGCATATAGATAGATAGATAGATAGATAGATAGATAGATAGAATAAATAAATCATGCTACAATTAACTTTATCTATGCATTAAAAAAAAACTTATGTATATTTTTTTGCCCACACTTTTCAGGTGACAGTCAACTAATGTACCCTTGGATGATGGGACTCGGTCAGTTCCAGGACTGTGGATCTCGGTCATGGATGAGCAAGGGCCTTCTTCGCCAGTTACACCAACCATCATAAAAGTGCAGGATCACAATATTGAGGAATATTGAGGTGAACCAAGGAGCCCTGGAGGGGTCAATCAGTGAAGCATCGACAAGTTCCATCGTCAAGAAGAAGTTAAAAATGTATAGATCATGTATCTAAGTAATATTTTTAAAATGCAATCTATCTATCTCTCTTTAGGCTGACGCCGCGATCCCCGAAGGGGTGGCCACTTCCATACTGACCACCCTATTTCTTGTTACTGCTTTCAGCGTTCCTATAACCCTCTTCCCCTGTTATACCCTCTTCCGCACTTCTTCATCCATAGTCCCATCTTTACTCAACACACTGCCCAGATACTTAAAAGAGTTGACGATCTCCATAGCCTGACCGTTCAGCTTCACCTCACACTCTGTGACTTCACCCCTTTCGAAGACCATAACTTTGCTCTTCCCCGCATTTACCTTCAAATTCCATTTTTCGCACACTGTTCCAAACTCATTTACCGGACCCTGCAACTCCCATTCATGAGTGATAACTCATCAGAACTGTATCATCCGCAATCAGCAGTATAGGTACCCTATAAACCAAAAACCGGCGGCCCGCGGCAGGCATAAGGGCGGCCAGAGGCGGCTGAGTGCGGGCAACCTTCCTGCATCGGCCCGCTGCAGGGACTCTGGTGTGCAAGGAATAATCAAAGCGTTTTAAATGAATGCACAATTGGAATTTCAATTATTTTCTTCATTATAATTTCTTTAACTTCATTTTCGAACATGATTCTGAACTCAGAAAATGAGAATGTGCAAATTTTAAGACTTCTTTCTTGAAAATTTTCTAAGTCTAGCAGGGTAGTGGTTAATTGGTATACACACGGAATTACATGTTATTTATACCTAATATTTTCTTTTATTTACACTTTTAAGCACAATTATAAGCTCAGAATAATAAAATATACATTTTGTTTTACATATATACATATAATATTATTAACTGAGCAAAAGCAGTGGTGGACTATTCGTCTCTTTGTAGATATTCGGCTGTAAGATTTTTGAAAGATAAATAACTACTGTAATATTATTATTGAATATTGTATTTTAAATATATATATATATGTGTATCTATATAATTTCGTGAGAAAAATGGGGATACCTGTGTCAATGTTCGGCTTGACGAAATCTCTTAACTGTTCGTAGGGTAGCAAAGCTGCCAGTGTGCCAATAAGTTACACTTACACTTAGTTACACTTAGTTGTATTCTGTCCGTTAGTGACACAGTTGAGCTGGGGCTCCACTGCGACCAGGCAGCTCCCTTTCTTCCACTCTCCATTCCAGAAGTCGGTTGGAGTTGGTGCTGGGGTATCCTGGTGTTGGTGGCCGGTCCGGTATTTTGGCCAGCCACATGTCCAAGTGTTTCTTGAAGGTGTCTGGAGACACCCCGGTCATGTTCCTGAGAGGGGCTGGTATACAGTTGAACAGTCTGGTTCCATTGTATGTAAAGCTGTGATGGATCAGGGATTTGATTTTTTGTGTTGATCCTGGCGTAGTCCTCACATAGCACAGCCTCCCTCGCCTTTGGTGCTGAGTCTCTTGGATGTTTGGATTTGGTACCTTTTTTTCCAAAATCTTCCAGACGTAGATGATGATGTATCTCTCCCTACGTCTTTGAAGTGAGTACAGGCTGCAGCTCCTTAAGTCTCTCCCAGTAGTTAAAGTGTTGAAACCCATGGATTTTACTGGTGAATGTCCTCTGGGTGGCTTCAATTTCTGTTATTTCTCCTACTTTTTGGGGAGACCAGAGCTGGGAGCAGTACTCCAGTCGTGGTAGGACCAGTGACTTCCACAGTGTTAGCATACACCTCTCATTTCTTGTGTGGAAGGTTCTCAGGATCCAGCCTGCTATTTGTTTTGCTGTTGTTGTGGCTTTGGTAATATGCTGGGAAAAAGTGGCGTCACTGCTCATATTTACTCCCAATTCCTTCACTGTGTCCTTGGCGGTAATTTCTTGCTGTCCACTTTTGTAGTTGGTGTCGTTTTGTAGTGCTCTCTTGTTCCCGTACCTTAGAAGCTCGAACTTGTCTCCGTTTAGGGCCATGTTGTTTTCTTCTGCCCACTTCAGGATTTTGTCCAAGTCTTGTTGTAGTAGCTGAGCATCATGTTGTGAGGTGATTTTCTTCATGAGTCTGGTGTCGTCTGCAAACGATGTGGCTGTTGAGTGTTCCAGGTCCCTGTCGATGTCTCCTATCATGATGAGGAATAGGAGAGGTCCCAGTACTGATCCTTGTTGTACTCCGCTGATGACCCAACCTGCTTCTGATAGGCTTCCTTGAACCGTGACTCTTTGTTTTCTGTTGGTGATGAAGCTGTGGAGCCATCTTCCAAGGTCTCCCCCTATTCCCAGTGATTTGAGTTTATGTAGAAGGATCCTATGGTCCACCTTGTCAAAAGCTTTGGCGAAATCTAGATATATGACGTCTACATTTTCTCCGTCTTGAATATCCTGTAGGATTTTGTCGTAGTGTGATAGTAGTTGTGAGAGGCAGGGGCGGCCTTTTCTAAAGGCATGTTGCCCCTCGTTGAACGCCTCGTTATCTTCCAGGAAGCTGACCATCTTAGCTCGTATTGTTCTTTCTATGATTTTAATAAGATGTGACGTCAGCACCACTGGTCTGTAATTTTTGGCTATGCCTTTACTACCCCCTTTGTGTATTGGTGTGACATTACCTTCTTTTAGGGATTGTGGTACATATCCAGTTTGGAGGGACTTGCTCCCCAGCAGTTTTAGAGGCAGGGCTAGCTGATGTTTGCAGTTTTTTAACAGTTGGGCATGAAAGCCGTCTGGTCCTGCCACAGAGTTTGGTCCAATCTTGTCGATGGCTGCTATTATGTCCTCTGTTGATACTGTTACCGAGGAGAGTTGATGTGGTGTCCCTGGAGCGTTGCCAAAGAAAGTCGTTGCATTCTCGATTTTCTTGTCTTCATTTGGCGGGCTGAAGACACTTTCATACTGCTGTTTGAGTATCTTGGCCATTTCGGTTGGGTCACTCTCAAGTTCGCCCGTAGGTTTTGCAAGTGGTCCTATTGTTGAGGTGTTCCTGAGTCTCCTTTTTGCGTATGCATAGAAGAATTTGCTATTTACTCGTATGTTTGCAACTGCTTGGAGTTCTTCGCGTGTTCTTTGCTCTTGGTGTGACTGGATGAGTTTACGTTCAACTTCATCGAGCTCTTCTTGTAGTTTGGTGATATTGTGCGCATAGCTGGTCTTCCTTTGCTTGGCTCTCAAGTACGTCCTTTTCTTCATTAGTATTTTTCTATCTCTGGGAATCTGCTTGATCTGCTTCCTGCTTGATTTGGGTGGTATGGTGTTTTTACAGGTCTCCAGGCATTGTTTCTGGAGGATACTGAGAGTTTCGTCGACGTTTTTATCTCCGAATAGTGCCCTCCAATCAGTTCCTGCCAGTTCTGCTCTCAGTCTGTCCCAGTCTATATCTTTGCTGTAGAAGTTGAGATCTTTCAGAGAGGTGCAGGGTATTTGGCTTGATTCCTGTTGACATCTTCTTGGTGGTGTGGCAGCTGGTGTGGGGGTTCTAACTTTGATGAGGCTGTGGTCGGACATTATAGTTTTTACAGTTTCGTACGAGTGTACCAGGTCGAAGTTGTTGCCAAATAGTAAGTCCAGTGTGTTGTTGCCTCTTGTAGGTTCCTCGATGTATTGCTTCATGTATGCAGTGTCCATGATAGTCATTAGCTCCTTGGCTTGCTGTTTTTCATCCCTGGTTCCTCCATCTATTTTCATGGTTGCCCAATTGATGATGGGCAGGTTGAAATCTCCTGTGATGATGACGTCTGTAGCGGGAGTTGGAAGATTTTGTAGGAGTGATTGTATCTTCTCTGTAACCTCCTTGAAAATTTCCCCTGTGGTGTTTGGAGGTCGGTACAAAATTATGATGAGCATGTCGGTTTGTCTTATGTGTACTGCTAGTAGCTCTGTTGTGCCGTTTGAGAATGCAACTAAAGTTTCGGTATTTGCAGCCATATCCTCCCTTAGGTAGAGTGCTACTCCTCCGTGGCTTCTGTCCTCTCTGTCGGCTCTGAATAGAGTGAAATTATGGATATTGATCTCTGCATCCAAAATGTTTTCGTTCAGGTGTGTTTCTGTGAGGGCTAGAAAAATTGAGTTGTCTTCCTCTGCAATTTCTTCCAACATAGGGACTTTACATTGATTGTTTCGTGGGTAAAGTCCTCTGATGTTGCCCACAAAAAAACTAGTTAGTGGTAGTTGCACCTTCCTCTGTGGTTCATGTCTGGCCCCTCGGTTTGGGCTAGACTGTATAATGTTTTTTCTATTATAAACCACAATTAATTATGATAATTATATTATTAATCTTTTTCCACAGTTGTGGATTATTAGTTTAATAATATATTGGCTGTTTTTTATATCGCAGCCATAAAATTAATTAACAAAAATCCCGATCCAACATTTTCAAACCTAAACAAAGTCATGACGTTATCAGTCTGGAATTTGTGCGCCAAAGGGAGTAGAGGCTTTGTGTTCTGTGCTTTTTCGTATTTGGTGGAAATTACAGGCAAGTTACTATTAGGCTAATGCTAATTTCATATTAGCATACATTAGGGCAACAGCCAATCACAGTTATTTGGTTGACAAGAGAAGAACAGAACAAGAACAATGGCAGAGGGGGGATCTTATTGGACAAGGCGGAGAAAGGTGAAAAAACGCGTAGCAGAACATTTGGATTACATTGCTAAGGCAAGCGAAGTTGATAATTCTGAGCCAACGGAATTTGAAAGGGAAGGTCAACCTGAAATTGAAAGTGATGAGCCGTTGGAATTTGGGGGTGACTCGGGTGAGCAAGCAGAATTAGAAAGTGTAGAATCTTTAGAATTGGAAGGTGATTTGTTGTGTTCACAGATAGGCTTAGGATATAGGCCTAGGCCTAATATTGAAAATTCAGACAATGATAATTCAGGTTCTTCTAGTGGCGATGATTCATATACCAGTAAGCCTATCCATGGCCTTAATGCTACTGGTAGTTCAGGGAATTTGGCATCAAAACTTGCAAATTGGGCAACAGATTTTCAAGTACCACAAAATGCTGTTAATAGTCTATTACAAATGTTACGTGTACATCACTCAGATCTTCCCAAAGACTCAAGAACACTGCTGAAGACTCCTCGTCATTGTGATGTAAAGGAAATTGCAGGAGGATCTTATTATTATTTTGGTGTTGAAATTCCTCTTGTGAAAAAGTTAACCCCTATAGTAAGTAGTTTGGTGAATGCTGATCAGATATTGCTTCAGTGTAATATAGACGGTATTCCTTTGTTCAAAAGCTCAAATATTCAATTTTGGCCCATATTAGGCCGAGTTGATCAGCCAGTAAAAAGTGAACCTTTTATTATTGGGCTATTTTGTGGTACCAAGAAACCATCAAGTATTAAAGATTATCTCAATGATTTTATTCATGAAATGAAGCAACTTAATGTAAATGGAATAGAAATTGAAGGGTGTGAAAAGAAGCTGAAAGTCCAAATTTCTGCGTTCATCTGTGATGCCCCTGCGAGAGCTTTCGTTAAACAGGTGAAAGGACATAATTCATACTATGGATGTGAGAGGTGTAGTCAAAAAGGTGAATGGTTAGGAAAAGTAACATTTCCATCTGTTATTGCAACACCTCGCACGGATGAAACATATGATTCAAATATGGTTGATGATGATAATTATGTTAGATCACCTTTTGGCAGACCTTGGAATTGGGATGGTAACACAATTTCCCTTAGAGTATATGCACCTTGTTTGCCTAGGTGTAGTACGGAAATTACTTGGGCTTTGGATAAGAGGACCTGTAAATTCTATGTGCAGAGTTGGAAACAGAATTGTACAGAAACTGTCGGAGGATTTGATAAAGTTTTGGAAGTTTTTGCCATCTGAGTTTATTAGAAAATGTAGATCACTTGACTTGGTGGATCGCTGGAAGGCAAAAGAGTTTCGGCAGTTTTTGCTATACAGTGGACCAGTCACCTTGAAAAATAAACTGGATCAACGTAAATATGAAAATTTCCTGGATTTATTTGTTGGAATCTATTGTCTGGCAAGTCCAATTTATCACCTGAGTCATTGTCAATATGCCTGCGAGTTACTGAGGAAATTTGTCAATAACTTTGGGAGTATTTATGGGAAAGATATGCTTGTATATAATATTCACGGACTCTGTCATTTAGCTGATGATGTTGCAAAATTTGGTCCACTTGATAGCTTCTCTGCATTCCCGTTTGAAAATTATCTGGGAAAATTAAAGAAACTCATTCGCAAGCCAAGTCATCCATTACAGCAAGTAATTTACAGAATTCACGAAATAAATGATGTGCCAACTGTAGCTTTTGCAGAACTGAATAATTGTGAGGGTATTCCCAGGGAAGGGCATAATAAAGGGCCATTACCAGCTTCTTTTTATGATTACTCAGAGTTTGCCAAGGTAACTTATATGAAATTACAATTCTCTGTCAACTCAGGAGATAACTGTGTGAAAATGGGCTCAAAAGTTGGACTTATAAGGAATATATTAACCAGAAAGAAAGGCAATGACATATTGATTTTATTTGAACCATTCACTAATGTGTTTGATTTTATTTGAACCATTCACTAATGTGTTTGATTTTATTTGAACCATTCACTAATGTGTTTGATTTTATTTGAACCATTCACTAATGTGTTTGATTTTATTTGAACCATTCACTAATGTGTTTGATTTTATTTGAACCATTCACTAATGTGTTTGATTTTATTTGAACCATTCACTAATGTGTTTGATTTTATTTGAACCATTCACTAATGTGTTTGATTTGATTTGAACCATTCACTAATGTGTTTGATTTTTTCTCAACCCCACTAAACTCTTCAGACTTAGGTATATACAAGGTATCAAGGCTTAGTGGCAAAATAGATACACTTCCACTCTCAGAAATATCTTGCAAATATGTAATGCTACCTTATACAAATTAGAAATATGTTGTGATACCACTTATTCACCAGTTTGATGAATCAACATTGCAATAAGTTCATGGTAATTACTTAAGCTCAGTAGGTTACTATACTGGTATTTTATTCCATTACCGTCAACTGGGGTTAATTCGTTCTATTTTTTTGTATTTTTTTAGCATGTAAACTTGTTTTTAGCTCAACCTATAAGATCTTAAGTATTGTATGTGAGGCTGGTCGACAGGGCTAGGGTAAGGTGGGGTGAATCCGCCGCGAAACGTGTTTTTTTAATAACAGCATCCAACTGAATCAGAATTCAGATTTTTTTTTTACATAACTTTAACATTCTCGCTTTCCTGCACACGCTCATATCATTTTAATTTGAAAAAAACATTAAGGTTTGTAATGGGTGGCGAAGACCATTACTCGCGCGGCGGATTCACCCCGCCCGCCCGGGTGAATCCGCCGCGGTTATATATTATCGATGATTTAATCCTGCCACGGCGATTTTACCCCCAATTAAGTAACAATTAAGATGTTTTATTATTAGATTGATATAATCCAAGTATTTTGGTATAATTATATAATTATATATTATATATTTATATAATTCTAGAATTTAGAAAATTATATAATTATATACCGGTATATTTATGCCTGATTTTTTTTTTTTTTTTTTTTAGTTTCCACTTATAAATCACAGACAACCATCTTGTAACGAAAAAAAAAGTGTATTGGGAGATGTAAAGTCGCCGCCACGAAAAAATTTCAAGAACGCTTACATATTTTTCAGTTTGAAATATTATGGAAAAATATTTTCTTCGTTAAATAAATGACAACTACGCATTTTTGTGTTCTATCATCATCTACACGTACTATAAACATACCTAGAATCAATTCCATACGTATTTGGATTTATGACGAATTGTTTTAGACAAGTATCTTACGTCCGCGGCGATTCCACCCCCCGGCGGATTCACCCCACCTTACCCTATTCAGTTATAGCATTACAAATATTAAAATTAAGTAAAATTCTAGCAATGGCTCCTAATCAAATTCATCATTAAGTATTTTGGGAAGGATGTATATCTGGGCGTACAGTTGTCATGTTTACATCCGTCGTGGTTATGTTTCCATCTATTTTGACGGCTATTTTTTCTGTTTTTTCTGGCAATATATATGATGATGACAATAAGTCACGTTTGGGTGAGGGTGGTAAAGCCCCCCCTCAAACTAATATTGTATCCCACGGCAGTCAAATTAGACGGGAATGTTATCTTAAGCATGCTGAGTAATGTAAACAAGGCGGGCGGTATATGTTGGCACTAATGACTTTCCTGCATCTACAGTACCGGTACTCATTATCACTTCTGCCAAAGAAAGTTTTCCAATGTTTTTAAACACTCTTGTTGTGTTTAATTGTTTTTTATTACTGTTTGCATTATAATTAAAGATCTTTAACCAGAATAATAATACAAAAGTACAGTATTGCGAATAGCCTGGTGAAAGCAGATTTCTAATGTTAATTCATTAATTGTCTTATATATGTACGGTATATATATATATATATACACAGTATATTATTTTTTTTTTTTTTTGCGATAATGCCCGAATTCGCCTCAAGCTCGAATTTACCCTAGTTGACGCATTGACGGTACTGCAGGGTTGAAAGTTTTTATATTACCCTACCAGTATATACATAAGTATACTACAGTATATATAGATAGACACCGGTATTATCGGTATATATCAATTTTGTTTACAGTAATAGTACAATACAAGTCCACACAAAAGCGCAGTTACAGTCTTAAACTCTCCAGACAGCTCTATTGAGAGCTGTCTCACTTGTCAGGTTCTTTGATTTAAGATCAGCGCATAGAGTCTGATCCCATGTCTGTTCTGGTCTGCAAGTTCTTGAAGGTAGAGGGAGTTGCACCAGCTCCCTCTACCTTCAAGAAAGCTCCCTCTACCTTCAAGAACTTGCATCTCCTCACCCAGCTTAGTTTATTCATTCTCTACACGTGCCCAAGCCATCGAAGCCTGTTTGTGCGTATTTCGTCACTGATACTGTATTGTACTCTTCTCATATACTGTATATACCGGTATAGCCTATACCATATATTTATGCTATAGCCTAACTATTGTCAATAATTCTTGAGGGAGGATTATTAATATTTTAAAAGGCATGTTCAATAATTATAGGAGGTATAATTGAACATGTGAAGGCATTAATGTAAGTAATTATGAAAGGATTGTATGCTTGTAAGCAAATTTGGGTTCAATGTTATTTTAATACCACGAATTTTGTTGATATATTTGAAGATAAATAATGAATCTATATGCTCTAAAGATCATAAGAAAATTTGTTTTAACCCTCAGTAAAACCTAATAAAAAGTATGGTACTAAAATGTGTTTTTCATAACAAGGTTGTCAATACGGTACTTTCAGTCATGATAGCTCTAAAGATCATATGAAAATGTGTTAAACCCTCGGGAAAACCTAATATAAAAGTATGGTACTAAAATTTAATTATCGTAACAAGGTTGTCAATACGGTACTTTCCCGTTATCAATGTACAATCAAGCTGAAGATTGCAGAGTAAACACCATAGACTTCATCAACTTTTATTTCACCTTCGTATAATCGACAGCCAATTTTTTTTTTTTTTTTTTTTATTAAGGGATTAGTACTCAACCAGCGGGGGTGTGGGGGCAGCAGCCCCCACCCATAATACTAGGTTTTGTTAGATTAGGCTAATGTCTTTTCAAATCACTATCAGGGAGCGAGCGTGTCTCAACATCGATCGATAGGCCTAATGGGGAAAATAGGTTTTCCCGAGATTTCTAATTAATTACAAACACTATATATTGATGCAAATGACCAATTTTGTTTATAAAAAACACTCGGAAAACTTGTGGTATTTAAATTAAAATTAAATTAAATTTGTTAACTACAGTAGATACATACCGGTAGTAGCTAGTACAGTGCTGTATTTAGAGTGGTAATCTGAAACATTTTGTAGTTACCGGCATGTCTTATACCAGTACAGTGTTATATAAATATACTGTTCCTGTATTCTATCCATTCTTTAACCACTTCATGATTTATTGTTACCATGAATTAAAGAACCTGACAAGTGAGACAGCTCTCAATAGAGCTGTCTGGAGCGCCGCTATTAGAGCCTAAGACTGGGACCGCGCTCTCATGTGGATGATGTGGACCACTCAGTCTATAAAGTCTTAAGTATGTATATATGTATCTAATATATGTTTTGTAACTGTTATAGCTGCGCTGTTTGTCTCCAGACTGTGCCGTGAACATGTTCTGTATCGTTGAGTTCCCAAAAACCAATGACATAGCTGTAATCCCATCATCGTGGCTGGTTGGAGATGAAGAAGCTGTTTGGCCACCATATAGATTTCCCAACCGAATAACTTCAGCTGTAAAGTCAAGAGAAATTCCCAAAGATCATTGGGAAAATTTTACCGTAAGAATACTGTACAACTCAGAAAGTTACTCAAAGGCACGAAAGAAGATGCCACAGGCTGTAAACGAGTCTGACCTGCAGACAATGGATTCAGATTCAGATGAGGAAGCAGTTCGACACTCAAAAAGGACAAAAAGGTATTTTTTTGTTACTGTATATCATTATTTCCTTTGTGCTGTATAATATAGTTTGTCAAGGCTCTGTTTTACCAATTGTCAATATATTTATGCTTGTAATCAGTGTGTTTGACTTTTAAACCAACAAACCAAATGGAACCTGAATTGAGTGCATGATGTAGAATATAATTGTTTTCAATTTCCATTATATTATGGTAACTTTTATGATTTTTATTCAGCTTAGGAAGGACGCTATCAATTAAAAGGGTAGAGACTATCTTATTTAATCCTTTTAGGATTTACCGTACCGTATATCTTTTAGGATGTACCGTACCGTATATCTTTTAGGATGTACCATACCGTATATCTTTTAGGATGTACCGTACCGTATATCTTTTAGGATGTACCGTACCATATATCTTTTAGGATGTACCGTACCGTATATATTTTAGGATGTACCGTACCGTATATCTTTTAGGATGTACCGTACCGTATATCTTTTAGGATGTACCGTACCGTATATCTTTTAGGATGTACCGTACCGTATATCTTTTAGGATGTACCGTACCGTATATCTTTCCTAAGCTTCATAAAATTGTCTAAATGTAGCTGAAATCAAATACAAGAGACGTCACCGGTACTGTAAGGGTTGAACGGTGATTGTTTTACTTCTTAAGTGCATTTGCACCATTCTGCTGTTTGCTTAATGCATCATTGTGTGGTATATGTACAGTAGGCTAAATCAGTCCTGGAACAAGATAGTAAAGTTCCGTATATGGTTATTTGGACATCCCTGCCTTGTTACCCATCCAGTCATAGCTTCTTGGGCTGCTTAGAACTTGCCAACACTTCCAAAAGTGCAGATTTTGGAGGTACTGTACCTTACATCAATGTCACACATTCTAGCATGTAATCAATTGACCAAACTGGCTAATTTGTTGGCAGCTAGCTTATGTGGCTCAATGGTGTAGCTTATGGTGGCTTATTCTGTCCTGATTAAGACTATGCATATGGTGAAAGGTGCATGTGGAATGTATATGTAGCCTACAGTAGCTATTAAATACCTTTGGAGTGACTTTGTAAGTGTAGTCTGTAACATACTTCACTCAAGGCTGAAGATAATGATGTACAGTGTATATGCAATTATTACCCTACCTTTGTATATTGATTGCATTGCTTGCAATAAATATTGAACTATATTAATGCTTCAGTTTACATTTGCTTGCTTTTTTTGGTTATGGAATAATTTATCTTGATATGGTACAATAATATTTGTTGGTAACTTCAGTCCAAGTCCTTTAATCCAGAAATTCCAATTGTCTGAACTTTTGAATGCCAGAATTAGTTCCCCAAAAATGATAAAAGTATAAATTATAGCTTTAATGGTTGTGCACTAGGTTATTAGTGTTAAATCATACATACCGTAGTTGCGAGCTCTTCATTTTGATTTCCACTACATGGTTTCCCAACTTCCACGGTGTTTGGTGCCTTAAAGGTCAGATTAGGCTAAAGGACTTTGACTGTTAATTTGTTAGTGGGCTACTCAGACCTTGTAGATATACTGTAGATCTATAGCTGAGAATTAAAGAACGGTAGAATATCGATGTGTAGTTGAATGCTGTACTACTTGTAACTATATTGATTTCATTATATTTTTATGTATTACACCAGATCTCCCATAAAATACACCGATGATGAGCGTGCTGCTAAGTATCCCAGACCGAGTGCTCCAATGAGACTGCTTGACACAGACTCAGACACTGACTCTGATAATGGGGTGCGACGTGTGACGATAAAGCCTGTGCCCCCTAAACCTCCCCAAGCCAGTATACCTGTAATTAAAAAAACATCTACTTCTTGCTCTGAAAATGGTAATATGATTATTTGTATTAAGTTAAAAATATATCCTAATGTTTCATGTATGAATATCGAATGTCTGCATGTGCTTCATTTATCCATTCGTTATAATTTCTGATAAGATGCTGACATAAATGCCTCCAGGCTACTTTGTCCAGACAAGCTTCTTTGGTCTGTATACAATTTTCAACTGTGTGCAGTTTACCACAGAGTATTGTTCCACTCTTGTCTCTAAGATACCCCACTCCCTATACAAATGAATTCTACGAGGACTGCAAACTAATTTAAAAAAAAACATTATACGGCATCTATAATTATCTAGATTAACTCCCTCAGACATATATGACGCGATATTATCATATGGGAGAGTGAACCAAAAACTCATATGATGCGATCGCGTCATATGGACTTATCTCCATGCCTCTATAATAAGTTATATGACGCACTAGCGTCATATGGAGCTCAGTAAGTCCGATAAGTTACCTTACGATAAAACCGTTGGTGGCAACCTCATCCACCTCCGATAATTCTAACGGCCGCAGTGTTGTTGTGAGTGTAGTGCGGGGCAGTGGCAATGATCCCGGGGCTCCCGCCTCCTCGGACTTATTGGAACATAATATGTCTGAAGGAGTTAATTTAATTTTTTACAATATACAGTAGATGTTCACTTAAAATTGTGTTACACAGCGTGTAACAGCTAACTCCCATTGATTTCAACACAATATCTAACTTACATTTACAGTACCAATAAATTAAAGAGATAACAACACAATCAATACCATCTTAAGTGAATAACAATTATAAAAGATACAAAGGGTTAAGTAACAAACGTGAATTTATATTTTTGTATAGCCTATGTCCTGGCCAGGAACAACGAAATTAAACAATCAATAATTAAAAATAACTATTTCTAGTATGTTAATGAGCTAGTTTCATCATAGCTGAGTCAGACCAACTGACAAAGTTGTGTGCTGGAATAAGATTGTTTTTGTTTTTACGTTCTCACAGCATATTTACAAAGTTGCAAATGAGAGAGCAAAAGTGGACATTTCCGATCGAACTTTGAAACAGAAAACTACTATGCAACAGCTTTCCAGTTGGCTTAGCCACCATTCTGAGAAACAAATTCGGGCAATAATTCTGGTATTGTATGTACACAGGTATTGTAATTATATTTTTTATTGCAGACAATGCCAGGGATACAAGGATAATGATGGTGATGGAGGAAATACGTAGCCAAGGGGCCGTTATGAATGCAAAATTTACCAAATTACTGCAGATCCAGGCAGTACAACAGGAAGACGAAAGTGAACCTGTGGGAGTCCATTTTCCACTGAAAGAACTGTCTGAGTTAACTGACCTAGAATTGAAACTTCAGGACACAGAACAAGAGAAGAAGATTGTAAGTTTTATATTGTAGCACTTGTAATACTATACATTATTCGTGGAAAAGTGAAAGTTTAGTGTAGAGTACTTTTGTTTTATGAAAAATAAAGGATAACATATTTACCATAGGTATTTGCCGACCCCATCAACCATCACTCTATGGCACAGATAGCCCTTGGAGGTTGGGACTGGGAGTACTATCTACAGAATTTACTCATTTACTCCCACACTACATACATACATACACTTTTAAGACCGAGTGCTCCACACATACGTGCAGTTTCAGTCTCTTGTCCTAATGGCGTAGGGATGTGGTGACCTCACTGCCCGCCACTTCTGTGGTGCAGTCATCTCTTGGACCATTGGTCCTGTGCTAGGTTATTGTTGTTGTTGTTGTTGTTGTTGTTGTTGTTCCCCAAGCTGCCTGGCCGAACAGCCCCAAGGCCCCGAGCAATTCCAAGGCCATAACTGAGTGCCACCACAGAACCCTCCCCGCCGACCACAATAAAGCCTGGGTGACCGAAGCCACTCCATGGCGGGGGCTGAGGAGGGTGCGGAAACGCCTGGGAAACCAAAGCCCCACCCAGGGCCCTGTGCCCCTCAGCAATTATGAAGAGAAAGTTGAGGGGCAAGGGAAAAATGTGACGCTTTGGCTTCCAATCTTGGTAGATTGGGAGGTCAATCCACGGAAGAGACGCCGTCACTTGAGATCTAGAAAATATATAAGTTAAAGGAAAAGTCAGAGTAAGCTATGGATATGGCAGAGTTTGCTCAGCTCTCACTCTGATAGACCAGCCCATCACCACTCCTGTGCTAGAGTCGGCCACTCCCAGCAATGGGGTATGTGCCTGAGTATATACATACGTAACACATATACATACATACAACTTTTAATGACCCATATGGTACTCAAAGATACGCTGGTTTTGTATTAATATATATTTAAAGTGTTGTTATTATTTTGGGATAAATATTTTCTCTTAGAAACGAGATTATCAGGCACAAAACTTTATAGTTGATGGTAAGAGTATAGTATATTTTATTTGTTTCAGATATTAAACCTGTGTGTAATTGGAGGCTCATCTCTCCAAGACACCGTACGACGAATACTTCGCCACATCATGATCAACCCCTTAGCCATGAAGTACAACTGGTCTGGAAAAGGCATGAAGGAAGGTTTCAAGATCTTGAAACTCAAGGATACCATCATTAGTAAGTAAAGCAATTGTGCTGTTTTTGTTGATACATAAATGTTATTGGTATAGTATCTTCTATATTTGAGCAAAGGATAAATTAATATAAAGACACATTGATAGTAGTTCCCTGAACTTTGGCTATCCACATCTAACTGTCACATTTGAGCTAGCCTCAGCATCCCCAAGAAGTAACAATTGTTCTATTCATTCCATGTTATTATCCCCATATTCTATACCCCCTCTAGTTTTCTATCACTTCCTGGTTAAATTATCACTTCCTGATCTCTGTATCAAACTGTATTGTATATTACATTGAAAATGTCCACGATCTTACATCCTGATGACACTAGTCCTATGAAGCACTCATCTGTTGGAGATAATAAAATTCACCACTACCCCTTCCAAGCCAAGAGGCTCCTCCGATTACATCCAATGGCTGTCACTTGCAAACCCAAATACCGTAGCTTCCAGTATGAGTGATAATTGTGTATGTTGTCCAGGGTGATTATGTTAAGTAAGGTAATTGGTTTGTGCCTACTTACATGATACTGTACTTTGTTCACAGAGAGTGTCCGCAAGCAACACGAGTACAAGAATGCGACAGCAGCCTCAGTAGAAAAAGTAATACGGGAATGGCTGCGAACAGCTCGAGACAGGGATGGAGGACGGAGAAGAAGAGAAGAATTGATAGCTCAAGGTGTTGAATAATTAATTTAAGTTGATATGCTAACGTATGTGTCAGAGAAGAATTTATGACTACCTCATTGCTTCTAACTGGAAGAATTTAGTGTTCATCATCATGTTCCTGAGATCTTGCTCCCTCCTGGGAACCTTATTTTTTTTTTCTTGCACTATTTTTAAAGTAAGTTTCTAAGTTTTAAAATAATAATACTTTTGTTATATTTACTATGAAAGGCTTAACCTTCAAATATATAATTGAATAGCTTGTGTACTGGGTAATTTATTAGCATTATGTAGTTTAGCTTGTTATGTAGATGTGCTTCCCTCAGCATTAACAACATACACAGGGATATCTACATAGTGGTAACAAAATACTCAAAAACTTTACCTCCAAAATTTGTATCACCCTGTTTCTACCAACTTGGAGCATAAAGAGAGATACAGTAATTACTTTATACGTGATAATGAAATTTGGAAGTTATACAAATAAATTTTAATTTTGTAAACTTTACACCAGACTTGTTTGATACCAATTACAGTACAGTATGCAAAATAAATCTTGGTAATTTTTATATATTTGTTATGGTAATGCTTAACTTTCACTTATCTGTCCAAGTTGGATGAAACATTTTATTAAGAGTATTATGTAAGTTCTTAGCATGTATTCACACTACCGATAAGACTGGTACATTTTGAAATTGCCTCTATAATTTCCCCTCAATGGAAGGCTAGGCCTACTTGGCAATTTGACCAGGGGAACATTTTAGAAGTTTTTGTTAGTTCTCTGTGTTATTTTAAGTGCCTTCCAATTTTTTCCTTCTGACTTTTCAATATATACAGTATATATTTATGAACAAATTATCTAAATTTTTGGTATTTCAATGGTAGGCAGAATCTAGCAGAGTGAGGGTTGGTGTCCTCTATTCCCCATAACCACATCCGACTACCTTTCTCAGCATTCTTGTCTCTATCTTTTTTATTATTTTTTTCAGAGTGGTGTCCTATCGAGAGTGGGTTTGGCATCCTCTACCCAACCTTAGACATTTGTGTCCGTCTCTTACTTTACTTCTTTTCCTTCTAGGTGCTGGCGAGATCGCCCGATTGAGTGGGCTGCGGACGGTGGGGGCATTGGCCCTGGGGTGCAAGCCCATGGGCTGATGATCCCCTCCCCTGCTGCCCTCTCAGAGACATCTCATCTCGATCACCATGGCCCCTTTGTGGGCCTGAGCATCTGGATGGCTTTTGTCTACCTGACTCAGGATTGCTCGGTCTGACAGTCAGGGAAACTACAACAACAACAACCCTGTCATAGGCTTTCTCCAAGTCTGTAATTGCATCATACAACTTCTGTCCTTTCTCTATATATTTTTCCACAACACATCTTAAGGTACAGATATGGTTTACACATCCTCTTCCCGTCCTGAACCCACCTTGCTTTTCTCCTATCCTTCTCTCCATTATGGCTCTCACTTTCTCTATCCCTATCCTGCAATACACTTTCCCAACTATGCTCATCCACTTGTCCTTTGGGCGGCATATATCTAAACTTCTAAAGTCACCCTGTCGGGCCAGCTTAGTTGGCCTGGCTAGGTTGTTGGCTCCTGACCCGATTTGTCTTTTCGACTGCTAGTGAGGTCGAGCGGACTCGATTCCCCTCAGTATTGCCTTTATTTTATTTTATTTTTTTCTTTGCATCTCGCTGTGATAACTATTTCCTTAGTCCTGATAGCGTAATGCGTAAGTGCGCGGAATTTTGATGCGAGTATCCTAGGTTCGAGTCCTTGGAGTGCCACATGTATTAGTTGATTTCATTAATTGAGTTTAGATGTGAAGTTGGTTGGTGAAAAAACATATTAAATCTTCGCCCTTGATCACTTCTTCTTAGTTGGTGATGCAGTGTACAGTTCTTGCCTCATCCTTCGGCCCTGCCCTATAAGAGTTCTGCTGTGGAACTCGTCTGGTTTGGCTGAACTGATGACATATGGCGTGAAATGTCTGCGTGTCTTCACCTTCATAGATTTGTTCACCTCCTGCCCTACCCTATATATCTCGTCTTGATTTGTTATCCATATTATAATCCTTCAGGCCAGCCCTATGAGAGTTCTTTTTGGAACTTGGGTGTCTGGTTAAAGTGATATATTAACTACAACAAAAGTCGTGGGATTTAGGTAGGTCATAATTATTATTTACAAAGTCAGATATATTAATTAGATTTTCCGAAAAATAAAAATGTGTTTAATCTATCAAATAATTACACCATGCTTCTAATTTCATTGCATTGTAGTGCGTTGTACTTAACAATTTAGTTTTTAGTCTCCTAACTGAAAATGTAATATAAATTGCAAAATGTTTAACTACTTCTACATTACGAGTTACTATAGGACATATTGGACTATACAGGTATACAAATATCTTCAGAAAGATTATCTAAAACTATTTTAATTCCAAATAATTGATCCAATAGGTTTATCAAAAGAGTAAACAATAAATTGATTGAAACTTTAGGCCTATATTCATCTAGTAATTTGGACTTAATATTTTTAGAATTAATGACACCATTATTATTGATTTTGTCTACAATTGTAGAAGGCAAAAACAATGTTTTTATATTTAACTTAAATAAACTTACTCTTGTTTGCAAGAATATTCTTTATTAAAGGTGAAAAAAAATTCTTTAGTAAGCTTTCAAGTGAATATTTTAGCTAATTTATTCCAAAATTATGGTACAGTATACATAATGCAAATGAAAAATTATATTAGTATTGTACAGTATCTTATTTTATAGAAATATGTATGAATATGGTGCTAGATTATGTTACAATATTTTGTTTGAATAAAGGAATATATAATAGGTATATAATTACCAAGTGTATGAATTTATTTCCTCAATCTTGTATTAAAACATATAGGTAATAATTGGGTAGCTGACCTTCAAAGGAACTGAACCAATTCTTTCCTAATTTATCCCATGGATATTTTTGTCTGCCTTATGGGGTGCAAGAACCTGGGAGCGGCTTTGGTCGCCCGGGCATTCATGTAGATCCCTGGCTCCTCATGGGGGTCCATGGTGGGAAGGGGGGGGGGGGGTCTGTAGAGGTGCCCGTTTCCAGCCGTGGCCTTCCTCATGAACGCAGTACTATTTGGCCAAGCAGTATATGGAACAAAAACTATAATATCTAACAAAAAAATCCCCCCCCCCCCCCCCCCCCTTCCGTAGCATCGACGGGTAATAGTGGGTATTACTGCGGTGGCCCGCTGTCAGCGGCCCACCAGTATAACGTATGAGCAGACCAGTTGGCGGGCCGCCAGCGGCTGCCCTCATTGGGCCGCCGGTTTGACGTGCATTTGGCCTGCGATGGCCCGCTGCCTTCGTGTTTATAGGGTAGCTTCCACTCAAGTCGAGCTTATATAGAGCCCACCCACATTGTCGCTCCGTCGCCACCCACGCCAACCCCGTAGTACCGGCGCCAGACACGGATGCCCCCATACCTCCTCGTGCTACCACACCTCCTCGTGCTAGCACTTCGTCTTCACCACGTACCACCAGGAGTACTTTGGCGTCATTACGACGTGACTTCTCTTTTAGGGGCAGGGAGGAGCGACAGGAAAGGCAGGCAGTCACAGCTGCCATACAACCCTTCACCCACCCAAAGAAGGCAGGACTACCACGGCAACGTAGAAGGCCTCCCTCCAATTACGACAGTACCGACGATGAAGAGAGTGTGGATGACCTGCCACCCTCCACACCTGCGCGTATCGGTGGACCGCACGCACCTGCCCGACCTGTCACATATTCCACACCTGCCACACCTGCCGCAACTCTCAGGGGCACTACCCGATCACCTGACGAAGCTGAAAGAAGTCTGTGTGTGTGTGGTCATCACCAGCTCAAGACCTGCATGGTATACAATTCTTGAAGGTAAGAAACTACATATTTTTATTGGGTTGCTAAGTATCAAAGTAAATTAATATTACAAAATAAGGGTCATAATTGTCAACAAAATCTCATTGAAAAGTCGGCCCTCTAACTCCCATTCATTATCACTTATCGGAACTGTATCATCCGCAAACAGCAGTATAGGTAGCTTCCACTCAATTCCCTCCTTTGACATTATTTCTTTCAAGACTCCATCCATATATACAGTAAACAATCACGGGGCCATCACACACCCCTGTTTCAAACCAACATTCAGGTCAAAGAACTCGCTCTGCTCACTCTCCACACGTACTGCCGCCTTTGCACCCTCGTACATGCTCTTCACTGCTTTCAGCCACTTGCCATCTACTCCGTATATGCTAAGTACTTTCCACAAACCTTCTCTATCCACTGTGTCATAGGCCTTCTCCAAGTCCATAAAGGCAACATACACCTTTTGTTTCTTCGCCAGATATTTCTCCACTACACAATTCAGGGTAAAAATCTGATCTACACATCCTCCTCCCTTCTGAAAACCTCCCTGCTCGTCGCCTATCCATTTCTCCGTTCTCACTCTCACTCTCTCAATCACTACCCTACTGTATACCTTCCCTACTACGCTTAGAAGACATATTCCTCGGCGGTTACCACACACTCCTCTTTCCCCTTTGCCCTTATATAGGGGGACTGTCATGCCAGTCTTCCTGTCATCGGGTGCACTCCCCTTCTCCCATGCTAGTTTGCACAAAACTTAAATTTACATGTTGTTCACGGTCAGGCGCAAAAGGTATTTACAGGCCTAGATGATAATAGATCAATTTTTGCGGTATTTAGTGATATGGAGTCTGAGATCGCCGCTCGAAAGGTCACAGATGACAGAGGTAAAATCGATATATTTCGCTCTAAATTTGATAAGGGTAGAACTCCAGCCTGTAATTTATTAGCTTGTGACGAGTTGCTAGAATGCACGACTTATCAAACCTTCAAAGATGAGTTTTTGGAGTAATTTGCACAAAACTCAAGAGGTGACTTTGCTCTGATTCATGATTTTGCTAACTCAATCCAACATATAAATAACGGCAAATCTGTTGATACTCTATTGGCAGATTGTTCCGTAATGGGGAACACAATGAGCAACAGTTTAAAAGGTAACTAACTCTTGGTTTACAGATGACAACATTTCGTTGAAACAGTTTAGTAAGCTCCGCTCATATACCCTGTTGGTTTCAGCGTTGCCAGAAAATGTACAGCCTATTGCTTGTAGAGTTGAATTCGCTCCAACTGACAGTTTGACTAAATTCACGAAGTCTCTGCAACAGGCTTGTGACAATGGCGGCATCACTACAAATCAAATACAATTCACTGTTGCTCAAATAAAACCCACTAATGCTAAAAATGCTCCGGTTTCCAAACCTTCCCCACAAACAGCTCAGTTCTCCAGAACCTCCCCACAGACACCCTAGCTCCCTAAATCTAAACAATACTCTCTCACACCACCCTCACACACCTCCCGTCTCTCAGTATCCCTCTGGTTCCCGTCATGGAAATTACGCTTATGTGTCACGTTCGTACGTTCACGGAAACATTCCACATCCTCCCACTCATTTTCAGGCCAAACCTAATTCTCAAGCTGGGAACACCGACTTGCGTTACAACTGTGGTTATACAGGCCATAAGGTCTCTAATTGCCATATCAAACAGAAGGAAAGTCATGAATTTTCGACAGGACGTTCGCCATACTGTCGGAAGTGCAAAGAAAGGACACATTAGACCAGCCAATGTGAGGTAGTCGCGGCAGTCATAGCGAACCACAAATGATTCAGACGCACTGCTAAACACTCGGGAAACATGGCGCGCGGCTCTCAACTCGCTATAACGTAAATATAAGTGTTCCACCCCCCCTCCCGCCAGTAGTGAAACCCAAATCCCTCAGAAAATTACGTGTTGGTGCCCTAATGCAATCTCCAGAGTTATGTGTTCTTAATTCTCAATGTAAGGGTATATCAATGACAGTTTTGTTAGACACGGGTTCTCCTGTTAACCTCATTCCTGAAAATATTTTTGAGAGACTAAATTCTGACAAGTCTTTGAAAATATCCCCTCCAGATGTAATATTAGAAAGTGTTTCTGGTGATCATTTGGGAATTATTGGAGTGACGTACTTGCCCCTGACTTTGCATTCAGATCGAAATCCTTATAATGAGAAATTTTATGTCTTACATACACTTAATTAATGTGGGAGCTGACATATTGTTAGGGTATGGTACTATGAGAAACAGAATTTTTTTGCTCTTCCCTCACATGAACGGAGTGGAAATAGAAAAGGTCTTTATTGAAGGTATCACATTAAATATTCCCCCGTCTAGTGCGAGCATAGCGGAGGCGAGATGTAAGGCAGTGGGTGAGAGTGGCAACCGCTACGCACTGCACCACTGTCGCGTTTCAAGGTCAAACCACCTCCACCACACCACACACATTCATCGCTCCCCGCCCCTACACACTCACACATCCGCCGTCTTACGAGCGCCGCAGGAAACAAGGTTTTACCCATACACGGAAACACACCCCCTTATCTTATTCTCAACCTCAAACCCCTACAGTCACGGTAACTGATTATGTCGGATTAAAGTCCTCTATTACAAATATTCTTATGGACAAGGATATTGTAATTGAGCCACACTCCGCTAAAGTCGCTGTTGTATATGCTGATAATTTATGTGAAGATGTTAACTCACTAGTTTTACTTCCAGACACTAGAATGATTAAAGGCATACACGTCTCCCAAAGTTTACATGAAGTTAAACATACTAATTGTTTTATGACACTGTTAACTAATTTTACCAATGGCATGATAAAAATAATTGCGGGTACAGTTATTTGTGAAGCTGAAGTTATCCCCGGAATATTTGAGGAAATGAGTCCTATATCCATAAGTAATGTTAATATGAAAGCCTTCACATCATCATTTTCTGATGAACGAATGAAAGAAATATTAAGTCAACTTAACCCAGTAGATTATCCCGAGTCGCTCCTTTACACGAATTGTTAAATGAATTTCACTCCACTGTACACCTTAAAACTGACTCTATGGGATTTACAGATATCCTGGATCACCGTATAATTTTGAAAGATGTTAATCAAAAACCTGTTTATCTGCCAATGTACCGTCTCTCTCATTCACAAAGAATTAACTAATACGCATTTGAAAGAATTATTGGAACAAGATGTAATACAGCCATCTCTGTCTTTATGGCGTAGTCCCCTATTTTTGGTTCCTAAGAAAAATAAGGGCGAATATAGAGTTGTCGTAGATTACAGGAAACTTAATTCTCTCACAGAAACTGAACATTTTTATATGCCTGCAATCCCTGAAATCTTAAATTTGTTAGGTACTGATAATAAAGTGTTTAGTACTATGGATTTGTCGAGTGGTTTCCATCAGATTAATTTAGATGAAGATTCCCGTCAATACACCACATTTAATTCCCCCTCTGGAACATATGAGTTCAAACGCTTACCACAGGGCCTTAAAAATTCACCGGCAGTATTTCAACGTCTCATGTCTAATATATTGGCAAGATTATTAGGTGATAACGTTTATGTATATATAGACGATATCATAATTTTTTCTAAAAAATATATCGGACCATGTTGAAGCACTGAGGAAAGTTTTATCTAGGCTTAACGAAGCTGGTTTAAAGATTAAACTTAGTAAATGTAACTTTTTCAAGAAGAAACTAAATTTTTTTGGACATGAACTAACCCCAGATGGTGTTAATACCACTCCTGATCTCACGAACGCTATCACAAATTTCCCAACACCCACTAACGTAAAACAATTGCGACAATTCCTTGGTATCAGTGGTTATTATAGGAGTTTCATTAGAAATTATGCAATCATGGCGAAACCCCTTTACGAACTGTTAAAGAAAGGTGTGGAATTTAATTGGAGTTATGAACAAGAGCAAAGTTTTAATAAATTAAAGAATAGCTTAACCACGAGACCAACACTTGCCTTCCCCTATATCGGCCTAGCCTCCATCACAGATTTCTTCATTCGTGCATCGACACATACATAATCAATCAATGACTTTCTTTCCACCACTGTCTTATCCTTCTTGAATTTGAAAATAATTTTTGTTTTTGTTTGTGTATTTAGGGAATTAGTGTGTACTAATAAATAAATCATGCTACAATTAACTTTATATATGCATTACAAAAAAAACTTATGTATTATTTTGCCCACACTTTTCAGGTGACAGTCAACTAATGTACCCTTGGACTCGGTCAGTTCCAGGACAGTGGATCTCGGCCATGGATGAGCAAGGGCCTTCTTCGCCAGTTACACCATCCATCATAAAAGTGCAGGATCACAATCGAATATTGAGGTGAACCAAGCAGCCCTGGAGGGGTCAATCAGTGAAGCATAGACAAGTTCCATCGTCAAGAAGAAGTTAAAAATTGATAGATCATGTATCTTAGTAAAATTTTAAAAATGCAATCTATCTATCTCTCTTTAGGCTGACGCCGCGATCCCCGAAGGGGTGGCCACTTCCATACTGACCACCCTATTTCTTGTTACTGCTTTCAGCGTTCCTATAACCCTCTTCCCCTGTTATACCCTCTTCCGCACTTCTTCATCCATAGTCTCATCTTTACTCAACACACTGCCCAGATACTTAAAGAGTTGACGATCTCCATAGCCTGACCGTTCAGCTTCACCTCACACTCTGTGACTTCACCCCTTTCGAAGACCATAACCTTGCTCTTCCCCGCATTTACCTTCAAATTCCATTTTTCGCACACTGTTCCAAACTCATTTACCGGACCCTGCAACTCCCATTCATTATCACTCATCGGAACTGTATCATCCGCAATCAGCAGTATAGGTAGCTTCCACTCAATTCCCTCCCTTTTCAGCGATACACCAACATCCACTGCTCCTGATATTATTTCTTTCATGACTCCATCCATATATACAGTAAACAATTAATGGGACATCACACATCCCTGTTTCAAACCAACATTCAGGTCAAAGAACTCGCTCTGCTCACTCTTTCACACGTACTGCCGCCTTTGCACCCTCATACATGCTCTTCACTTGCAATTCAGCCACTTGCCATCTACTCCGTCTAATCTAAGTACTTTCCACAAACCTTCTCTATCCACTCTGACATAGGCCTTCTCCAAGTCCATAAAGGCAACATACACCTTTTGTTTCTTCTCCACAACACAATTCAGGGTAAAAATCTGATCTACACATCCTCTTCCCTTCCTGAAACCTCCCTGCTCGTCGCCTATCCATTTCTCCGTTCGCACTCTCACTCTCTCAATCACTATCCTACTGTATACCTTCCCTACTTTTTATTATTTTATTTTTAAAGAGACAATGAATGGAGGAAGGAAAAACACAGATAAAACAAAAAGATCCATGTGCCTAAAGGCATCCTCTATTCATAAAATGTTTGTAACAACTGGATTTAAAAATTTGTAGATTGTAAGTTTGTGGAAAGCAATTAGAGGGAAGTGAATTCCAAAGAGTAGTAGTTCTAGGGATAAATTAATTTTGATAAGCAGAAGTTCTGCATTGTGGAGGAGAAAGTGTAAATTCATGGGCGCTCCCAGCTGCCCTAGTTCTACGGGGAAAGATGTGGAGAGGCGGCACAATTGAAGCAAGTTCCTCGGAACAATTGCTGTGAAAATATCTGTAGAATAATGCAAGGGATGCAACGTTTCTTCGTATGGATAATGTAGGAAGGTCCTGTGTGATTGCAAGGGTTATTGATTAATCTAATAGCTTTATTTTGAATTTTATCCAACTGCCTCAATGCAACCACTCCACTTCCACTCCACAGAGGTGAACAGTAATCCATCTGAGAACGCACATGACTTTTATATATTACGGCCAACTGCTCGTCAGTGAAGAATTCTCGAACTCTGTACAGGAGTCCCAGTTTTTTAGAGGCATTCTTAGCAATGCTTCTAACATAATGTGTCCAGCTCAAGTTAGTAGTTAATGTTACACCGAGAATGTCAATACTAGGGGAAGTGGGAATATTTACATCATTAAAAAATATATGGGAGTCAGTGAGATTCTGTCGGTTAGAAAATTGAATGTACTTGGTTTTCTGTGCATTAAAGGAAACTAGATTATTTTGTCCCCATTCATTAATTCTAGAAAGATCCTGGTTCAGCGAAATTGCAGTGTTTGTTTTTGAATTTATAAGATCGGGTTGGGTAAAAGAATTGGTAAATGTGAAGGAACTGTGGAGTGTTGAGTCATCTGCGTAGGAATGTATTGGATTATGAGTGGTAGATATGAGATCATTGATATGAATGAGGAACAGAGTTGGGGCCAAAACTGATCCCTGGGGAACACTAGCATGTATTGAGTGCAATTGAGAATAAAGGCCATCTACCATTACACATATTTTTCTGTTATGAAGATAAGAAGAAATTAGTGGAACTAATGATGCAAGGCCGTAGTGTGACATCTTCGACAATAAGGATTGATGCCAGACTCTATCAAATGCCTTTGATATATCCAGTGCTATTGTATGTGTTTCACCATGTTGGTCTGTGGCTTGGTTGATTTGATTCGTAAGAAGGCAAAGAATGTCTGCAGTTGATCGACATCGTCTAAAACCATATTGCCTATCACTGATTAATTTATTATTCTCAAGATGCTTAATTATGTGATTATTTAATATAATTTCAAAGACTTTACCAAGAGTGGAAGTTATAGCTATTGGTCTGTAGTTTGATGGATCTGAAGAGGCACCTTTTTTAGGAACTGGATGGATGTTTGCTTCTTTCCAGGGCACTGGGAAGCATGAGGTATGAGTACACAGACGGACAAATTTTGCCAATACAGGAGCGCTCGCTCCTGTATTGGCAAGGAGCAATTCTTAAGTACTATTGGAGGAATTTCATCTGGACCAGGAGCCTTATCTACTGAGAGATTCTGCAAAATATTTTGACATGTCTGGTGTGGATCTTAAGTGAGGGAATTTCAGGCGAATTAAAATTAAGTACAGGGACATCTTGATTTATTTCATCTAAGGTTGAGTTGGTGGAGAAAATATCCGCAAGAAGGTTAGCTTTACCTCGTGGGTCACTTACAAGATTGCCAGTCGGAGATTTTAATGGCGGAATGGATGAAGCAGTAGTGAAGTTGGATTTGAATGAGTTAAGAGTAGACCAAAATATTTTGTTATCATTTGGATTATTTAGAGGTTTATTTGCCTGCTTGTGGAGAAAGTTTGATTTAGTTAGGTTTAACACAGTTTTGGCATGATTTCTGAAGTTTCTAAAGTAATAAAGGCTTCTAGTGTTTTTGATCTTGTGTATGCATTGTAGGCTATTGCTTTTTGTTCAGTTACTCTAGCACAATTATGGTCAAACCATTTAGGTGAATTAGATCTTTTACTGTACTTTTGATGAGGAATAAAAGTTTCCATTCCAATTTTACAAAATCTTGTATGTGGCTCAAGGTGGAGTGTGTTTCAATAGAAAAGAAAGAGGTCCAGGGAATATCAATAAAGAAACCTTGAAGACCATCCCAGTCTGCCCTATCGTAATGCCAGTTAGTCACCAAAACAGGTTCAGAGTGGGAAGGTGTGGTAGGTGATAGACAGGTGGCCTGTATCAGACTGTGATTAGCAGATCCAAGCGGGGACCACACTGTAAACATCATACTTTTCTGAATTGGTTGTTAAAAATAAGTCCAGTAGGTGGGAATTATGATTAGGATTATCTGGTACACGGGTAGGTTGGTTGACTTGTGAGTGAGATTAAATGAGTCTGCAAATAGCTCACATTCAAGACCAGCATCATGAGTCCTGGCTGAATGAGTGAGCCATTCAACATTATGGACATTAAAGTCACCCAACACAGTGATTTCAGAAGAAGCATTTAATTTGAGGACACTGAGTTTGTGAGGACAGATAATCAAAAAGACTTTGCTCTGGAGGAGTATTTGGGGAACGGTAGATGCAACATATGTATTTAAATTTACCAGCCGAAATTAATTTGTATATAGAAATAATCAAAATAGGGACAATTGAAACTAGTAACCTCCTCAGGGCAATTTCAGATTTTGCGAAGCAACAACACCTCCTTTAGGTCTGAACTTTTGGAGCAGTTGATAACCTGGAAATTAAATCTAGACGTATCAGATGTGGATGTTACTTGAGTCTCTGTCAAAAAAGGAGAGTAGGGGATTCTGCTTGAAGAAATTGGTGTACATAATTGATCTTAGAGTGAAGTCCCCTTATATTGCTAAAGAAAAAGCTGCACCACGAGCAGCTTTGGGACGTTGCAATGCTCTTGACACAGTCGCATGATGACGACCGGGAGGGCCCTGTGTCAATGACCCAACCTGCCGGGGGTGGATATCCGAGGGACCACCAGGTTTGCTCTTAACAATTGTACTGCCATATTTATTAGGTAAAGGTGTAAGGTGTTACATGTATGATATGTAGTGGGAAGAGTAGTGTTTTATGGATAGAGGATAGCGATGTAGGGCAATGTCGTGAAGTTGGATGTGTATGTTATATAAAGAGGGTTTTCCTGATACCCCTGATGTGTGAGGCATAAAGATATGTATCCAGCTACCAAGGCCTGGGAGAGAAAATGGAATTCAGGCTATCCCCTGAGTCTCCTGAAACCTTGGCGGTAGTACTTCCCTGGGCGGGGCTGCCTACCCCTACTACGCTTAGAAGACATATTCCTCGGTGGTTACCACATATTCCTCTTTCCCCTTTGCCCTTATATATAGGGGGACTATTATGCCAGTCTTCCAGTCATCGGGTGCACTCCCCTTCTCCCATGCTAGTTTGCACAATTTCCATACCCCTTCGACCACTATCTCACCAACGTAACTCAACATTTCCCCACACACTACATCTGTTCCTGGGGCTTTCCCCAACTTCACTCTTGGCATGGCTTCTCACACTTCTGACCTCCTGATCACCACCTCCTCCTCTACTTCTCTTCTTCTCCCTCCCATACCATATCCCACTATGTTTGCTGGCTCTTCATTCCTTACATTTAGCAACTCATTGAAGTACTCCCTCCATCTTTCGACTCTCTCTTGCTTCTCGGCTAGTGTTCTCCCATTCTTATCTTTCACACCGTTACTGTTTCCCTTGCTACCTTCCCTAACTTGCTTGACTTCTGGTGATGGGCTGTCTATCAGAGTGAGAGTTGAGCGTTCTCTGCCATACCCATAGCTTACTCTGATGCTCATTTTACTTAGATATTTTCTAGATCTCAAGTGACGGCGTCCCTTCCGTGGATTGACCTCTCAATCTACCAACATTGGAGGCCAAAGCGTCACATTTTTCCCTTGCCCCTCAACTTTCTCTTCATAATTGCTGAGGGGCACAAGGCCCTGGGTGGGGCTTTGATTTCTCGGGCGTTTCCGCACCCTCCTCAGCTCCCAGCCCTTAAACACCTTGCTCATCTCTTCCACTTCCTCTATAACTTCCAGGTCGAACCCACCTAGTCGTCTTTCTACTGCTCGCCTGTACTCTTCCCTGATTTCCTCCACCTGTAACCTCTCCACCCTCCTCACCATTCCACCTTCCTCTCGCCTCCCTCCAGCTCTCCTCACCCACTTCTTTTGTATCCTAACCTTAGCTACTACTACATAATGATCAGACAGAGCCCCTCCAATACCCCTATACACCCTAGCAATCATTGCCGATTCAAAAAAATCCCACTATATATGATGATGCGAGGCATTTATCGGGTGTTCTTAATCCGAAAAGATGCAGCGGGACGGGTTATTGATCGGAATGTAATGAAACTCTACCTAACAAGGAAGAAATCGGTTTATGGTAAATGCACAATGGCTGAAATACAACGACAGTACTAATCAAGTCGGGAGGATAAAACAAATATACAAAACAATTAAATTTGGTGTTGGAACCCAGCAAACCAAACACAAATATTAGTATTTAATGGGGTAGCGGGCAAATTGTTTGAGGTAATGGTGGAATTTGAATGCAATACAATTTTTCACCTCTCCGACCCTATTTCAATTAATTATTTGTACATTTTGCCAAAGAAGAATAATAAAAATAATAATACAATTGTACTACACGATTTTTTGTTATTGTAACTTTGCACATAGATGTATTTATTTATAGGCAAAAACCACATCCTATCCAGTATTTCACTTTGCCGGAGTTGAAGTCTTTATGCACAATGTTCCTTAAGTGATTGAGGCTGGGTTACATGTGTATATTTGAGTAAAATAATTATGCATGTTACATGCTCCCTGTTAAAAACAAATTGTTCCACGCAAACATCCTAATATATAGTAAAGACGAAAATATATATTCCTAAATGGTTCCTTTTATAAGAGATTATTTATAAGGATTAGGAGTAAATAATTATTAATAAGTGAAAGAGAATGAAAACTAAAATCAGGATAGAGTACAAGAATTTCATATGAAGTGTAAAGTGAAGTTGTATTTGTAATAGGGACATTATTATATCTATATTTCCGATCCAATGAATCGCGGGAGCACGGATTCGAGGAATTATTTATATAGATTCCCGGTGTAGGACAGGTGTATTTTGTTTCCAACAAATAGGATATCATAGGGCAAATTAAAGAAAAGCAAGTCAAACAGTTCTGGAGTTACGTTCAGTAGGGATTCGTGCTATCTGAGTATAGATTCTTTTCAAATGACTGTGATGTCATTCATGTGATTGAGAAACGTGAGTCGTGCATGTAAACTCCTGATAGAGAACACGCTTGGTATCAGAGACACAGACTAAAGAGTAAAAGAGTTTATAACATGGGTATGATGGATAAAATAATAATAAATACATAAATACAGCCATAACTTGGTGTATTTTTTTCTTTATTTTTTATTCTCCTCTGTTATCCTTCGACTCGTTTTCTCCGCTGATTGACCCTGAAGGTTTCAGCGGATCAACGTCCTTCTGCATCAAGATTCAGATTTGCTCACAGCGTGTAGCAGGCACCAATTTTGAGGGCGGGTAGTAGGGACAGGTCAGCTGGGAGGTGTGTCCAACAGTCTTCCTGTGAACATCAAATTCTTGGCATTCTGATGTGTGTAAAAAAGTGTTGGTGTCTGTAGTTAAAAGTTTGGTGTCGTGTACGTTAGCTAACAAATATCCAAGTAATATAATTTAAATTATTTTTGGATGGTGTACCGGTAGTCTATATTTTACCTCGCTAAAATGGGCAGTAATCCATTTTAGCCTGTAAATAAATAAGTTCAATACAATCTATCCATATATGACTATTGGCAAACATAAA
>CM064551.1:1163436-1208436 GCA_032716605.1 Paralithodes platypus
GCCATTTAAGTGTCAATTATTTCCTGGCGAGCGATAGCCAGCCTGTAATTCTAAGAGGAACCGGCCTTCGGCCGGAACATATCTCTACCGAAAAAAAATCAAATTTATCTTGAAGGAGGGTCTAGGGGGTGTTTGCCTAAGCTTGATGGAGGTCTAGCGAGGAAACTAAAAAAAAAAAAAAAATTAATAGACCAAAACAAAAAGCCACTAGCCCCTTAAGGTCTTTTCACCAGCAGGTCTTTTCGCGCACATTCCGAGTCGGATACCATAGTTTCTATCCCACTCATAGAACATTAATGGACTTCACCTATATCTAATTATGGAAGTATATATCTGGAAACGATTTATGAATACCATTTCAATAAATCAAGTACAAAATTATATATTGTCTACTAATTATTGTGAAGCAAGTTCTATCCAAAAATAAATCCAGATAGTTACAATTGCTCTGTCTCGAGTCGGCCACCCCCAGTAAAAAAAAATAATAATAATAATATTAATAATACAAACAAACAAAAACAAATAGAAAATATGGGGAATGGGCCTGAGCAAGTAGATAGAATAGATAGATAGTTATAATTGCATTAACAAAAAAAAAAAAAAAAAAAACACACGAAGGGTTTACGCAATCTTATGAGTGGGCCAAGATCTATGGAGTGGACTAGAGACTATTATGGTATCCGAGTGTACCCTAGCGCGTCGTCGTTGGAGTGACGCGCAAGGTATTTATTCACCTATGTATGTGTGTGTGCATAATAATAATAATAATAAAGTAGGTGTGCAGTTTTCGCATTACCAGAACAAAAAAATGCATACGCAACTCTGCGACCTAGAATTCTGCAAGTAGTATTGAATCTCTTAGGTGAAATCGGTTTATATGCAATTTATATATATACTGTATATATATATATATATATTAAATGTGTTTATACTCACAGCCGGACTTGAACCACCTACAGTCAGAACAAGTGCCTATACTTTAATCCACTATACTACGGCGTGATAGAGGATACTTTTGTGTAGTGGATTAAAGCATAGACGCTCGTCCTGACTGTTGGTGGTTCATGTCCGCCTGGGAGTATATATATATATATATATATATATATATAATAACATTTATGATCACATTGAATCTTAACTATTAAAATATTTATCTATAATAAGGTCAGCGTAACACTATGTCGTAGCATTTTTAATATTTATTACAAATAGTGATCATATAGGCCTACTGTGACCTTGACCTTTGACATAAAATAAAATACATATATTTGGATGGTCGTCGCATTAACCAACTGAATTTGCCTGTATACCTACCTTGGTTACAATACATTAAACAGTCTAGGAGTAGTTTAGGGAAAATGACAAATACTCTTGGTTTGACCTTGAATTCTGACCTTAACAATTACAATATGTATGTGAAATTTGATACATATATAATATTTAAGTAATAAGCCATAACACAGCCAGTTTTCCAAAATTTGAGTAATCTTTCTTAATAAATAATAAAAGTTGACCATTGACCTTGCCCTTTATGAAAGAGTACAATTTTGTTTGCATTGACATTGCCCATGAAAATCAAATAAGCATGCGTAATTTCATTAACACCCATTAAATAGGTTCATATATATCAATAGAATAGTTGACCTTGACCTTTGACCATTATCTTGACCTTTATATGTCTCGACATTTATTATTTTACTTTTCACTTAAAGTTCAATTATATCACCAAATTTTGTGAAGTTTGCATGGAAAGTAAAGAAAATAGCATATTGACCTTTTATTTGACTTTGACCTGTGACTTGACTTTTCATATGGAATTGTATCGTTTCTTGCATGACCTGGGCCATGGTATTCCGAATAAACATGGTAAGCCTAGTGAAAATCTAACAGTTAGTATAAGAAATACTAGTAGAAAAACTATTTTGACCTTTGACCTTGATCTTTGACCTCACCCTATAGAATATGTATCTAAAATGTGGGCAATACGATATCAAGGTTACCAGTAACTTGTATAGTGAAAATGAAGACATTTGAGTATAAAGTAAAATAAATAGTAAAAGTTTACCTTTGACCTTGACCTGTGACCTGGACCTTATGTAAGAGTGTTTTTTGTTTATTGACATTGCCCCGTAAAATCAAATAAGCATGCCAAATTTCATTAAAACCCATCAGTTAGTTTCATATATATTAATAAAATAGTTGACCTTGACCTTTGACCTTTTTTCTTGACCTTGATGATGTGTGTCCAAATGTATTATTTCCTTTTCATTTAAAGTGCAACTATCTCACCAAATTTTGTGAAGTTTGCAAGGAAAGTAAAGAAAGTAGCATATTGACCTTTAATTTGACCTTGACCTGTGACCTTGACCTTTATTATGGAATTGTATAGTTTCTTGTATGACCTTGGCCTAGGTATTCCGAATATACATGGTAAGCCTAGTGAGAATCTAACAGTTAGTATAAGAAATACTAGTGAAAAACTTATTTTGACCTTTGACCTTGACCTTTGACCTTACCCTTAAGAATCTTTACATAACAATTTGGTCAATACGATATATAGGTTACCAGTAACTTGTATAGTGAAAATATAGACATTTGAGTAAAAAGTAAAATAAATAGTAAAAGTTGACCTTAGACCTTGACCTGTGACCTGGACCTTTATGTAAGAGTGTTTTTTTTTTTTTTTATTGACATCGCCCCGGAAAATCAAATAAGCATGCCTAATTTCATTAAAACCCATCAGTTAGTTTCATATATATTAATAGATTAGTTGACGTTGACCTTTGACCTTTATATTGACTTTTATGATATGTGTGTCCAAATGTATTATTTTCCTTTTCATTTAAAGTGCAACTATCTCACCAATTTTGTGAAGTTTGCATGAAAAGTAAAGAAAATAGCATATTGACCATTTATTTGACCTTGAACTGTGACCTTGACCTTTATTATGGAATTGCATAGTTTCTTGAATGACCTTCGCCTAGGTATTCCGAAAATACATGGTAAGCCTAGTGAGAATCTAACAGTTAGTATAAGAAATACTAGTGAATAACTTATTTTGAACTTTGACCTTGACCTTTGACCTTATCCTTAAGAATATTTACCTAAAATTAGGTCAATATGATATATAGGTTACCAGTAACTTGTATAGTGCAAATGAAGACAATTGAGTAAAAACTAAAAAATATGAAATATTAAACTTATTTTTAACCTTGACCTTTGACCTTAACCTTTAAGTTAAATAGAATATTTCTTTTTGACTGACCTTCGCATTGACCAAATGAATATACCTTTGAAATTTGGTGAAAATCCATCAAACGGTCTAGGAGTTTCCGGACAGACAGACAGACAGACGGACGACGACGACGGACAGGCTGGCTGGTGGTGCACAGTATACGGGCGGGATCTGTATGCGCGATACCACTCTGTTTCGCAGAGTTGATAATAATAATAATAATAATAATAATAATAAACCAACTGGCCTTGCTTATGTAGGTAAATCCCAACGTAAGAGGGGAGCGAGTAGAGAGAGAGAGAGAGAGAGAGAGAGAGAGAGAGAGAGAGAGAGAGAGAGAGAGAGAGAGAGAGAGAGAGAGTGTACAAAGGAGTACAAAGGAAATCAAGCAACAACAGGTCTAGTGACCCTTCTAGGCTGCTTGTCCTCCGAAACACTGAGGATCAAGTGTCCAAACAGTGGTTTAGAGTGGGTAAGGGAACATTGGAAAGGGAACTACTGCCCTGGAACTAATGTCCGTGGCAGGACTAGGAAGTTAGTAGGGGACATATGGGTTAGTAACTGAGGGGAGGATAAAATAAAGTTATTCATTTACAAACGCAGTCAGTCGCGAGTTTGATGCGAGATATTTTCCTAGGCGGAGTTAAATGAATCAACGGTGCTGCAGTCTATATCGTCTCGGGGAAGCCCATTCCACAAGTTGACAACTCGATTGAAGAAGAAATTCTTAGATTCGTGTGAGTTAAAAGATTTACCAATAATTTTGCAACCGTTTCCCCGCGTGTAATTAGAGTGGTCGATAGTGAAGTACTTACTACAGTTCATATTGTCGATGCCTTTGATGATTTTGAACACTTGAATTAAGTCACCTCTTAATCTGCGCTGGGTTAAAGGAAATAGATTTAATTCTCTAAGACGCTCTTCGTATGGTTTGTTCTTTAGGCTAGGTATCATTTTGGTAACTCTACGTTGAACTCGTTCTAGCTTGTTTATGTCTTTTTGGTAATAAGGGCACCAGCATTGAACGCAGTATTCCAGAAGAGGGCGGACTAAGGAATTGTAAAGGGTTAGGATAACGTCTTTGGATTCATGCTCAAATGACATGCCTATAAAGCCAATTATTTTGTTTGCCTTCTTAACAACTTCTGAACATTGTTGACTCGGTTTTAGGTTACTCGATATTGTTACTCCCAGATCGGTTTCTCTGTTTACATTCTTAAGCTGAGTGCCATTTATCGAATAGTTTGCTTTCTCATTTAGGTATCCCATATGTAGTACTTTACATTTATCCGCATTGAAACTCATTTGCCAAATTTGGGCCCAATGTGACAATTTATCTAGATTGTGTTGCATATCGTCAACTTGATCTTTTGAGAGTACGCTATTTGCAATTGTTGTATCGTCAGCAAATTTTGAGATTGTACAGGTGAGACCCTCATCTATGTCGTTGATGTAAATTAGAAAGAGAAATTGGTCCTAGTACCGATCCCTGGGGTACCCCGCTACTTACATTGGTCCATTTAGATGCCTTACCGTTTATGACTACTCTTTGCTTTCTGTCGCTGAGCCAATTTTCTATCCATTTTCAACACACCGTTTTGTATTCCATGCGCTTTTAGTTTTAGCAGTAAACGTTTGTGGGGAACTTTGTCAAAGGCCTTTTGAAAATCAAGGTATATAATATCTACAGCTTTACTCTCATCGTAGAGGTTGAGGATATCGTGGAAGAAGTCTAAGAGGTTTGTTAAACAGGAACGTTTTTTACGAAAGCCGTGTTGAGTATCTTTAAGTATGTTATTTTCCTCTAAGTGATTTACGAGTCTGTCTCTTATGACCGTTTCTAGCATTTTACATACAACTGAGGTTAAGCTAATTGGACGATAGTTACTGGGTAGGGATTTGCTGCCTTTTTTTAATATCGGTGTTACGTTGGCTATCTTCCACTGATCAGGCATAGTTCCAGACTGCAAGGATTTATTGAATAGTAATGTCAGTGGTTTGGAGAGCTCATCCTTAGCTTCCTTTAGAACTCTAGGCGAGATTGTATCAGGTCCAGGCGTTTTATTTACCTTGAGTTTATCTAAACAATTCAATACTTCTCTCTCTGTAACGGTGATATTGCTTAGAACATCTGAATTATCAATCTGAATCGGCGATGGTGTAGGGATATCACTGAGGTCTTCTGTTGTAAAAACTGATGCAAAGAAGGTATTGAGGGCATTACTCATTTGTACTTCGTCTTTGGTGTATTCTCCATTTTCATCGACTAACGGTCCAACAGTTGAAGTAAAACTACTTTTTTCTTTCTGATATAACTATAGAATTCTTTCGGGTTTGTTTTACTTTGATTCGCAATATGTAACTCTAGGGTCTTTTTACTTTGCTTAATTAACTTTTTGGCTTTGCGTCGTAGCTCTACAAATTTCACCCGTTCTTCGTCATTTTGTGAGGATTTTAATCTATCATTAGCAAATTTTTTAGCAAGCAGGCAGTTTGAAATAACTTTATTCCACCATTTGGGCTTATTATGGCCTGGACGCCGTATTTTCGATGGTATGCAGTCTTGCACTGCTTTTAGGTAAGTGGTTTCGAATAACTTCCAAGATGTATTTATGTCGTTATTGTTAATTAAAAAGCTCCAGTCAGTTTCTTTAAACATAGCTCTAAGTTTATGAAAGTTTGCTTTCTTGAAATTAGGGACTTTTCGATGCTACTATTTGGTTCGTTACTAGTAAAGTTTAAAGTGAAAGTTATTGTATACGATAGAGAGAGAGAGAGAGAGAGAGAGAGAGAGAGAGAGAGAGAGAGTGAGAGAGAGAGAGAGAGAGAGAGAGAGAGAGAGAGGGTGAGAGAGAGAGAGAGAGAGAGAGAGAGAGGGGGGGGGGGGGGGGGAGAAGGAAACAGGGAGTAATGGTGTGCGTGATCCAGGAGTGTGTATGATGGATATACCTCTCAGGTGTGTGTGTGTGTGTGTGTGTGTGTGTGTGTGTGTGTGTGTGTGTGTGTGTGCGTGATCCAGGAGTGTGTATGATGGATATACCTCTCAGGTGTGTGTGTGTGTGTGTAAGGACGTGGGGGAGGCAGGGAGTGGGGGTGGGGGTGAGGGGGAGGTGGGTGTGGGATATTGCTAAGTAGGTAAAGAGGTGGGAGAGAGGGAGGTAACTGAGCAGAGAGATAGCTAAGTAAGTAGGTAGGAAGGTAGATAGGAGGGCAGGCAGGGAAAAAAGGATGGGGAGAGGGAGGTAAGTACAGTAGGTAGGTAGTGACGGAGATAAGTAAGTACAGGTAAGTAGGTAGGTAGGTAGGTAGGAGGGCAGGCAGGGAGAAAAGGATGGGGAGAGGGAGGTAAGTACAGTAGGTAGGTAGTGACGGAGATAAGAAAGTACAGGTAAGTAGGTAGGTAGGTAGGTAGACAGATAGGCATGAATGGAGTGAGAAGAGAAGGAAGGAGTGAAGGAAGGAAGAACGAAAGAAATATAGAGAAATGGGAGGTAGAACAATAAGAAGTAAAGATGAAACAACGTTAAAGAAAGAATACTATCCGTCTACAACAACAAATGTGCAACATTGGGAGCTAAAATAAAAATATCGGCATAATATACAAAACAATGAAACTAGAAATGATAAAGGATTAATCTAATTTATTAATTTCACTCCCAACACCAAAAACCTCCCAATGAAATTAATGAAAGCATCTGATCCTCCCGGGATTCGAACCTGCGATACCACATGCAGATCTTAAACACTCTAACCATTACACCATCAAAACAGTTAAAGGTTAAGTACCGTACATGACTACGATTTTATATCCATTAATCGAATACTGGATATCAATCTACTCATGTACTCAGACCCAACTTGACAACACATTGTAAACAATACTATCATAAATCTGAAAAACAAAACATATTGGGCAACAGAAGGAAAAGCATAAAAATTAAACACAACTAATACCAAATTACAAGATAGACATATATAGATAGATAGGTAGATAGATAGATAGATAGATAGGAGGTGGCATAGAGATAGATACACACACGATTAGGTTCCAATGAGACACTGCCTGATTAAAACTGCCGAAAATACTTGCCAGACAAAATAAAATCTAATAGATAAGATTAATAGAATAATATATAATATAATATAATATAAATATAATAATATATAATATAATATACTATAAATAAAATAAATATAATAATATATAATATAATATACTATAAATAAAATAAATATAATAATATATAATATACTATAAATAAAATAAATATAATAATATATAATATAATATACTATAAATATAATAAATATAATAATATATAATATAATATACTATAAATATAATAATATATAATAATATACTATAAATATAATAAATATAATAATATATAATATAATATACTATAAATATAATAAATATAATAATATATAATATAATATACTATAAATATAATAAATATAATAATATATAATATAATATACTATAAATATAATAATATATAATATATTATACTATAAATATAATAAATATAATAATATATAATATAATAACAGTAAATCGCCTGGGTAACTTGATTTTCACATCCACTCAATTAAGGTGAGATGGTCGTTGTTCTGGTTCCCCTTCTTCCTCATGTTTAGCCCCATTAGTTTTTAGATTTTAAGAAGTTTGCCCCATTAGCTTGTCGATGTTAAAACCTTTTGTCCCATTACTATATCAATATCAACACATTTCATGTCATTTAAGTGTAAACAAAAATCCTGGCGAGCGATAGCGAGCCTGTAATTTTAAGAGAAACCGGCCTTCGCCGGGACATTTTTCTATCGAAAACTTTACCAATTTATCTTGAAGGGTGGGGGTGGGGGGTGGAGGAGGGGGGGAAGGGGGGTGTATAGTTATTTTTTTTTTTTTTTTCAAGCTTGGTGAAGGCCTAGCGAGGAAACTAAAAATAAATAAATATATACATTAATAGACCCAAAAACAACCACCGTCCCCGTAATTTATTGTTGCACTGTTTACTTTTCATTATTCAACATGCAGGTCTTGCTTTCCTCCCCCCCCCCCCCTCCCACCACCTCCCCCTCGGTTTTTATTTATTCAGGTAATAGTTATTAATATAGTTGTTTAACTCTTTAGCCATTCACCCTGGTTCAGTTTATTTATTCAGGTAATAGTTATTAATATAGTTGTTTAACTCTTTAGCCATTCACCCTGGTTCAGTTTATTTATTCAGGTAATAGTTATTAATATAGTTGTTTAACTCTTTAGCCATTCACCCTCGTTCAGTTTTATTCATTATTATGTAATGTGTTTGCCACTCTTGGTCTATCTTACTATATAATTGTTCATTACTATTATTATAATAATTATTACACAGTATCGAGGTTGAAACTGAATTAATAAAGTTTAATACCTGCTTTATGTCATGGCATTGTCACTAGAGCGTCGGTTGCTGATCAATGGGTCGGCGGATCGAGCCCACACTGTCAAAATGTTATTGGTAGATGTCAAGCCCTGGCCAATAGACCTAGCGATTCGTGACTAACGCCTAATGTGTATGGCCACCCGTTCTCGGAAATGACGGCGTCTGGAAAAGAAAGTCTGTCTGCTTGAATGTTGTACAAATGTTGAGATAATCTTCCGGTCTATGATTCTATGAAATAAATTATGATATGAAGGAAACATTCGAGATTTTGAAGTCTGACGTCAATAGTAGTGAAATATGTGACTGACTGTCAGTCTGTCTGTCTGTCTGTCTGCCTGCCTGCCTGCCTGCCTGCCTGCCTTTCTTTCTTCCTTCTTCTGTCTTTCTTTTTTCTTCCTTCCTCTCTCTCTCTCTCTCTCTATCTCTCTCTCTCTCTCTCTCTCTCTCTCTCTCTCTCTCCCAGGCAGGGCTACACTATTGTACTCAGCTTTAAAGAGAGTGGCTTGGGCTAAAGTTCAATACATATTAAGAACAGACAAGATAATGTAGATAGATAGATAGATAGAGATAAGAGAAGACTAAAACACAGAGAGAGAAAGAGAGAGAGAGAGAGAGAGAGAGAGAGAGAGAGAGAGAGAGAGAGAGAGAGAGAGAGAGAGAGAGAGAGAGAGAGAGAGGGGAAAAACAAGCCAGATAACAATCATACTTTTACTAATTAATTTATCTATTACCCTTCTGTATATCCTTTCATATATCTATCTATCTATCTATCTATCTCTCTATCTACATACCTACCTACCTACTAACCTACCAACCAACCAACCTACCTAATTACTTACCTACCTACCTACCATCTAATCTCCCTACCTACCTACCTATCGTATGTTGAAAACTCGGTGCTGGCGTATGTGGCTTCTATAAGGCATTCAAAGACTAAAAGTGAAATTATTAATGTATGTGTTACATATTATGATGAAGCAACCATGAAGAAGGCGAAGGAGTTATTATTTGAAGCAGCTAAATTGAATCTTATCTGGAGAAGATCTGCAAACAAGTTAAGAGAAAACTTTAGTGATATACTGGAGCATTTCAAAAGTGTGAAGATGAATCAATAAACTTGCCTAAATTCGTTACCGCTGACCACGAAGCCTTTCCTCCATCTAATGGCATTGATATAATTGGCGGTTACATTGCTAAATTGACTGATCAAGTTGATGGTTTAAGAAATGAAGTGCAGAGTCTTAGGGAACCAGGTTAAACAATATAAGTGTGATGGAAGACCAAATGTATATTAAAGAAGAGCTTTTAGAAATCAAAGGTCTCATAAAGCAATGCAAACAAACGAAATCGTTCGAGTCAGTGAAAAGAGACAGTATTCTTATGGAACATATTGACACACTCCTTGATGATGGTAAATGCCAAGCCGAGATCTCTAGTAAAAATAATAAGGGTTTGGGTGAGGAAATTGAGAAATTGTTGTCGACTGTTGGGGAGCCTTCTGTCCCACCATTCTCGCAAATTATGAACAGCGACGTGCATGACTTTGGGAGCGTCAATGGCAGTGATGGTGATGAGAGGTAGGATGTTATCTCCCCCCTTGTGTTACCTGCCTACAGTGATGTACTACGGAGTGAAAGGGAAGTACCTCATGTTAACAAGACAGTACTCGGACATCACGAGTTCCTTGTGGTGAGGGAGCTGTGGTGAGGACAGGGATCAAGCACAGGAACCGAGATGATATGAGAAAGGGAGGTGGATTAACGAGTGTTAGTACCACCATGAATCGTGAGAGAGTGACTGGTGACATCTTGGTGGACCGTGATGGAAAGAGGAATGGTGGTGATGTTGTGGCTGGTGATGGAGAAGCAGGATATAGAACTGCGGCAATGATTGTTGGAAGGAAGAATGATGACTCTACTATGGTCCATGCTGGAGGAACAACACTTGGCACCACTGCACAGGCCCTACAGGCCCTGTAGGTGATGCAGATGACAACACTGTGCAAGATAAAGATGGCTACACAGTCGTCAACAGAAAACGGCGACCAAGAGGAGTTACGTCTCAAGATAGTGGTTCTAATGAACAGAAAAAGAGCAAATATAAGGGCATCACTGGAACAAAAACAATGCATAATGCGAAATTTAAGGGTATTTGTAGACCTGTAGATTTGTATATAGGCAACGTGGACTTGGAAACGAACTGTGATGATATTATTAGTTTTGTAAAAGATGAGCTTAATATAACTCCAATGGGTTGTATAGAACTTGAATCAACAAATATTGAGACTCAATCGAAGGGTTAAATAATCCATTAAAATTAAACATTTCAATAGAGGACAGGGAAATTTTGCTCAAACCAGATTGCTGGCCAAAGAAAGTAAAAGTTAGGAAGTTTTATACGACGCGATCTAGAATGAATGAGAACGATGGTTAGCATAGTGTCAGTTAATTGTAATTTGATTCGGAATAATATTGAAACAGTTAAGACCTTAACATTTGACAATGACATAATACTCTTGCAAGAATTAATGTTACTAAAAAATGATTTACCTGTAATTAGTACAATAAATGATTCATTTGATAGTATAGCTTGTGTTCAAGATAACTCAAATGAGGGTATATTGGAGGGTCGACCCTCCAAAGTTGTAGCGATTATGTGGAGAAAGAGTTTGAGTACAAATTTTATTGAACCAGTTTATTGTAATGACAGAATAATTGGTATAATTTTAAATTCGTTAGGGCATAAATATTTCATTGTGAATGTGTATTTACCCTGTGATAAACAAAATAATGACTCATTAGATGAATATCGTCACACATTGGCATTGTTAGAAAATCTGATCAGTGAACAATATATTAATGATTGTATTATTAGTGGTGATTTTAATGCAGATTTTCAAAAGGTCGTTTTAGGGATGACTTGACTACGTTTATTGATAATAATAATTTGTGTATTAGTGATGAAGTGCTACCTAGTGATGCCTTTACATATTTATGTCCTAGTAGAAGTGTTGTTAGCTGGCTAGATCATATCCTAACTTCGGAAAGTATACAAGAGAAAATAGATAATATCTGTATTCGATACGACCTTTCATTATTTGATCATTTTCCCATTGGTTTTAAAGTAAATATCGACGTAATTCATAAATATTAGCATATACAGTAGAGTCAGTAACTAAGCAGTTTATTAATTGGAAGTTATTTACCTCAAATGATGTAATATTAAAATATCAAAATAAAGTAAGTAATTGTATCACTGGGTACGACTTGACTAATTTTGAATGTCTCGAATGCTGTTCATATAACTGTCCAGATTCAAATCATATTAAGGAATTAGAACATATCTATGATACATTTGTTCAAATTTGTAATGATGCCTCAGCAGAATTTATACTAAACATCAACAGAGGTTACGAAATAAAGCCAGGATGGAATGATCATGTTCGTAATTTATATAAAGTAGCAAGGGAGATTTTTTTTATTTGGAAGAGGAATAACTGCCCCATAGTTGGCGAATTCCTTGAAGATATGAAGAGTTCACGAAAGACATTTAAGAAAGCTCTGAAGCATATAATACATAATGAAGCACAAATACGAAATGAAAAACTGGCAGTCTTATTCACATAAGAGGTACAAAACATTCTGGAATGAAGTTAGGAAATCGAAAAACAACAAAGGTTACTTGAATATAAAGATTGAAGGCGAATGTGATTCGAATCTAATAGCAGAAATTTTTTCACAAGCATATAAACGTGTATTTGATGACCAGAATTGTCAATCTAAAGGTAATTTTGAAGCTTTAAGATTAAAACAAGATGTTCGAAGAGGTAAAATAGTTGGGGCCATTAACTTGAATGATATAAATACAGCCATATCGGAGTTGAAGTATGTTATTGGTCACGATAATATCCATTCGAATCATTTGAAGTTTTGTCCAGAATATGCAAGAGGTTTACTTGCTAAATTATTTTCAGCATTTATTGTTCATGGCTTTATACCTAATACTATGATAACTGGAGTCATTCTTCCTCTTATTAAAGATCGTGGTAAAGATAAAAAAATTAATTGATAACTATAGACCAATAATATCGTCTTCAGTTTTTCTAAAGATTTTTGAATATTGTTTAAAATATAAATTAACAAATTATGTCAACTTTAATGAGAGGCAACATGGCTTCAGAGCGGGCCATTCAACTCTTTCTGCAGGTTTAATTTTTAAGGAAACTGTTTTACGCTATAGATCTGCAGGATCGAATGTATATGCGAGTTTTATTGATTTTAGAAAAGCGTTTGATAAAGTGAATAATTTTAAATTAATCCAGAAACTTTTAGAACTAGATATTCCTCATTACCTTGTAAATATTTTGTTTTATTTTTACAGAAACCAAATGGTTGCTACTAAACATAAAGATGCACTGTCAAAGCCCTGGAAGATTATGAACGGAGTGAGACAGGGTGGAATTTGATCTCCTTTACTTTTTAATGTATATATTGATTTATTAATCGAAACCGGATCAAAGTGCAAAACTGGATGTACTCTTGGCAATAGGATGAGTAACATTATTGCCTATGCTGACGACATAGTAGTTTTAGCGCCAACAGCGACAGGGTTACAAAAGTTACTAAACATTGTGGAACATGAAACGAAAGCTTTAGATATTCAAGTGAATGCAAATAAATCAGTGTGTATGTTTTTTAGGGATACTAATAATATAAATGGTCTGCCGAGAATGAAGCTTAATGATGAAGTAATGATCAATGTCCATGAACATAAGTACCTAGGATTTATTGATGATAAACTAAATAATGATAAGGATGTAATAAGGACAAGAAATAAGTTTTATAATGAATTCAATTGTATTTTACGTAAATTCCCTAATGTTAATATTAATGTTTTTATTCAACTATTTAATAGTTATTGCTTAAGTTTTTATGGTACAGAATTATGGTTTTCCAATAAGCGGTGTGGTGTTCCTCTGAAACAATTTGCGGTTGGATACCACAAAGCCATTAAGAAGATTTTAAAACTTAAATACTGGGAGAGCAACCACAAAGCATGTGATTTAGCAGGGTTAATGACATTCACTCATCTAATTAATTGGCAAAAAATACGGTTTGCTCACAGATGTATGATGAAGCCTTGTATCTTTTTAAGAAAATGTTTACTTAACAATGATGATAGCTTATATTTGATGAAGGAAGTAAAGAATATTTTATTGAATATTTAAAATATCGAATGTTTAATGGAAAATGACATTGACGCAGTAAAATCTAGAATTACATTTATTCAAAGCCGTTAACCAACTATGAGATAAATGTGCTTCACAATTATCTTACTATGTACAAAGTTTTATGTAGCTTTTACGAAATAAAATATTGAGTCTGAGTCTGAGTCTATCTTCCTACCTACCAACTACCAACCAACCAACAAACCACCCACCCACCTACCTATCTACCAACCAACCACCCAACTCAACCAACTACCTACCAACCAACCAACCACCCACCTACCTACCTACTTACCTACCTACCCACCTACCTACCTATCAGTAGAGGTGTGTGGTGAGAGGAGATTACTTATTGAACTTTTGCCAACCAACATACCTCTTTTTAAAGCTGAGGAGAGAGTACAGAGGAGTACAAAGGAGTACAAATGAAATCAAGCAACAACAGAGCTAGTGACCCTTCTAGGTTGCTTGTCCTCCAAAACACTGAGGATCAAGTGTCCAAACAGTGGTTTAGAGTGGGTAAGGGAACATTGGAAAGGGAATTACTGCCCTGGAACTAATGTCCGTGGAAGGATTAGGAAGTTAGTAGAGGACAGATGGGTTAGTAACTGAGGGGGGGATAAAATAAAGTTATTCATTTACAAACGCAGTCAGTCGCGGGTTTGATGCGAGATATTTGTCTAGGCGGAGTTTAAATGAATCAACAGTGATGCAGTCTATAACGTTTCGGGGAAGCCCATTCCACAAGTTGACAACTCGATTGAAGAAGAAATTCTTAGATTCGTGCGAGTTAAAAGATTTACCAATAATTTTGCAACCGTTTCCCCGCGTGTAATTAGATTGGTCGATAGTGTAGTACTTACTACAGTTCATATTGTCGATGCCTTTGATGATTTTGAACACTTGAATTAAGTCACCTCTTAATCTGCGCTGGGTTAAAGGAAATATATTTAATTCTCTAAGATGCTCTTCGTATGGTTTGTTCTTTAGGCTAGGTATCATTTTGGTAACTCTACGTTGAACTCGTTCTAGCTTGTTTATATCTTTTTGGTAATAAGGGCACCAGGATTGAACGCAGTATTCCAGAAGAGGGCGGACTAAAGAATTGTAAAGGGTTAGGATAACTTCTTTGGATTTATGCTCAAATGACCTGCCTATAAAGCCAATTATTTTGTTTGCCTTCTTAACAACTTCTGAACATTGTTGACTCGGTTTTAGGTTACTCGATATTGTTACTACCAGATCGGTTTCTCTGTTTACATTCTTAAGCTGAGTGCCATTCATCGAATAGTTTGCTTTCTCATTTAGGTATCCGATATGAAGTACTTTACATTTATCCGCATTGAAACTCATTTGCCAAATTTGGGCCCAACATGACAATTTATCTAGATTGTGTTTCATATCGTCAACTTGTTCTTTTGAGAGTACGCTATTTGCAATTTTTGTATCGTCAGCAAATTTTGAGATTGTACAGGTGAGACCCTCATCTATGTCGTTGATGTAAATTAGAAAGAGAATTGGTCCTAGTACCGATCCCTGGGGTACCCCACTACTTACATTGGTCCATTTAGATGCCTTACCGTTTATGACTACTCATTGCTTTCTGTTGCTGAGCCAATTTTCTATCCATTTCAACACACCGTCTTGTATTCCATGCGCTTTTAGTTTTAGCAGTAAACGTTTGTGGGGAACTTTGTCAAAGGCCTTTTGAAAATCAAGGTATATAATATCTACAGCTTTACTCCCATCTGATTGGACGATAGTTACTGGGTAGGGATTTGCTGCCTTTTTTTAATATCGGTGTTACGTTGGCTAGCTTCCACTGATCAGGCATAGTTCCAGACTGCAAGGATTTATTGAATAGTAATGTCAGTGGTTTGGAGAGCTCATCCTTAGCTTCCTTTAGAACTCTAGGCGAGATTGTATCAGGTCCAGGCGTTTTATTTACCTTGAGTTTATCTAAACAATTCAATACTTCTCTCTCTGTAACGGTGATATTGCTTAGAACATCTGAATTATCAATCTGAATCGGCGATGGTGTAGGGATATCACTGAGGTCTTCTGTTGTAAAAACTGATGCAAAGAAGGTATTGAGGGCATTACTCATTTGTACTTCGTCTTTGGTGTATTCTCCATTTTCATCGACTAACGGTCCAACAATTGAAGTAACTACTTTTTTCTTTCTGATATAATAGAATATAATTGATATAATATAATATATAGAATTCTTTCGGGTTTGTTTTACTTTGATTTGCAATATGTAACTCTACGGTCTTTTTACTTTGCTTAATTAAGTTTTTGGCTTTGTGTCGTAGCTCTACAAATTTCACCCGTTCTTCGTCATTTTGTGAAAAATTTAATCTATCATTATCAAATTTTTTAGCAAACAGGCAGTTTGAAATATCTTTATTCCACCATTTGGGCTTATTCTTATGGCCTGGACGCCGTATTTTCGATGGTATGCAGTCTTTGCACTGCTTTTAGGTAAAGTTGTTTCGAATAACTTCCAAGATGTATTTATGTCGTTATTGTTAATTAAAAAGCTCCAATCAGTTTCTTTAAACATAGCTCTAAGTTTATGGAGTTTGCTTTCTTGAAATTAGGGACTTTTTCGATGCTACTATTTGGTTCGTTACTAGTAAACTTTAAAGTGAAAGTTATCGTACGATGGTCGTCGCTGTTACTGAATTCATCACCAACATTCAAATTCTCTATCAATTCTTCTTTTGTTGCAAGTACAATGTCAAGAACGTTATTACCACGGGTCGGCGTTCGAACAAATTGATAAAGCGAACTCTCTTGCAAGTTCGTATACAAGTCATGTCCGGAGTGTGCAGTAAGAGTATCGCCCCACTTGGTCAGAGGAAAATTAAAGTCGCCCAAAATTACAGTATCTTGTGAGTTACTTACATCTGCAATTTGTTCGTAAATTTCTCGGTCAGTTTGCACTGATTGAGCTGGATGTCTGTATATTAACGAAAGTATTATTTTTGTACCTTTATTATTCTTTATTAGCACAACAGATGTGTCGACGTTCACAATTTGAGGTTTTGACAAGAGGGTAGGTTTAAGACTTTCTTTGATATAAAGTAAAACGCCACCTCCATTTAGATTTATTCGGCTTTTCTCAAACATTACATAACCGGGAAGTGAATACTCTGCTAAAAAGTCTCTATCTTCTGTATTGAGCCAAGATTCTGTTATGACAATCACATCATAATTTTCTGTAAACACTAGCTCCTCTAAATCTGAAAATGTATTGCGTATGCTACGAGCGTTTGCATAGAAAACCTTAAAATTTGTTATTTTAGAACTCACGGAACGCTTTTTAATAATATTTTTGGTTCTTGTCGGATCTATATTTATGTTCATGGCTGTCCTCAGTCCTTGCTGTCTTCGGTCCTTATCGCTGGTGCTCCTCGGTTGCCTCTGTTTTTTGCTTGGCGTTGGATGATTTATGTCACTGCTGCTTCTTCTCGGATGGCATTTTTTTATCCATGGCTGCGGACTGCTTCGTGTAGGAGACGACCCATGCGTGTTAGATGAGTGCCATCCTTGCGGAACAGAGTAGGCTGGTTGTAGAAGTTGTCCCAGAGAGAGAGAGAGAGAGAGGGTTGTGTGATGCCCTACTTCACCTAATTAATGATTACCTGCAAGACAGAACACTTCACACAGTTGTCAATGGACATAACTCTTCTAACTATGCCATCAAAGCCAGAGTCCCACAGGACAGCGTTCTAGGACCTTTATTGTGGAATGTTTATTTCAATGACATTCTGCAGCTCATCCCCGAGGCATTTGCTTATGCTGACGACTGTACTCTAACATTCACTTGTAACAAAGATGAGAGGCAAGCCACCGTCACTCATATCAACAAGGCCTTACATAGTATCACCTCTTGGGCAAAACGCTGGCAAGTGAACCTTGCTCCGGAGAAAACTCAAGTAATGCTAATCTCTCGGAGACAAGATATTCCAACATATACACTGTCAGAATAATATTCTTAACTAATGTCGGGAGTCTGAATTTCAGTAATGGGAGCAATTGCTTTGTAAACATTTTAATGAATAGAGCTATAGTACAGTAGTGAAAGTTCATATAAAGGTTTATCATAAATTATATTGTATCGGATCAGACAAATGAATTAAATAGTTTCATTTCATTTGTCCATCATATTATGAACGATTCGTGAACCGTGTATTGCCTCAGTTAGAATACAATTTTATTTTTCATTCGAGTCTTTTGGTTCGGTGATCCTGCTTCATTCACTGTAATACTGGTTGGTTTGAATTACTAGAAGGTGAGGTTATGGCTGTGGGCTGGAGTGAGGGCAGTTAACCAGCAGCACTGGCATGGCGAGCATCTACTAGCAGCTGTTACCGTGGAGGGTGACCTCAACCGCCTCTCTCTTTCTCTTGGATACGCTCGGATTGGTTGCCACAGCAGGTGTAGCATAGAAACACCTGCGGACATGCCCCTCTTCTTTTTTGCGTGGATGACTGCCCAAACCCACACAGCTCTCTTGGATTAATTGCAGGTGTATGCATAGAAACACCTGCGGACATGAAACACCCCAACTCAGCCCACGCCGCCATCTTTGTACCCTAATACAAGTATATGAACCATAACAGTTGCCGACCACAGTGAGAACGGACATGAAGGTGTAGTTTGAAGTTATTAATTGTGTGAAGCAGTGATCAAAGTTTGCATTAAATCTAATCTAGTTTATATTTGTTAATTAGGGTTGTTCAATTCAGGGGTTGTTTAATTCAAGGTGAAGGGATATTGTTTAATAGTTCAGTGTTATATCTATATTTTAATAAATAATTATTATTATTTCTACTTATTTTCCTTGTCCTGCCGTGTGCATTGGTTATTATGATGGGTCATTCACAGAACTTGGTCAGTAACTATTTACTTAATGAACTTTGGACTCATGCCTTGGGTCTTGTTTAATTAATTATCTAAAGCCGAATAAATTAATGAGACAGTTCTCTATTAAAGACTTGACATTCTGGATTCATGGCTTTTGTCTTGGTTAATTTTATGGCTAACTCAAATTAATAAGACCATTTTCAATTCAAGACATGACATTTGGAGCCCGAACAGGGACCCACTAAGTTACCTTTGCACGCGTGTTGGATATATGGGGAGTATTTAGATCTGATATCAGTTCTAGTAAATTCCACTTCTATTTGCACTTGGAAATTGTAGTCATGGGTACCACTGAACGTAATATTTCTAAGTTAATTGAGGAAGGATCTCAATGGGGTTTGAAGGGAGATAATCTAATGTCATGGGTGAGAGAAGAGAGGGTACAAGAACAGAACAGGCAAAGAGAGGAGCAGGCATAGGAGAGGGAGAGTAGAGCTGCTGAGAGGAAGGTCCGAATATTGGAGTTAGAAGCACAAATTGAAGCTTCAAAGGCCGCCGCCGCCGCCAATGCTGCTGCAGCTGGTCAAAAGCTACAACCAGTTGCAACTGTGATAAGCCTTCCTAAGCTGCCATGTTTCGACGAAGCGAGAGATGACATAGACTCTTATGTGGCTCGCTTTGAGAGGGTTGCTCAAGCTGCAGGATGGGCTAGGACAGTATAGCCAACTGCCTTGGCATCTCTGCTGACGGGTCGTGCCCTGGAAATATATCATCAGTTGACCGATGATATCGTTGCAGACTTTGAAGATTTCAAGGCAGCACTTTTGAAGGGGTATGATGTGACACCCGAGGGTTGCAGAAAAAGGTTTCGTGATACCAAGTTTCGTGATGGGGAGTCTGCCGTGCAACTAGCCTGCAGAATAAAGAAGAACCTCACAAAATGGATTGAAGCGGATGGATGCACCCAAACCTTTGAAGAATTTGCTGATCTCGTTGGAAGGGAGCAGTTTCTACGACAGTGTCCTCAGCCTCTTACAATTTTCTTGAAGGAGCGAGAGGTGAAGAGTCTACAGGACTGTGGGGAAGAGGCTGATCGGTGGATTGATGCCCACGGACACCCTTCCACTGTTATCAAGAAATCAAACAAACCAGTAACCGGAACACAAGAGAAGAAGCAGCCCCAGGAATCCTTTAAACCTCAGACTAAGATGACTACCACCAGTAACACTCAAAAGACAGGAGGTAAAGTTTGTTGGGAATGCGGAAAACTAGATCATAGAAGGGCACAGTGCCCTACAGCAAGACGAAGCCAGACCAGTGCTGCTGCTGCATCAAGGATGAAAAAGAATCCTCTAGAGAGTGGTACAGCTAGTAAGTATAATGAAGGCAAGAAGAAAACTCATAAAAACCTGATATTGGGAGATGGCACAGTAGAGGGTCAGTCAGTTACAGCTATGTTAGATGGAGGATCCACTACTTGTATTGTAGCAGAGAAGCTGGTGAAGTTAGAACATTATACTGGACAAACTGTGAGACTTAAATTGGTGAATGGAACTGTGGTAGTTATGCCTGAAGTTGAAGTTAAGATAACTACACCATGGTTAACAGGGAAAGTACCAGTCTGAAGGGTGGCCGTACGCAGTCTGTCAAACACCAGTTTACGATTTGGTTGTCGGTGGGGTATGTGATAATCAATGTTTTCCTACAACTAAACAGAAGACCAGGATGCCAGACGCCGTTCCAGAGGCCGCCGTACAGTCGAAACCAATCCAGGGAAGGATCAACATTCAGGACTCGGGACTAGGAACGGAGGATGGTGCAGCGGACGACTCTGATGCTTGTGGATCTACCTCCGATGCCAGGGTTGTTGCGGCAGTTACAAGAGGTCAGACAGGCCAGGGCGAAAGAAACAAATTGCCTTTGAAGGTGAGCGAGGTAGATTCATTTGTGTCTGCGTCTGAATTTGTGAAAAGTCAGGGAAGTGATAAGACCCTAAACTCCATCAGAAAACATGTTCAGAGTAAGAAAGTATTTACCGCAAAAGGTAGAGAGTCCAACTTTATACTAAAGAAGGGAAGATTGTATAGAATAATGGAATTTAGGGGTGTGAGAAAACAACAGTTAATTATACCACAAGGTTATCGTAAACAAGTATTCAAATTGGGACATGAGGGAATCATGGGTGGTCACATGGGCTTTAAGAAAACGCTGGATAGAATTCAAGGAACATTCTTTTGGCCAGGTATGGTGGCTGATGTGAGTCGATGGTGTAAGTCTTGTGATGTTTGTCAAAGAACTGTAGATAAAGGTACCATAAAGCCAGGTAAGCTAAAATCCATGCCAATGATTGATGAGCCATTTGCTAGAGTAGGTGTAGATATAGTAGGCCCTATTACACCTAGAGCAGATAGTGGAGATAGATATATACTCACTCTTATTGACTTTGCCACACGATATCCAGAGGCGGTAGCTTTGCCAAACATAGAGACTACTACAGTAGCGGATGCGCTGATTGAGATCTATTCCCGTATTGGTATCCCAAAGGAGGTTCTGACTGACAGGGGTAGCCAATTCACATCTGGGATGATGGGAGAAGTGGAAAGACTCTTATCAATTAAGTCTCTTAAGACTACTCCTTTCCACCCAATGTGTAATGGGTTAGTGGAATGGTTCAATGGAACTCTGAAGAAAATGCTGAAACGGATGTGTGATGAGGTTTCCAAGGACTGGCCTAGATACATAGCACCGTTACTGTTTGCATATAGGGAAGCCCCACAGTCCAGTACAAAGTTTTCTCCATTTGAACTTGTTTACGGCAGAGCAGTCAGAGGCCCTTTGAATGTACTGAGGGATATTTGGGATGGATCGGTCGCACACACCTGAGACTGTCAGTACCTATAGCTATGTAATTTATCTTAATGAGAGGTTAGAAAACACTTGTAGGTTAGCAAGGGAAGAGCTGGTCAAGGCACAGGAATTGGACAGAAGTCACTATAACAGAAGGGCTAGTGATAGAACTTTTAAAGTTGGAGATAAAGTTTTGTTGTTACTGCCAACTGATCATAATAAGCTGCTCATGAATTGTGAAGGGTCCATATGAAGTTGTCGAATGTCCTTCTCTATTGAACTATGTAATAGAAATAAGAGGTAAACGAAAAAGGTTCCATGTCAACATGTTAAAAAGGTATGAGGAAGATTATGCTTCAGATCAGGGTGATATTGCAGAACCAGATGTAAGTGCTTCCACAGTTATTGAGGACTCTGATGAGGTTGGGCCACTGTTGTTACCAAGGTCCAGTACTGTGACTACTTGGGCAGATGTAGAGATTTCATCAAATTTGTCGGCTAGTGAGAGAAGTAAGGTATGTGGTTTGATGAATAAACACTTTGAAGTTTTCTCCAGTGTCCCTAAACTTGCTAAGGTTGCCCCTCATGAAATCTTACTTAATGATAAGACTCCAGTGCGAAGTAGGCCCTATGCAGTACCACATAGTTTGCAAGCTGAAGTAGAGAAAGAGATTGATGAAATGGTTAATGCAGAAATTATTGAAAAATCTAATTCGCCTTATAACAGTCCTGTAGTAGTAGTACGCAAGAAAGATAAAGGAGTTAGTCTTTGTGGTGATTTTAGGAAGTTAAACAGTAAGACTCAGTTTGATGCTGAGCCAATGTTCAGTCAAGGGAATATCTTTGCCAAGTTATCAAGGTCTTCTTACTTTTCAAAGTTAGATCTTGCGAAGGGATTCTGGCAAATTCCATTACATAAGAACAGTCGAAAGTATACTGCGTTCAGTACTAGCAAGGGATTGTATCAGTTCAAGGTTTTACCCTTTGGATTAAGTAATTCTCCTGCTGTGTTTAACAGAGTAATGAGAAATGTGTTGGGAGGTTTGTCAGGGGTGGAACTGTTTGTAGATGACATATTAGTTCATTCTCAGACCTTTGATGATCACTTGCAGTCACTGGATCAGGTATTACTTCGACTGAGAAGTGCAGGATTGGTGGTGAATCCGTCTAAATGTGTTTTGGGACAATCTGAGTTGGATTTTCTTGGTCACAAGGTGGGTAATGGTATTTGTAAACCTCAAGAGGATAAAATCATTAAAGTACTTAATGCTTCTCCACCTAAAACTAAAAACAGGTTCGGTCTTTCTTAGGACTTACAGGTTATTACAGAAATGTTATTCCAAAGTATTCTATGATTGCCGGACCTTTGACCAATCTAACAAAGAAAAAGTGTCCAAATCATGGTTGTATGGACAGAACTAGAGCAGAGATCATTTGAATCACTATGGAATAAGATCACCACTAAACCTATTCTCCACTTGCCAGATATAACCAAAGATTTTCTTTTAAGAACAGATGCCTCGGATGTAGCTATTGGTGCAGTGCTTATGCAGTCCCATGACAATGAGCTATGGCCTGTGTCTTTCCAGAGCAGAAAACTCGGACAGGCAGAACGTAATTACAGTGTTATTGAATGGGAGTTACTGGCAGTTGTTGAAGGGGTAAGGAAGTTTTATCAGTTTTTGTATGGACGCAAGTTTGTAATTCAAACTGATCACCTGCCTCTTCATTACCTGAAAACTGCAAAGAATTCTAATGCACGTATTATGCGTTGGGCATTGTTTATGCAACAGTTTGAATACAATGCAGAGTATATCAAGGGGGCTGAGAATGTTGGAGCGGACTATCTGAGTCGCATGGATGACGACTCAGATGTTCTTGCACGTTCAAGTCTTGGGGAGAAGGGGGTTGAAGATCTAGATATTAGTTCATTTTGCTCCTATGTCAGTTCAACGGAGATTGTTAATGATGTGATTTTAGAGAGATATAATGTAGAAATTCAGTGGAATCTTGTGTGTCCTTGAAAGATGTTGAGTGGAGAGTTTCCATTAGAATAGTAGAATTTCTTGTCTATATTTTTGGTTGATGTTACCTTCTGTGTTTTTTTTTAGAACTTGCGGTGTAAGTTCTTTTCTGCTTGGGGTAATGTCAGAATAATATTCTTAACTAATGTCGGGAGTCTGAATTTCAGTAATGGGAGCAATTGCTTTGTAAAATTTTTAATGAATGGAGCTATAGTACAGTAGTGAAAGTTCATATAAAGGTTCATCATAAATTATATTGTATCGGATCAGACAAATGAATTAAATAGTTTCATTTCATTTGTCCATCATATTATGAACGATTCGTGAACCGTGTATTGCCTCAGTTAGAATACAATTTTATTTTTCATTCGAATCTTTTGGTTCGGTGATCTTGCTTCATTCACTGTAATACTGGTTGGTTTGAATTACTAGAAGGTGAGGTTATGGCTGTGGGCTGGAGTGAGGGCAGTTAACCAGCAGCACTGGCATGGCGAGCATCTACTAGCAGCTGTTACCGTGGAGGGTAACCTCAACCGCCTCTCTCTTTCTCTTGGATACGCTCGGATCGGTTGCCACAGCAGGTGTAGCATAGAAACACCTGCGGACATGCCCCTCTTCTTTTTTGCGTGGATGACTGCCCAAACCCACACAGCTCTCTTGGATTAATTGCAGGTGTATGCATAGAAACACCTGCGGACATGAAACACCCCAACTCAGCCCACGCCGCCATCTTTGTACCCTAATACAAGTATATGAACCATAACAGTTGCCGACCACAGTGAGAACGGACATGAAGGTGTAGTTTGAAGTTATTAATTGTGTGAAGCAGTGATCAAAGTTTGCATTAAATCTAATCTAGTTTATATTTGTTAATTAGGGTTGTTCAATTCAGGGGTTGTTTAATTCAAGGTGAAGGGAAATTGTTTAATAGTTCAGTGTTATATCTATATTTTAATAAATAATAATTATTATTTCTACTTATTTTCCTTGTCCTGCCGTGTGCATTGGTTATTATGATGGGTCATTCACAGAACTTGGTCAGTAACTATTTACTTAATGAACTTTGGACTCATGCCTTGGGTCTTGTTTAATTAATTATCTAAAGCCGAATAAATTAATGAGACAGTTCTCTATTAAAGACTTGACATTCTGGATTCATGGCTTTTGTCTTGGTTAATTTTACGGCTAACTCAAATTAATAAGACCATTTTCAATTCAAGACATGACATACACCACCAGATATTCAGCTTGATGGGAGGAAGGTTCAGATGCAGAGTCAAGTGACAATTCTAGGAGTAAAATTTAATGATACTCTGTCTTTCACCAGCCATGTAAAGGACATCACAAAGAATGCTGCATGGAAACTTGGTTGCATTCGACGTGTATCACATCTCCTGGACTCTAAAGGTGTTGCTACTCTGTATAAGTCTCAAGTTCGTCCATTGATGGAATACTCTCCACTTGCATGGTCATCATGTCCCCCCTCATACTTGAAACTTTTGGACCAAATACAGAAAAGGGCTAAACACTTTATCCAACTCAAAGAACAAGAACATCATGCCCCCAGGTTTCAGCCTCTACAACAGCGTCGGGATGTGGCAGGTTTGTGTGTAACATACAAAACCCAAAAAATGCACACTCCACACCTGGCAGCCTTACATCTACAACCTGCCCAACCAACATCATATGCAACAAGAACCGCATCCACAAGGTATCATCAGGTCAGTGTTCCATTTGCTAGGACAGAACACTACCTTCGTTCCTACTTACCAAAGTACGCAAGACTGTGGAATCACCTGGTTCAGCACACTGACCTGCATCACTTAACCTCACTACAAAAGTTCAAGTCGGAGGTTAATAACTGGCTCAGGAATATCAAAGTTCCGTACTAAATCTTGGTAATATAATTATTAATTATCATATTTCATAAAGAGGGATCTTTGATAAAATATATACTGGTATCTATTATATATAAATATATCAATGCTATATATGTTTTGCATTTTAAATGTGTTTCGCTATAGATAATTCCACGTTTCACCACTGGAATTTTAGCTGTAAGAACACCATAATTATAATGTCGTGAAGTTTAGAGAAAAAAAAAAAAAAAAGAGAGAGAGAGAGAGAGAACAAGAAACAGGACCAGTAAACCTACCTCTCTCTCTCTCTCACACACACACACGCACACTCATTCCACCAGATAAGTCACCCTGTTTATCGGTGGAATGTGGAGAAAATGGGATTGATTCCGTCTCGCGTGCCATTAACCCGTAAAAAAAGGTGATGTGGCAAAGAAAACGGAACGAGAGGGGGAGGGGATACTTCTCAGATTTCACAGGTTTTGACTATATAATGGGTGAAGTGTATGTGGAGGATTTATCGCTCTAACCCCTTTCTTCGTCTCTCTCTGTCTCTCTCTCTCTCTCTCCCCGTTAATATTCAGCTATCCAGAGACGTAACTGAGACACCTTAGATTCCTGATGTAGATGAAACACAAACACACACACACACGCACACACGTTCTACTCCCCGGAGGGTACGTCAGCGCCACGCATTCTGGCAGTCAAGGACAATCTGTTGACCCCTTAGGATAAGAGAGGTTACAAACTGTACAGCCTCATTTGCTATTGATGTGAAATAAACCGATTACTATAACTATTATAATTATCTTTAAATCAACAACATCGCTGTTTTCTAGCACGCAAGCACATACGAACAAAACAACACAAAAAATTATCTCTCTCTCTACACACACACACACACACACACATACACACACACAGTAAAATGGACTGAGGGTTGTTTCACATTAGCAGAGCAAGAGAGGAGTCGTTAAGGCCAAGCGAATATAATAATATTAACCTAAGTGTAAATTCCCAGGGGACATGAGCCTTATTATCACCACATTTCAGGGAACATTATGATGATTAAATAAAATGGTCATGTGGAGAGTGAGAGAGAGAGAATGAGTGAATAGGGATATATATATATATATATATATATATATATATATATATATATATATATATATATATATATAGAGAGAGAGAGTGTGAGAGTGAGTGAGAAAGAGAGAAAAAATTAGTTTTAGAGTGATAGTGAGTAAGTGAGGAAGATAGAGAGATAGAGAGAGAGATCCATAAATATCTCAAAGCTTTCGAAGGCTGAAAATTTTCCTTTTCATGACATTTTCTCCGCACCCCATTTTCGTTATCGTCTTTTCACACGGACCATCAAATCAATCCCATTTTCTCAACATTCCAGCGATAAAGAGTGTGACTTATCCGATGAAAGGTGTGTGTGTGTGTGTGTGTGTGTGTGTGTGTGAGTGATTACAAAGGAGCACAAAGGAAATCAAGCAACAACAGATCTAGTGACCCTTCTAGGCTGCTTGTCCTCCAAAACACTGAGGAGCAAGTGTCCAAACAGTGGTTTAGAGTGGGTAAGGGAACATTGGAAAGGGAATTACTGCCCTGGAACTAATATCCGTGGCAGGATTAGGAAGTTAGTAGAGGACAGATGGGTTAGTAACTGAGGGGGGGGATAAAATAAAGTTATTCATTTACAAACGCAGTCAGTCGCGGGTTTGATGCGAGATATTTGTCTATGCGAAGTTTAAATGAATTAACGTGCTGCAGTCTATAACATCTCGGGGAAGCCCATTCCATAAATTGACAACTCGATTGAAGAAGAAATGTTTAGCTTCGTGTGAGTTAAAAGATTTACCAATAATTTTGCACCCGTTTCGTTTCCCCGTGTGTAATTAGATTGGTTGATAGTGAAGTACTTACTACAGTTCATATTGTCGATGCCTTTGATGATTTTGAACACTTGAATTAAGTCGCCTCTTAATCTGCGCTGGGTTAAAGGAAATAGATTTAATTCTCTAAGACGCTCCTCGTATGGTTTGTTCTTTAGGCTAGGTATCATTTTGGTAACTCTACGTTGAACTCGTTCTAGCTTGTCTATATCTTTTTGGTAATAAGGGCACCAGGATTGAACGCAGTATTCCAGAAGAGGGCGGACTAAGGAATTGTAAAGGGTTAGGATAACGTCTTTGGATTTATGCTCAAATGACCTGCCTATAAAGCCGATTATTTTGTTTGCCTTCTTAACAACTTCTGAACATTGTTGACTCGGTTTTAGGTTACTAGATATTGTTACTCCCAGATCGGTTTCTCTGTTTACATTCTTAAGCTGAGTGCCATTCATCAAATAGTTTGCTTTCTCATTTTGGTATCCGATATGTAGTACTTTACATTTATCCGCATTGAAACTCATTTGCTAAATTTGAGCCCAACATAACAACTTATCTAGATTGTGTTGCATATCGTCAACTTGTTCTTTTGAGAGTACGCTATTTGCAATTTTTGTATCGTCAGCAAATTTTGAGATTGTACAGGTGAGACCCTTATCTATGTTGTTGTTGTTGTTGTTGTTCCCCAAGCTGCCTGGCCGAACAGCCCCAAGGCCCCGAGTACGGCCAAGGCCATAAACGAGCGCCCCCACAGACCACCCTGCCGACCACAATAAAGCCTGGGTGACCGAAGCCACTCCATGGCGGGGAGCTGAGAGGGTGCGTAAACGCCCGGGAAACCAAAGCCCCACCCAGGGCCCTGTGCCCCTCACCAATTATGAAGAGAAAGTTGAGGGGCAAAGGAATAATGTGACGCTTTAGCTTCCAATCTTGGTAGATTGGGAGGTCAATCCACGGAAGAGACGCCTTCACTTGAGATCTAGAAAATATATAAGTAAATGGAACAGTCAGAGTAGCTATGGGTATGGCAGAGATCGCTCAGGTCTCACTCTGATAGCCCATCGCCCATGTCGTTGATGTAAATTAATAAGAGAATTGGTGCTTGTACCGATCCCTGCGGTACCCCGCTACTTACATTGGTCCATTTAGATGCCTTACCGTTTATGACTACTCTTTGCTTTCTGTCGGTGAGCCAATTTTCTATCCATTTCAACACACCGTCTTGTATTCCATGCGCTTTTAGTTTTATCAGTAAACGTTTGTGGGGAATATTTGTCAAAGGCCTTTTGAATATCAAGGTATATAATACCTACAGCTTTACTCTCATCGTAGAGGTTGAGGATATCGTGGAAGAAGTCTAAGAGGTTTGTTAAACAGGAACGTTTTTTATGAAAGCCGTGTTGAGTATCTTAAAGTATGTTATTTTCCTCTAAGTGATTTACGAGTCTGTCTCTTATAAGTGTTTCTAGCATTTTACATACAACTGAGGTTAAGCTAATTGGACGATAGTTACTGGGTAGGGATTTGCTGCCTTTTTTTAATATCGGTGTTACGTTGGCTAGCTTCCAAAGATCAGGCATAGTTCCAGACTGCAAGGATTTATTGAATAGCAATGTCAGTGGTTTAGAGAGTTCATCCTTAGCTTCCATTAGGACTCTAGGTGAGATTGTGTCAGGTCCAGGCGTTTTATTTACCTTGAGTTTATCTAAACAATTCAATGCTTCTCTCTCTGTAACGTTGATATTGCTTAGAACATCTGAATTATCAATCTGAATCGGCGACGGTGTAGTGATATCACTGAGGTCTTCCGTTGTAAAAACAAATGCAAAGAAGGTATTGAGGGCATTACTCATTTGTACTTCGTCTTTGGTGTATTGGTGAGAGAGAGTGCGAGGGTGTGTATCTATGTATGTATATACTGTGCAGTGTGTGTTGTGTGTAGGTGCGTGTGTGTGTGTATGTGAGAGAGAGTGAGAGCGTTAATATTGCTTCCATCGACACACGCACTTCAATCAATCTTTTCCGGGAACCGAACCATGGTCTTTGAAAGCAGCCGGACCTGCAACAAGCCTAGCCTGCCGTTTGCCATTTTCGAGCAATATATTTTAGTTTGTCTCCTTGGCTAACAAAAACGCTTTCCCAGACTTCCTTCAATCAAATAATATCCCCTCCACACTCCACCCCCTGACAGACTCTCAATTCCTTTAACTCCCCACTTAAATTTAATGATTGTTCGGTTTTTATACTTGTGCCGGTGAAATGGTTGAGAGAGAGAGAGAGAGAGAGAGAGAGAGAGAGAGAGAGAGAGAGAGAGAGAGAGAGAGAGAGAGAGAGAGAGCAAGTAGTGATAAAGATTAAAGGGATGAGAGCGGCTGATGGTAAAGAGAATGTGGGGAGGACAGTAATGGAGAGAACTAGCTTGTTCGATCTCTCTCTCTCTCTCACATACACACACGTTCCCTTATACACCCTAGACCACACAGAATCCACAGTACTTCCCTCTCTCACACACACACACACACACACACCATGAAGCTGGAATCACTCCAAGAGTTTGTAAGACTCAACATTGGAGTACCACAAACTTCAATTGTCACCGCAACTCCAGCAGCCACCAACGCCCCAACGTCAACTGCCAACAATTCAACGCCTGCAGTAGCCATTTCAGCTGATGGTTCCGATACTCAAGAAACAAATAGTAACTCTCTTCCCCCTCAAGACAACTTCCGTGTCGTGAGGAATAACGTTTGCCCCAAGACCAGGAAATCCATACCGATTACCGAGAGTCAAAACCGCTTCCAGATACTCGCAGACTCAGATGACGAAGCGGAAATAGAAGAAGTCCGGCTCGTGGGAGACTCGATGATACGTGGTCAGCTCACAGAGTTTTGCGCCAGAGCACCTAAGACCAGGAAGCGTTTTTGTATCCCTGGTGGTGGGGTGGACGACGTAGTTGCTGCAGTTGACGAAGTATCTAAGCTGGCCCCTGCTAATACAATGTACGTCATCCACGTTGGATCCAACGATGTACAGCGAACCCGGTCGGAAGATTTGCTTTTAAAGTACCAGCAGCTGATCAAGTCGTTTAAGGAGAAGTCATCAAGGATCATCGTCTCAGGAGTCGTCCCCCGGCTTGGTGTAGAGAGCCGATTTTACAACATAGCCACCAGCACAAATCGTTGTCTAGCAAACCTCTGCAGGAAGGAAAACGTGGGATTCGTCGACACCTGGGACAATTTCTACTACGATGACTATTTGTTTCGGACGATGGAGTTCATCTGAACCAGGTGGGAGCAGCACGTTTTGGGCGTCTTCTCAACGATGCGGTGAAGGATTTTCGGAGAAGAAATCGACTCAGCACAGGACAACCAGGAAGGAGGACCGAAGACAGCGAGGGCGGCAACCTGCGAAAGAATTAAATGCTAATCTGTCAAGAACTGCGAATTTGGATAAAGCTCCACCAACACGACCCAAATTCAAAACCGCCAGGGATAACGACCGAGGACCGATGTCAGCCATGAATGTAAATGTAGATCCGACCAGAACCAAAAAGTTGATTAAAGAACGTTCTATGAGTTCTAAAACCGCAACTTTAAAGGTTTTCTATGCAAACGCTCGTAGCATACGCAATAAATTTTCAGATTTAGAGGAACTAGTGTTTACTGAAAATTATGACGTGATTGGTATAACAGAATCTTGGCTCAATACAGTAGATAGAGACTTTTTAGCAGAGTATTCACTTCCCGGTTATGAAATGTTTGAGAAAAGCCGAATCAATAAAAATGGAGGTGGCGTTTTATTTTATATCAAAGAAAGTCTTAACCCGACCCTCTTGTCAAAACCTCAAATTGTGAACGTCGACACATCTTTTGTGCTAATAAAGAATAATAAAGGTCCAAAAATAATACTTGCATTAATATACAGACCTCCAGCTCAATCAGTGCAAACTCACCGAGAAATTTATGAACAAATTGCAGATGTAAGTAACTCACAAGATACCATATTTTTTGGCGACTTTAATTTACCTGTGACCAAGTGGGGCGATACTCTTACTTCACACTCCGGACATGACTTGTATACGAACTTGCAAGATAATTCGCTTTATCAATTTGTTCGAACACCTACCCGTGGTAATAACGTTCTTGACATTGTACTTGCAACAAAAGAAGAATTAATAGAGAATTTGAATGTTGGTGATGAATTCAGTAACAGCGACCATCGTACGATAACTTTCACTTTAAACTTTACTAGTAACGAACCAAATAGTAGCATCGAAAAAGTCCCTAATTTCAAGAAAGCAAACTTTCATAAACTTAGAGCTATGTTTAAAGAAACTGACTGGAGCTTTTTTATTAACAATAACGACATAAATACATCTTGGAAGTTATTCTTTGAAACCACTTACCTAAAAGCAGTGCAAGACTGCATACCATCGAAAATACGGCGCCCAGGCCATAATAATAAGCCCAAATGGTGGAATAAAGATATTTCAAACTGCCTGCTTGCTAAAAAAAATTGCTAATGATAGATTAAAATCCTCACAAAATGACGAAGAACGGGTGAAATTTGTAGAGCTACGACGCAAAGCCAAAAAGTTAATTAAGCAAAGTAAAAAGACCCTAGAGTTACATATTGCGAATCAAAGTAAAACAAACCCGAAAGAATTCTATAGTTATATCAGAAAGAAAAAAGTAGTTACTTCAACTGTTGGACCGTTAGTCGATGAAAATGGAGAATACACCAAAGACGAAGTACAAATGAGTAATGCCCTCAATACCTTCTTTGCATCAGTTTTTACAACAAAAGACCTCAGTGATATCCCTGCACCATCGCCGATTCAGATTGATAATTTAGATGTTCTAAGCAATATCACCGTTACAGAGAGAGAAGTATTGAATTGTTTAGATAAACTCAAGGTAAATAAAACGCCTGGACCTGATACAATCTCGCCTAGAGTTCTAAAGGAAGCTAAGGATGAGCTCTCCAAACCACTGACATTACTATTCAATAAATCCTTGCAGTCTGGAACTATGTCTGATCAGTGGAAGCTAGCAAACGAAACACCGATATTAAAAAAAGGCAGCAAATCCCTACCAAGTAACTATTGTCCAATTAGCTTAACCTCAGTTGTATGTAAAATGCTAGAAACGGTCATAAGAGACATACTCGTAAATCACTTAGAGGGAAATAACATACTTAAAGATACTCAACACGGCTTTCGTAAAAAACGTTCCTGTTTAACAAACATCTTAGACTTCTTCCACGATATCCTCAACCTCTACGATGAGAGTAAAGCTGTAGATATTATATACCTTGATTTTCAAAAGGCCTTTGACAAAGTTCCCCACAAACGTTTACTGCTAAAACTAAAAGCGCATGGAATACAAGACGGTGTGTTGAAATGGATAGAAAATTGGCTCAGCGACAGAAAGCAAAGAGTAGTGATAAACGGTAAGGCATCTAAATGGACCAATGTAAGTAGCGGGGTACCCCAGGGATCGGTACTAGGACCAATTCTCTTTCTAATTTACATCAACGACATAGATGAGGGTCTCACCTGTACAATCTCAAAATTTGCTGACGATACAAAAATTGCAAATAGCGTACTCTCAAAAGATCAAGTTGACGATATGCAACACAATCTAGATAAATTGTCACATTGGGCCCAAATTTGGCAAATGAGTTTCAATGCGGATAAATGTAAATGTAAAGTACTACATATCGGATACCTAAATGAGAAAGCAAACTATTCGATGAATGGCACTCAGCTTAAAAATGTAAACAGAGAAACCGATCTGGGAGTAACAATATCGAGTAACCTAAAGCCGAGTCAACATTTCAGAAGTTGTTAAGAAGGCAAACAAAATAATTGGCTTTATAGGCAGGTTATTTGAGCATAAATCCAAAGACGTTATCCTAACCCTTTACAATTCCTTAGTCTACCCTCTTCTGGAATACTGGGTTCAATGCTGGTGCCCTTATTACCAAAAAGACATAAACAAGCTAGAACGAGTTCAACGTAGAGTTACCAAATTGATACCTAGCCTAAAGAACAAACCATACGAAGAGCGTCTTAGAGAATTAAATCTATTTCCTTTAGCCCAGCGCAGATTGAGAGGTGACTTAATTCAATTGATCAAAATCATCAAAGGCATTGACAATATGAAGTGTAGTAAGTACTTCACTATCCACCAATCTAATTACACACGGGGAAACGGTTGCAAAATTATTGGTAAATCTTTTAACTCACACGTTTCAAAGAATTTCTTCTTCAATCGAGTTGTCAACTTGTGGAATGGGCTTCCCCGAGACGTTATAGACTGCAGCACCGTTGATTCATTTAAACTCCGCCTAGACAAATATCTCGCATCAAACCCGCGACTGACTGTGTTTGTAAATGAATAACTTTATTTTATCCTCCCCTCAGTTACTAACCCATATGTCCCCAACTAACTTCCTTGTCCTGCCACGGACATTAGTTCCAGGGCAGTAGTTCCCTTTCCAATGTTCCCTTACCCACTCTAAACCACTGTTTGGACACTTGATCGTCAGTGTTTTGGAGGACAAGCAGCCTAGAAGGGTCATTAGACCTGTTGTTGCTTGATTTCCTTTGTACTCCTTTGTACTTTGTACACACATACACAATCTCTCTCACACACATACATACATTATTTCACTCTCTCACACACACACACACACACACTCCTCTCCCCCCCTCTCTATAATGTTCACCCTCAAACACACAAAATTCACAAACACACAATCCTTCACACACACACACACACACACACACACACACACTTTCTCTCTCCCTAAAACCACCCACTCAAACACGGGTTCCATTTAATCAACCTCACCCCCCCCCCACTCCATAATACCCACTCCATTAGGCAAAGGCACGCACAAACACTCTTACAAGCTGTGCACAAATAAAACATATATATATATATATATATATATATATATATATATATATATATATATATAATACATAAATTAATATAAATAATAAAATATAATAATAATACAGAATACATAAGTAAGGTACGGTCGCGCTAATCAGTCATATCTCGGTTGTCATTACGTTTGGCTTGCTCTGTGCTGTATTAATGTCTGTCAGATGTTAAATAGAGTGGGTAAGTGTAGGGATATGTTTGTATATCTCACTCGAAATTAATAAATAAAGTTTAGATATTGGTGATGCCAATTATTATGGATCAAAATATACTTGGTGCCGAGACATCACTTATTAGGCCGATTGTACAATTGGCCACATAAATTTTGTTCCTTTTCGTGATCTTCTACACGGAAATATATTAATATTGATTGACATACGAGTGTAGTTTCTTATGCAGTGGTTAACTCATCTGATTAGTCAACTGATAATGAAAAAAAGTACACTCGCAGCTCATTCATACTAATTATACATTCATACATAAGATCACGACGAGGAACGGAACTTATATGACCAACTGTACATTGGTAATAAAACACTCATATTATATAAGGCTATTAGGTGTGCCCAAAAAATTCAAAAGTAAATCCCCATCATTATACTCAATACAATCACTAGAATTACTAGAAATTATGAAAGAGCAGAAGTGGAGATGGGCAGGACATGGAAAGATCAATGCTAGGAATAACACTTAGAGATGGGAAGAGATCAAACCAAAGTCAAGGATATTCTAGAAAGTATTAAAGAGCAGAAGTGGAGATGGACAGGATATGTAGCAAGAAGAGAGGACAATAGGTGGAGTAAAAGACTAACTGACTGGACCCACAGAGAAGGAAAGCGCGACAGGAAAAGAAAAGACAATAGGTGGAGAGACGAGATTGAAAAAACTGCAGGGGTGAGGGGTACTTCACACAGTCAGGAATGCGAACTAGAATCACTAGGAGTAATGATTCCTGGTGATTCCTGGGAATACACCACGAATGTCTGCAATTCCCCGTGGACTCACAACACCGTAGGAACAAAGGAGTACAAATGAGTACAAAGGAAATCAAGCAACAACAGGTATAATGACTCTTCTAGGCTGCTTGTCCTCCAAAACACTGAGGATCAAGTGTCCAAACAGTGGTTTAGAGTGGGTAAGGGAACATTGGAAAGGGAACTACTGCCCTGGAACTAATGTCCGTGGCAGGACTAGGAAGTTAGTAGGGGACATATGGGTTAGTAACTGAGGGGAGGATAAAATAAAGTTATTCATTTACAAACGCAGTCAGTCGCGGGTTTGATGCGAGATATTTGTTTAGACAGAGTTTAAAATAATGAATCAACGGTGCTGCAGTTTATAACGTCTCATGGAAGCCCATTCCACAAGTTGACAACTCGATTGAAGAAGAAATTCTTAGATTCGTGTGAGTTAAAAGATTTACCAATAATTTTGCAACCGTTTCCCCGTGTGTAATTAGATTGGTTGATAGTGAAGTACTTACTACAGTTCATATTGTCGATGCCTTTGATGATTTTGAACACTTGAATTAAGTCACCTCTTAATCTGCGCTGGGCTAAAGGAAATAGATTTAATTTTCTAAGACGCTCTTCGTATGGTTTGTTCTTTAGGCTAGGTATCATTTTGGTAACTCTACATTGAACTCGTTCTAGCTTGTTTATGTCTTTTTGGTAATAAGGGCACCAGCATTGAACGCAGTATTCCAGAAGAGGGCGGACTAAGGAATTGTAAAGGGTTAGGATAACGTCTTTGGATTTATGCTCAAATGACCTGCCTATAAAGCCAATTATTTTGTTTGCCTTCTTAACAACTTCTGAACATTGTTGACTCGGTTTTAGGTTACTCGATATTGTTACTCCCAGATCGGTTTCTCTGTTTACATTCTTAAGCTGGGTGCCATTCATCGAATAGTTTGCTTTCTCATTTAGGTATCCGATATGTAGTACTTTACATTTATCCGCATTGAAACTCATTTGCCAAATTTGGGCCCAATGTGACAATTTATCTAGATTGTGTTGCATATCGTCAACTTGTTCTTTTGAGAGTACGCTATTTGCAATTTTTGTATCGTCAGCAAATTTTGAGATTGTACAGGTGAGACCCTCATCTATGTCGTTGATGTAAATTAGAAAGAGAATTGGTCCTAGTACCGATCCCTGGGGTACCCCGCTACTTACATTGGTCCATTTAGATGCCTTACCGTTTATGACTACTCTTTGCTTTCTGTCGCTGAGCCAATTTTCTATCCATTTCAACACACCGTCTTGTATTCCATGCGCTTTTAGTTTTAGCAGTAAACGTTTGTGGGGAACTTTGTCAAAGGCCTTTTAAAAATCAAGGTATATAATATCTACAGCTTTACTCTCATCGTAGAGGTTGAGGATATCGTGGAAGAAGTCTAAGAGGTTTGTTAAACACGAACGTTTTTTACGAAAGCCGTGTTGAGTATCTTTAAGTATGTTATTTTCCTCTAAGTGATTTACGAGTCTGTCTCTTATGACCGTTTCTAGCATTTTACATACAACTGAGGTTAAGCTAATTGGACGATAGTTACTGGGTAGGGATTTGCTGCCTTTCTTGAATATCGGTGTTACGTTGGCTATCTTCCACTGATCAGGCATAGTTCCAGACTGCAAGGATTTATTGAATAGTAATGTCAGTGGTTTGGAGAGCTCATCCTTAGCTTCCTTTAGAACTCTAGGCGAGATTGTATCAGGTCCAGGCGTTTTATTTACCTTGAGTTTATCTAAACAATTCAATACTTCTCTCTCTGTAACGGTGATATTGCTTAGAACATCTGAATTATCAATCTGAATCGGCGATGGTGCAGGGATATCACTGAGGTCTTCTGTTGTAAAAACTGATGCAAAGAAGGTATTGAGGGCATTACTCATTTGTACTTCGTCTTTGGTGTATTCTCCATTTTCATCTACTAACGGTCCAACAGTTGAAGTAACTACTTTTTTCTTTCTGATATAACTATAGAATTCTTTCGGGTTTGTTTTACTTTGATTCGCAATATGTAACTCTATGGTCTTTTTACTTTGCTTAATTAACTTTTTGGCTTTGCGTCGTAGCTCTACAAATTTCACCCGTTCTTCGTCATTTTGTGAGGATTTTAATCTATCATTAGCAAATTTTTTAGCAAGCAGGCAGTTTGAAATATCTTTATTCCACCATTTGGGCTTATTATTATGGCCTGGACGCCGAATTTCGATGGTATGCAGTCTTGCACTGCTTTTAGGTAAGTGGTTTCGAATAACTTCCAAGATGTATTTATGTCGTTATTGTTAATTAAAAAGCTCCAGTCAGTTTCTTTAAACATAGCTCTAAGTTTATGAAAGTTTGCTTTCTTGAAATTAGGGACTTTTTCGATGCTACTATTTGGTTCGTTACTATTAAAGTTTAAAGTGAAAGTTATCGTACGATGGTCGCTGTTACTGAATTCATCACCAACATTCAAATTCTCTATTAATTCTTCTTTTGTTGCAAGTACAATGTCAAGAACGTTATTACCACGGGTCGGTGTTCGAACAAATTGATAAAGCGAACTCTCTTGCAAGTTCGTATACAAGTCATGTCCGGTGTGTGAAGTAAGAGTATCGCCCCACTTGGTCACAGGTAAATTAAAGTCGCCAAAAAATACGGTATCTTGTGAGTTACTTACATCTTCAATTTGTTCATAAATTTCTCGGTCAGTTTGCACTGATTGACCTGGAGGTCTGTATATTAATGCAAGTATTATTTTTGTACCTTTATTATTCTTTATTAGCACAAAAGATGTGTCGACGTTCACAATTTTAGGTTTTGACAAGAGGGTCGGGTTAAGACTTTCTTTGATATAAAATAAAACGCCACCTCCATTTTTATTTATTCGGCTTTTCTCAAACATTACATAACCGGGAAGTGAATGCTCTGCTAAAAAGTCTCTATCTACTGTATTGAGCCAAGATTCTGTTATACCAATCACATCATAATTTTCAGTAAACACTAGTTCCTCTAAATCTGAAAATTTATTGCGTATGCTACGAGCGTTTGCATAGAAAACCTTTAAAGTTGCGGTTTTAGAACTCACAGAACGTTCTTTAATCAAATTTTTGGTTCTGGTCGGATCTACATTTACATTCATGGCTGACATCGGTCCTCGGTCGTTATCCCTGGCGGTTTTGAATTTGGGTCGTGTTGGTGGAGCTTTATCCAAATTCGCAGTTCTTGACAGATTAGCATTTAATTCCTTCACAGGTTGCCGCCCTCGCTGTCTTCGGTCCTCCTTCCTGGTTGTCCTGTGCTGAGTCGATTTCTTCTCCGAAAATCCTTCACCGCATCGTTGAGAAGACGCCCAAAACGTGCTGCTCCCACCTGGTTCAGATGAACTCCATCGTCCGAAACCAGTGGGAGTGTACCTGCGAATCACTGGGAGTCACTGGGAATCACCAGGAATCACCTGGATAAAACCAGGAATGAAGTGCGAGTTATTGAACATTTCGGATTACTGTAATATACGAGTCGATAGGAGTAATGTAGGAATCACTGGGAATTAGATAGGAGTCACTGGGAGTCACCGAGCATCACTGGGATTTGTTAGGAATGAGATGCAAGTATGCCAGGCATGGCCCCAATTGTGTGTTTGACCCTATAATTGAAATTAATTTTTCCTCAAGTATGTCTCTTGTAGGCTATAAAATATACAGTCCTCTAATATCATCATTAAGTATTATGACTGTATTCATACATCATTACAGACATTAATATAATACGATAAGTCTGTATTATTATGTACCGTAAGGTCATAATATCAATGCTTACTATACTTTACGAAACAAATATATTTAAACTATTGTCTAAATAATGGATAGTTTATCATTCCCACCTTCTTCTTTTCATTCGTTACCGAATTCTGTAATATTTCATACGATTACCTAATATAGGTAACACTTATAGGTTGTGTTAGTTTGCTTAGGATAGGTCAGGGAAGTTGCAGAACTTCTAGATTATTAACCGGCGACTACAACGGCCTCTAAACAACCAAGGCATGATTATCCTGGCTCAAAGTTTACCCCGGCGACTACAACGCCCCTCGAAGTAGTAATCCAAACTCCACTGTCCACCACCAAACGAACTTGACATTTCAAAACACATACAAACACGAATCCACCACTCTAGTTATGTTAGGTAAGGGGAGTTGCAGAACTTGTAGACTACAAGTAGGGTATTGTAACATTGACCATACATTGTTCACATTATTAATTACCTCAACTACCGTAATTTCCTTCTCTACACACAATCACTGGGTGAATACAATGTCTTGTGGGAAATTGTACTTACACAGGTTAGTACTAGGCGTATTTATAATGTTTGACCAAGAAAAGTTAACTACCCGTATACTGTATATTATACTTTCACGTGAGAAGTATTACAGGTTTATATGAATAATATATTTATAAAAGGGTTCTTCACGCAGTCAGGAATGCGAGCTAGAATCACTGGGAGTAGCTGAAAATTCGGATTCCTGGGCCTATTCGCGGTGAAAATTCGATGACTCCTAGTGACTCTAGCGATATCCTAGTGATTCCTGTTAGACTCCCAGTGACTCCAAACCACTCGCGGCCGATTGGCCCTGTCCGACAAAATGTTCACCGTGTTTAAAGTTCTCGCCACGAATCGGACCATTCCCAGTGACTCCCAGTTGATTCCCAGTGATCCCCAGTGATTCCCCAGTGAGTCCTGGTGATTCTCGGTGTTTCGTATCTGATTAGCGGACAGCTTTCGGTTTCAGTTTCAGTTCTCACCAGAATCACCAGGACTCACTGGGAATCACTGGGGATCACTGGGAATCACTGGGAGTGGTCCGATTCGCGGCGAGAACCTTAACCCTTATTTAGCGGCGAGCAACATAAGTCGAGTTAAATAAAGCTGGACTATGTGGCGGCGCTCGACATAACTCGAGTGGCAATTTCAGCACGTAATGTGGCTGAGAGAGAGAGACAAGTGGTGGCAGGAGACTAGCGTGCGTATGACTGCTCCAGACCACCGCGGCGAACCTACTGACACAAATCTCAGCTCCCTCCTCCCTCTCTCACTCGCTACATACTCAATTATGTACTGAAAGTACCGAATTACCTGCTTTTTGCACTCGCGTTGCACGGTTATTGCAAGAAAACTATCCATCATACAAGGATCGTTATGGTGTCATTCGAAAGCTCTGTTTATGCCCTTTCAGGGATAGGTACTTGTTTTACGTTCTGGGTCTTATTTAGGCATGAAAATGATCACGTAAACAGCCCTATTTTGGCTAAAAACACCCCGCTGTGCGGTACACATAAATAAACCGCATAGGCCGCTCGTAAGGTGTTAAACACGGTGAACATTTTGTCGGACAGGGCCAATCGGCCAGGACTGGTTTGGAGTCGATGGGAGTCTAACAGGAATCACTAGGATATCGCTGGAGTCACTAGGAGTATCAATTTTCACCGCGAATAGGCCCAGGAATCCGAATTTTCAGCTACTCCTAGTGATTCTAGCTCACATTCCTGACTGTGTGAAGTACCTTTAAAGGGTACATCACACAGTCAGGAGTGCGAGCTAATGGGAGTCTAACAGGAGTCACTAGGAGTTGCTAGAATCACTAGTAGTCATCGATTTTCACCGCGAGCGAGTGGGAGTATAACAGAAGTCGCTAGGAGTCGCCAGAGTCAGTAGGAGTCATCGATTTTCACCGCGAGTCCGAATTGTTCCCTACTCCTAGTGATTCTAGCTCGCACTCCTGACTGTGTGATGTACCCTTAACATGGCAATGACTGGCAAAGTCTCGGCAGTCATGGACAAGTTTAAGGTAGGCCTTTGTCCAGCAGAGGACTCCTAATGGCTGATGATGATGATGGTGATTACACTCACTTGATTTAATTTTAACCTGTTTATGCTTTTATTATATGTATAATATATATATATATACACCGTATATATATATATATATATATATATATAATTAAAATAATGCATAATGTTATCAACAAGTCAAGTAAAACATATATAAAATATACTGTATATACATATAATGTCATCAAGAAGATAAAAAAAAAAAAAAAAATATTAGGCCGGTATGGTGGGCGAGGCGTTAAAAGCATCTGGCCTGGAGGTAGGGTTACGGCCGGCCCTCGTAACCGGCCGGACGCTGTTCGTTAAGACCGGATATCTAACAGGAATATTGAGCTTTTCTCTCTGTATGGTTATCATTAATCCAAGACTGTTTTTGTCTTGCCAGCGCAGCGACCAAAATTATTATATATTTTGTATTTGTTTTTATTTTGTTTTTATTTGTTATATTTGTTATTATATATTTTATGCACATATATATTTTATTTAGTCTTTATATTAGGGGACAATTTTAAACAGCCCGCCATCTACACCTTCTTCACACACACACACACACACACACACACACACACACACACACACACACACACACTAAATGGAAGTGAAAAAGTTTAGCCGAAAAATTGTGTACTCCTTTGCTTCTCACAGGTCCATCTTAAGCTGAATAATATCATAAATAATTCATGAAATACTATAGAATTAGCCGCATGGTTTACAATATAACAATAATGGGAGGGAATAGGAATATTAAAGTGGCCATAATAATCTACCCATTTAACGCATTTTGACTGTTTAGTCTGCTGATCATTAGACGATTTTATACAGCTTAGGAAGGATCTGTGGGAGTTTTAAAAAGGTAAAGACTATCTCAACTAAACCCCTGACTTCCCTATACCCTTCCTAATCTGAAATAATAATAATCGTCTAATAATAGCCAGAAAATGTTAAAAGTGCGTCGTAGATCCTCACGAGTATAAGGGCAAAGGGGACGTTGATCTGGTCACCTTTCTTTCTCATCTTTATCCCCATTAGTTTTGAAATGTTAAGACGTTTGCCCCATTAGTTTGTCGATTTAAGACCTTTCGCCACATTTCTTTGTAAATATTAAGACCTTTCGTGCCCATTAGGTGTCGATTTTTTGTCCTGGCGAGCGACAGCGAGCCTGTAATTGTGGAATAACCAGCCTTCGGCCGTGACATTTTTCTTACGAAAATTTTACAAATTAATCTCGAAGGAGGATCTAATGAATGTTATTTTAAAGTGTGATGGAGGTCTAGGGAGGAAATTAAAACATAAATAAATATATAAATAACCACTGTCCCCTTAACAATATATTGCTTCTATTCAACCCATCTAATACAAGGATAATAAAGGTGAATCACTATCAAGTTACCCAACGATTTAGACTTGAGAGAGAGAGAGAGAGAGAGAGAGAGAGAGAGAGAGAGAGAGAGAGAGAGAGAGAGAGAGAGAGGAGGAGGAGGAGGGGGGGGGGGGGGGCATAAAATAAGATATACAAAAGAAAACAAAAATTACCCGCATATTTTCTCCGTATTGATGTCAAACTTCAAAATCTCAAACTGTTTCTTACCATCTCATTTCTGAAGGGGAGGTTTTTAGTTTGCACCCTAGACCTCCATCAAGCTTAGAATTACAGCCACTAGATCCCCTTTCAAGATACATTTGCACATTTTTCGGTAGAAACAAATATTTCGGCCGGTTCCTCTTATATTACAGGCTCGCTATCGCTCGCCTTGAAAAAATTGACACCTACAGTATATGGCACGAAAGGTCATTTACAAAACTGACAGAAATGGGCGAACGTTCTTAAAATCGTCAAACTAATGGGGTGAACGTATAGACACGCGATACAAAATAAATCTAATTTTCCCGACATTCCAAGGGTAAACCGGCGACTTAGCTGATGAAAGATGAGAGAGAATGAGAGTGAGTTGTGAGATGTGTGTGTGGGAGAGAGAGTGCGCGTGTGTGTGATAATTGAGATGTATGTGCGAGAGAGAGAGAGTACAAAGGAGTACAAAGGAGTACAAAGGAGTACAAAGGAAATCAAGCAACAACAGATCCAGTGACCCTTCTAGGTTGCTTGTCCTCCAAAACACTGAGGATCAAGTGTCCAAACAGTGGTTTAGAGTGGGTAAGGGAACATTGGAAAGGGAATTACTGCCCTGGAACTAATGTCCGTGGCAGGATTAGGAAGTTAGTAGGGGACAGATGGGTTAGTAACTGAGGGGGGGATAAAATAAAGTTATTCATTTACAAACGCAGTCAGTCGCGGGTTTGATGCGAGATATTTGTCTAGGCGGAGTTTAAATGAATCAACGGTGATGCAGTCTATAACGTTTCGGGGAAGCCCATTCCACAAGTTGACAACTCGATTGAAGAAGAAATTCTTAGATTCGTGCGAGTTAAAAGATTTACCAATAATTTTGCAACCGTTTCCCCGCGTGTAATTAGATTGGTCGATAGTGAAGTACTTACTACAGTTCATATTGTCGATGCCTTTGATGATTTTGAACACTTGAATTAAGTCGCCTCTTAATCTGCGCTGGGTTAAAGGAAATAGATTTAATTCTCTAAGACGCTCTTCGTATGGTTTGTTCTTTAGGCTAGGTATCATTTTGGTAACTCTACGTTGAACTCGTTCTAGCTTGTTTATATCTTTTTGGTAATAAGGGCACCAGGATTGAACGCAGTATTCCAGAAGAGGGCGGACTAAGGAATTGTAAAGGGTTAGGATAACTTCTTTGGATTTATGCTCAAATGACCTGCCTATAAAGCCAATTATTTTGTTTGCCTTCTTAACAACTTCTGAACATTGTTGACTCGGTTTTAGGTTACTCGATATTGTTACTCCCAGATCGGTTTCTCTGTTTACATTCTTAAGCTGAGTGCCATTCATCGAATAGTTTGCTTTCTCATTTAGGTATCCGATATGTAGTACTTTACATTTATCCGCATTGAAACTCATTTGCCAAATTTGGGCCCAACATGACAATTTATCTAGATTGTGTTGCATATCGTCAACTTGTTCTTTTGAGAGTACGCTATTTGCAATTTTTGTATCGTCAGCAAATTTTGAGATTGTACAGGTGAGACCCTCATCTATGTCGTTGATGTAAATTAGAAAGAGAATTGGTCCTAGTACCGATCCCTGGGGTACCCCGCTACTTACATTGGTCCATTTTGATGCCTTACCGTTTATGACTACTCTTTGCTTTCTGTCGCTGAGCCAATTTTCTATCCATTTCAACACACCGTCTTTTATTCCATGCGCTTTTAGTTTTAGCAGTAAACGTTTGTGGGGAACTTTGTCAAAGGCCTTTTGAAAATCAAGGTATATAATATCTACAGCTTTACTCTCATCGTAGAGGTTGAGGATATCGTGGAAGAAGTCTAAGAGGTTTGTTAAACAGGAACGTCTTTTACGAAAGCCGTGTTGAGTATCTTTAAGTATGTTATTTTCCTCTAAGTGATGTACGAGTCTGTCTCGTATGACCGTTTCTAGCATTTTACATACAACTGAGGTTAAGCTAATTGGACGATAGTTACTGGATAGGGATTTGCTGCCTTTTTTGAATATCGGTGTTACGTTGGCTAGCTTCCACTGATCGGGCATAGTTCCAGACTGCAAGGATTTATTGAATAGTAATGTCAGTGGTTTAGAGAGCTCATCCTTAGCTTCCTTTAGAACTCTAGGCGAGATTGTATCAGGTCCAGGCGTTTTATTTACCTTGAGTTTATCTAAACAATTCAATACTT
>CM064551.1:1213436-1378481 GCA_032716605.1 Paralithodes platypus
TTTTAATGAAACCTAGTGCTCTATTTGCTTTGTTAGATGCTGCGGTGCATTGGCTTGTAGATTTTAGATTTTCATTGATAAGCACTCCTAGGTCTTTTATCTGTGATACGCTCTTTATCTTTTCTACATTCATATGGTATTCGTATTTGTTGTTTCGGGAGCCTATTTGTAGTATCAGGCATTTGTTTACGTTAAAGGGCATCTGCCAATTTTCTGACCACTCTGATATCTTGTTGAAATCTGATTGCAGGCTACTTCTATCGCTTTCTGATATTATTGCATTTCCTATTTTAGTGTCATCGGCGAATTTGGAAATTATGTTATTAATGCCGTTGTCTAAATCATTAATATATATTATGAATAATAATGGGCCCAGAACTGAACCCTGTGGGACTCCACTAGTCACCGGAGTCCATTCTGATTCCACTCCATTAATAATTACTCTTTGTTTTCTTTCGCTTAACCAATTCCTTATCCAATTAAGTGTGTTGCCCTGTATTCCTAGATTCTCGACCTTCTGAAGTAATTTATTATGAGGGACCTTGTCGAAGGCCTTCTGGAAGTCCAAGTACACTATATCAAGACTTTTGGTAAAATCATTAATCTTAAATAGGTTGTCATAAAATTCGATAAGGTTCGTTAGGCATGATTTTTTTGCTCTGAAGCCGTGTTGACTATTATTAATAAGATTATTATTCTCTATGAAAAGTACAAGTTCGTCTCTTATAATTGATTCTAATAGTTTAAAATGTAAAACTTGCAAACTAAACAAACCAAAATTGGGACAAGGACAATATAAAGTCAAATTAAATTATCAAAATCGCTATGTGGAAACAACGTTTACTAAAATGAAAATTATTAAATAAAAGAACACAATCCACCACATAGGGTGTACATCACTACATGCGCAAGTTAATCTGTTTCCCAAGCAAACCAATCGCACATATAACAACGCACTATCGTCACGTTAAAGGAAGTAGTCAAGTTTGGGAAGTCCGGGACGTTCTGGCAAATTTTACTAAACTCTGCATGAATAAAGAAACTACATGTTAAATGTCAAAATATTATTTAAAATCAAATTTGCAACATGACAAGACATTAACAATAGTAAAAAATACAAATATTGATAAGATATCTATACTATTACAAAATAATATATAAAATACAGTACAGCACTCACTAACGATAGTGCTATCGGGTAGGTACCTGTAAGCATAGCATGCCTCAAGTGACCCCTATCAATAACTACCCTACAAATAACCTACATTTATAGCACAAATAAACTAAGGAAATCGCAAAAGTAAGCAATTGATACTATCGACAATGAATACATATAATATAAAGAGAAATAATTGCAAAATATGAAGTAACAACAGATTTAAACAAAGAGTACTCTTTTAACAAGAACAATAAATTTAAAAAATCATCAATATTAATAATAATAATAATAATAGAAAAAGAAAAAGATAAACAATAAATACAGACAAAAAGTAAGCAGAGGTTATACAAGAAACTTCAAGTTAAAAATGCTTGATTAAAATTATTGATGTCAAATTTTAGAATACAGTCACAATAATTGACCCTAAAAAGATTAAATTTATGGAACAATTTACTTGCCTCAAAACCTCTGTCCACTAAGAGTCTGTATAGTAACCTAGCTCTAGCCCAAAAGTCATCTACTTTAGTGCAGATTTTACAAAATCTTATTAATTGGGAATAAAAACAATTATAAGTGATTTTACTATCGATATTACTACTAGGGAAAGGAAAGTTTATTACGTTAAAATTAAAATCATCAACTTTGTGATATACTTTAAGTATGCACTGTTCATTAACAATCTCTATATTTATATCAAGAAAATTTTCAACTTTATAATTTACGTTACATTGTGTGAGGGGAATAGAATTAGGGTAAATAAGTATAGCAACTTGATTAAAATTTAACAAATTGCAAACAAGAATATCATCAATATATCTACTATTATTACTTATTTTATTTTACAATAACGGAAGTTAAGCTAATGGGTCTGTAATTCCCTGGTAGTTTTTTATCTCCCTTTTTAAATATCGGTGTAATATTCGCTGTCTTCCAGTCAGTGGGTAATTGTCCATGTTGGAGTGACATGTTAAACATTTTGGTAAGGGGTTCGCCAACTTCAGCTTTGACCATTTTTAGGATTTTTAGGGATGAATAGGTCTGGGCCGGGAGATTTGTTTATGTTCAGTAATTCAATCTGTCTAGTGACGTTTGATTGGCTAATTTTGAAGTCAGGGTGCACAATGTTGCTTGTTTGATTAGTAGCTTGTGGAGTGTTCGTGTTGGCAGCAGTGGTAAAAACGGAGCTGAAATAATTGTTAAGTGTAGAGGCTATGTCTTTGCTATCTGTTTCTAGAACACCTTGAGTGTTAAGTATGGGTCCTATCCCGCTTTTGATTTGTTTGCTACTGTTAATGTATCTGTAAAATTGCTTAGGATTAGTTTTACTATCTTTAGCTATGCTTATTTCATAATTCCTCTTTGCTGTTTTTATTAGTGATTTTACTTTTCTTCTGGCGGCCAGGTATTGCTTACATATGGTATTATTCTTTGTTTCTCTCTTTAAGTTGTATAAACGATTTCTTTCCCTAATTGCTCTACTGATATTTATATCGTACCAAAGGGGTTTGTTTATTTTCTTACTGTGTCTTTTACGCATTGGGATATGTTTCTTTTGAGCACTCATGAATATTTCTTTAAATCTTTCCCATGTATCGTCAATGTTGGTGAGACCTTCGAGATGCAGATTAATATCTTTTAGGTCATTTCTTAGGCTATTGAAATCTGCCATATTATAGTTGGGAATAAAAGTTTCACTAGTGCTGTTTGTGTGCGACATATTAATTTGGAGCCTGACGATATTATGATCACAATTAGATATTAATTCCCCAACTTCTAAGTCAGAAATTAAATTTTCGTGGGTCGTGATTACTAGGTCTAAAATATTATCTCCCCTCGTGGGTTTCTGGACTAATTGATATAAGAAGTTATCTTTAATAAATTCGGTCATTTTTTCTGATGCATGGCCAGACCCTTTTAAATTTCCCCAATGAATATTAGGAAGATTAAAATCGCCTATGATAAGGGTTTCTTTTGTTGATAGAGTTTTTTCTAAATTATTGTATAGGTCTATATCCTCTTGATAGGTATGAGTTGGACGACGATATACGACAACCACATTAATGTCTATATCCTTGTTATTAATTTTCACACATAACAGTTCTGAGTTATTAGAAGGAATTTGAACCTCAAGTGAGCATATATTTTCTTTTATATAAAGTAATACACCTCCTCCTCTCTTACCTACTCTGTCCTTATGATATAGTTTATAGGAATTGATCTGATATTCGTGTGTGAAATCGATATTGTTGGTGTCTATATAAGTTTCTGTTATCGCAATTATATCTATTTCTTCATTTAGTAACATAATTCTTAGTTCGTCAATCTTATTTCGTAGACTTCTGGCATTAAAATACATTAATTTGACTGCTTGTTTATTCTCTCTCGATCTTTTGTAAGTGGGGGAATCCGACAGCAATGACACGTTCGGTGGTTGGAGAGAGTTTAATAGTTTTTTTGTTCGGGTAAAGAGTGATTGAGTCGTACGGAAAATCTAGGTGATGGTATGGGTGGAGCGGGAGTTTGGTGATTGAGGGTAGGGGGTGAGGGCGTAATGGAATAAAGGGGAGGGGAGGGAGAGAGAGAGAGAGAGAGAGAGAGAGAGAGAGAGGCAGAGAGAGAGAGAGAGAGAGAGAGAGAGGTGGGGGGTGGGGGGGGGGAGGTATTTGTCTCCTTATCCTTACCCCACTTCTCTTCCTCCTTTCCTCCTCCCTTATTCATTGCTATCGTTTTCTCTACTACAACACACACACACACACACACGAACCACCGACGAGACAACACCTCCTCCGCACCCACGCTCCCGAAAATCAGCTGATCTAGCAAGCTGTTTACAGCGCTCGTCAAATAAACTCACCTAAACTTGAGTATAAGGATATTGTGTGTTGTCCTGTATTATAATGCAGTATTAAAATAATTTGAGATTAAAATCAAGTGAGGATATTTCGAGTGATACAAATAATTCAAGCGATTGTAAATGCGAGTGGATGTAAACAAATATGGCTGACTTTGATGGATTTGAAGTCGGTGAGACCGAGGGCATTCTAGGGAAAATTATACGTGAGCTGAATGACATTAAAAGGTGGAAGGAGGATATGCAGGAGTGGAAGGTGAGTGTTAGTTCACAGATTGAGGCTATATGTTCAATATGTGGTGCTCAGGCTGGGGACATCGAGCCTGGACAAGATTTGAGTCGGGCTAGCCTAAAAGAAATTCAAACTCATATGGGGCAACTCCGGGACGAAAATGAAGCTTTAAGATTGCAACTTGAAGAATACAAAGGGCAAACCAAGGACATGAAAACACATGTGGAGGAGATTAAGGAGAAACACAATAAATGGGTTAATGACGAAGGAGGAAAAGTGAAGGAAGTGGCAATGAAGGAAATCATGGAGGAACAAAAGAAACAATCAGAAAGGGAAAATAAAGATTTAGAATCAGTGGTAGTAAAAGCTATGAGGAGAAATAGGAGGTCCTGCGTGAAACAATAGATAGAAATAAGTGTATTATTGTATTTGGGGATATAGAGGAGCACATTATTGAGAGGAAAGCTAGGGATAAGGAAGAAATTAATAAGGTAAAAACATTAATCAAGCATGTCGATGAAGAAAGAAACAACTGGAGAGATGATATTGAAGAAGTTAGGAGCATGGGTAAATATAGTAAGGGAAACACAAGGCCAATGAGAGTGCAGTTTAGGTCTAGGGTAACAGTGGATGCAATAATGAACGTAACATGGAGACTTAACTTGACCAGCAAGTTTAAGAAAATTACAATTAGAAAAGACATGAGTATTGAGGATCGAAACATAAGAAAGGAATTGCAAACCGAGGCAAATGTAAAGAATGGAGAAAGGACGAAAGAAGACGAAAAGAAGTTTTTCTGGAGAGTGTGGGAGGGAAAACTCAAGAAATGGTATATAAAGCGAAGGGACGAAGTAGGGAGGGAAAAGGAGATGGTGCGGGTGACGGGGGAGAAGACAGAGAGATGGGAGGTGGAGATAGAGAGAGAAACAGTCCAAGTGGAGGCAGAGGGAGGGGAGGTGGAAACGGAGCGAGAAACAGTCCAGGTGGAGACAAGAGAAGAGGAGACAAGCTAGGAAATAAATTGGGAGGGGTACGTATAAAAGAGAAAGGAACGGGCAGGGAAGAGAAAAATAGGGAAAATACTGGAAACGCTAAGTTCATGTATACAAATATTGATGGGTTAATTTCCAAAAAGATTGAGTTTGACGAATATGTAAAGAGAGAGAGGCCCGGGGTAGTATGTTTGACTGAAACTAAGCTTAACCAGGAGGTAGACACGAATATAATTAGTTGTGCAGGATACAGTACATGGAGAAGAGACAGGTTAGGAAAGCTAGGAGGAGGAGTGTTGATCATGGTAGATAATAAAATTACTGCTAAAGAATTAAAACTTGGTGATAGCATTGCTGAAGTGGTAGCAGTTGAAATTGAGGATAATGATAGGTCAAAATTGGACATTGTATCAATTTATTTACCTCCTAAGACTAAATCTTGGAGCAACGATGAATATAATGAATTAATTTTGGAAACCTTGCGTATGTTAGAAATTATTTGTAAAAGGAAAAATAGGCTTATTCTTGCAGGGGACTTTAATTGCGGGGAGGTGGATTGGGAATGTTTGGATGCGGGTTCAAATGAAAACACTTGGGGTAGCAAATTTCTTGAACTAACAATGGGGTATCTATTAACACAACACGTTATGGAAAATACAAGATTTAAAGGAGGTGATGAACCATCAAGACTCGACTTATTATTCACCAAAGACCCCCAAGAAATAAAGAACCTAACATATTTGAGTCCCATGGGAAAAAGCGATCATGCTGTGATTGAATTTGAATTGACAGTGGAATTTCTGGAAGGCAGAGAGGAGGAACTTAGGGAATATAGACTAAATTATAGTAAGGCGGATTATGAATCATTACGAGGATACTTTGCAAATATAGATTGGTCATTTATTGAGCAAGAACAGAATATTCAGGTAAAATACACCATGTTACTAGACATTTACAGGGAGGGGGTAGATAAATATGTACCAACATTTAAGGATAGAAAGCTGGCTAAGGAGAAAGAGTGGTTTAACATGCGATGTCACATTGCCCAGAACAAAAAGGACTCTGCATGGAATAAAGTGAGAAGGAGACACACTGAGGAAAAATGGAATGAGTATAAGAATGCTAGAAACAACTATGTCAAGACTATAAGAGAGGAGAAAAAGAACTTTGAAAAAGATATAGTAAACAAATGTAATCAAGAACCCAAACTGTTCTATAGTTATATCAACGGCAAAACAAAAATAAAGGACAAAATAACAAAGCTTAGGGTAGAGGGTCAATTATATGAAGACACAGTGGGTATGTGTGAAATTATGAATGATACATTAACATCCGTGTTTGTGGAGGAGGATGACTATGTAGAACCTGTGGTGGAATTGAACGAGATACAGGGACTAGAGTCGATAGAAGTCAACAAGGATGAACTAAAATCATTGTTGGAAGAATTGGACGTGAGAAAATCTATGGGCCCAGATAACATTGCTGGATGGGTATTAAGAGAATGTTCTGAACAACTAGTGAGACCTATTTTTAATATTGTTCACCACTCATTAAACAAGGGGGAACTTCCCTTAGAATGGAAACAAGCAAATATAACTCCAATATATAAAAGTGGAAATAAAGAAGACCCGCTAAATTATCGACCGGTATCCTTAACGAGTGTTATATGCAAGCTTTGTGAAAAGATTATTAGAAAAAGATGGGTGGGTATGTTGGAGGAGAGGGAAATAATTTCAAGCAAGCAGTTCGGGTTCAGAAAAGGTCATTCGTGTACCACAAATTTGTTGAGTTACTATGATAGGGTAATTGACATTGTACAAGGTGGGTAGATTGTATTTACTTAGATTTCAAGAAGGCATTTGATAAGGTGCCTCATAAGATATTGTTGTGGAAGCTCAGGACTGTGGGGCGGGTTGAGGGAGTATTATTAAAGTGGATGGAAAACTATTTAATTGGGAGGGAAATGCGAACAGTAATAAAAGGAAAGTTCTCCTCGTGGAAAAGGGTAAAAAGCGGAGTGCCTCAAGGATCGGTGTTGGCCCCAATCATGTTTTTGGTTTTCATCAACGACCTTCAAATGGGAATAGGCTCATATATATCTATGTTTGCTGATGATGCAAAATTAATGAAGCATATTACAAGTAGGAGTAGTTGTGAAGAATTACAGAGAGACCTAGATATGTTATATGAGTGGAGTCAAACTTGGAAAATGGAATTCAACACGAGTAAGTGTCAGGTTCTTGAGATGGGAAAAAGTAAATATAGACCTTCTTGGGGATATAAAATAGGAGATGAAATAATTAGTAAAGCTGTGAAAGCAAAAGACCTAGGGGTAGTTGTGGCAGACAGCTTGTCACCTGAACAGCATATAAATAAAATAACTGGTGAAACCTATGCAGTGTTGACTAACATGAGAATAGCTCTGAATTATTTAGATGAAGAGATGTTAGCAAAAATAATAGGGACAATAATACGACCAAGACTGGAGTATGCAGCAGTGGTGTGGTCTCCACACCTTATAAAACATAATAAAAAACTGGAAAGAGTTCAGAGAGTTGCCACTAAGATGATAGCTAGCCTTAGAGACCTGCCTTATGAGGAGAGATTGGAGAGGCTAAAGCTGCCAACGCTGAGGGAGAGGAGAGAGAGAGGTGACATGATCATGATGTTTAAGTGTGTGAAAGGTTTTGAGAAGATCGACAAGGGAGATTTTGTGGTGAGGGACGAGGGAAGAACCAGGGTTCATGATTGTAAGTTGAGGAAAGTTATACGTAAGTCTGATGTAAGAAAGTTCAGCTTCCCGCATTGAGTGTTGGAATAAGTTGGATGGGGAGGTGGTGGGAGCAAGAAATATCCAAACTTTTAAAGCACAATTGGATAAATGTAGAGAGAGAGACAGGACAACACGAGATAGGCTCAAATCCTGTATACTACAATTAGGTGAGTACAATTAGGTGAGTACACACACACACACACACACCTCCCATCACCACCATTTAATGACCAGATACTGCCCTGTTAAAAATACCTGCCCAGGGCCATCTAACAAGACAGTGTTCCCAGATACCTCAACCACAACCCTCTAGTCACTAGTGCCTCGATCAACCCTTTAACAAAAAGTATACATCTTTTTCAGGGCATGATATTATCCTTATGATTAAATATTTTGTATATACTATAGTTTTAGTTAGGTTTGAAAGTGTTAAGGGGGAGGGACGTATTTGTTTACTATAGTTTTAGTTAGGTTTGAAAGTGTTAAGGGGGAGGGACGTATTTGTTTACTATAGTTTTAGTTAGGTTTGAAAGTGTTAAGGGGGAGGGACGTATTTGTTTACTATAGTTTTAGTTAGGTTTGAAAGTGTTAAGGGGGAGGGACGTATTCTTTACTATAGTTTTAGTTAGGTTTGAAAGTGTTAAGGGGGAGGGACGTATTTGTTTACTATAGTTTTAGTTAGGTTTGAAAGTGTTAAGGGGGAGGGACGTATTTGTTTACTATAGTTTTAGTTAGGTTTGAAAGTGTTAAGGGGGAGGGACGTATTTGTTTACTATAGTTTTAGTTAGGTTTGAAAGTGTTAAGGGGGAGGGACGTATTTGTTTACTATAGTTTTAGTTAGGTTTGAAAGTGTTAAGGGGGAGGGACGTATTTGTTTACTATAGTTTTAGTTAGGTTTGAAAGTGTTAAGGGGGAGGGACGTATTTGTTTACTATAGTTTTAGTTAGGTTTGAAAGTGTTAAGGGGGAGGGACGTATTTGTTTACTATAGTTTTAGTTAGGTTTGAAAGTGTTAAGGGGGGGGGACGTATTTGTTTACTTATTTATGTATCTTTTATTATTTTTTGTTTTAGTTTCCTCCATCAAGCTTAAATAGTCACCTTCCAAGACTCTCCTTCAATTTATATAAGTAAATTTTTCGATAGAAAAATGTCCCGGCCGACAGCCGGTTCCCCTTAAATTACAGGCTCGCTATCGCTCGCCAGGAAAATAATTGACACCTACTGTAAATGACACGAAAAGTCTAAATATTGACAAAGAAATGGAGCAAAAGGTCTAATAATCGCCAAACTGAAGGGCCAAACATCATACAATCTGAAGAGTAATGGGGCTAAGCACGAGGAAGATGGGGGACCAGAAGAACGGCCCATCTCCCCTTAAGATCCCCCACCCATTGTATACTATGTCAATATGTTTAGCTGTACATTAAGCACATCTGTTTTGTAGGCTGTTTCTGTGAAGGAATATTTGGTGTGTGTGTGTGTGTGTGTGTGTGTGTGTGTGTGTGTGTGTGTGTGTGTGTGTGTGTGTGTGTGTGTGAGAGAGAGAGAGAGACATGGAGTGAGTGTATGTGTTTGGTTAATTTTGTAAGGTAATTAATTCGTTTTAGGTGTCTACTGCAGTGGGTGTGTGTGTGTGTGTGTGTGTGTGTATGTGTGTGTGTGTGTGTGTGTGTGTGTGTGTGCGTGTGTGGTAGTAGAGAAAACGATAGCAATGAAGAAGGGAGGAGGAAAGGAGGAAGAGAAGTGGGGTGGGAAGGAAGTAAAAGGGTTATCAAGAGAAGGGAAGAAGGGGGAGACATTAGGTGGTGAAGAAGGAAGAAGAAAGAGAAGGATGGAAGAAAGGAGGTGGATGATAAAAGAGGAGAGAAGGAGGGGGAAAGAGGTGGGGGTGGGGGTGGATAGGGAAGGAGTGAGGCAGAAGAAAAAGGCAAAGAGGTGGGGGTGGGGGGGATAGGGAAGGAGTGAGGCAGAAGAAAAAGGAAAAGGTGATCGAAGTAGGGGTGGGTGGGAGAAGGAGGGAGGTAGGAGAGAAGATGGGAGGTAGGAGAAAAGGAGGGAGGTTGGAGTTTAATATAACAAGATAATGCAAGTTAAGGGGACAGGGGGAAGGGGGGCATTTATTTGATTTGCTTATTTATTTATCTTTTTATTATTTATTTATTTCCCTCCCTAGACCTCCATGAAGCTTTAAACAAAAAAAAAACAAAAAAAAACACACACCCCAAGATAAATCTGTAAATTGTTCGATAGAAACATTTTCCGTCCAGAGGTCGATTACTACTATATTACAGGCTCGCTATCACTCACTAGGACAAATATCGAAACCAGAATTGTACGGAAGGTCTTATTATTGACGAATAAATGGGGTGAAATGTCTTAAAATCGTCAAACTAATGGGTCAAACGGCTTAAAATCTGAAAAGTAATGGGACTAAGCAAGAGGAAGAAGGGCGGCCAGAAAAAATCATCCCCCCTTAAGAAAATCGAAAGTAGCAAACACTATAAAAAAATGTACCCAAAACAACCTCCACCCTCCCACCCTTCAAGATACTTATTGGCCGGTATTTTGGGCTATTAATTAATGTATTAATTTATTTTTTTAGTTTCCTCGCTAGACCTCCATCAAGCTTAGAAAAACACCCCATAGACTTCCTTCAAGATAAATTTGTATTTTTTTCGGTTGAAAAATGGTCCGGCAGAAGGCCGGTTACTCTTACAATTACAGGCTCGCTATCGCTCGCCAGGAATAATCAATACCTAAATGGCACGAAAGGTCTTTAAATTGACAACGAAATGGGGCGAAAGGCCTCAAAATCGCCAAACTAACGGAACGAACGTCTTAAAACCTCAAAGCTAATATGCTTAACATGAGGAAGAAGGGAGTCCATAAAAAGCGAATACTACCACCTTAAAAGGCCATTTGTATTCTTAAACCGAGACCCGTTCCCACTATCCTTATAACATCTACTACCCAACACACACAGCACCATCACCACCACACACACACACACACACACACACATATACAGTACACTGACAAGGTCGTGATAAGGTCCAATGTTGTTGACACTCTAGTACACACATATGTACACACACGTACACATATACGGACGGGTATACGCGCTCCCACATACACACCAGTACACATATATACTGTACACACACGTACACATATATGGACGGGTATATACACGCTCCCACATACACACCAGTACACATATAAACACACGTACACATATATGGACGGGTATACATGCTCCCACATACTCACCAGAACATGCATATTAATAAGCATTAGTCACTCAGTTTAAGGGGAGATTCCTATTTATTTATTAGTGGCCCCTCCATCATTGACGATATGCCTATTAGTATAATAGCCTCCATTCAAGCGCCCGCGGTCAGTCAGTTTGAATCTACCGCCGCGGGGAGAACGGAATACGCTTCATAAGGGTAACGCTTATTCTCTTATGGAATCGTCTTATGATTGGGTACTCACTACGAAAACACCTTCGTAAAATATAAAAAAGATAAATATACTTAATAGTTGTTATACTACAGCTTCCCATCTCGTGGATTTCTTGTGCGGGCTTCCTTGACGCTGCTCTCTGAGCCGCCATACTTTCTTCCTCTTCCCGCGGTCGTACCGAGAGGTTGGGTGCCAGTGTGCTCCGCTTCATTCTTCGTTTGTCTCCCTTCTAGTGAGTCCTTACTCATTTGTATATATCTGAGTTGTATTGAACAAGGTTTTAGATTAGCTAGCACAGGCTACCCCATTGGTATGCCCGCAGGAAGTGTAAAGATAGGGTACTTTTTACAGGCGCTTCGAGTCCACCAGGACCTGCGCATCATGTGTTGTTTATGTTATTGTCAATCTGCGCCTTAGCTATTACTTAATTATTAGTTAGGAGGCTACTTCGACGCAGGAATATGCTTCAAGCCGTCTCTATGAGGCAGTTGCATTATTGTTTTTAGCAGACGTTCTAGTTTAAGGGTTGCCACACGTGGTGTGGAATCTTCTAGAGTCCGAGTCTGCGCATGGGCCCCTCTCGTGGGCCTCGTCACAATGTGCTGCTGCTGCTGGGTCTTCAGGAGGTTGGGGAGCTGCCGTTTTGCTGTTTCTTCGAGCCTCGTGGCCAGCCTCATACGCCAGGTACGTGGCATACCCGGGTCTCCGGGTAAGGCTAGGGGTAATTATTTTACGAATAAAATTATTCTATATGTCATAGCCTAAGTTGTTTCCCTGAATTTGCATGTGAGATTTTACATGTTTACAGGGAATCAGGAGACGTCCTGATGGTGTGGGTTTTTTTTGGGGGGTGTCTGACTTTCACAATTAAGTCAGCACCTCTGAAAATTTTGGTTCGATTTCCGGCGGCTTTCAAAGCCAGCTGCCTGTTTCTCGTCCAGCGGACGAGTAAGGAACATACCAAATGCCCCGGCGTGGTATGCTAAACCACGAACCTCCCGGCGGAAATGCGATTTCCTTTAGGGAGTAACTCGGCCCGCCGAGTGAACTCGCCCTGACCGATAGCCTCACGCGGCAACTTAGTACGCCCGGCGCACAGTTCAATGGGAAACACTGACTAAATAGTCAGGGATAACAAGAAAGCGTGGTCATTTACTATCTCTCTAGTCCGAATAGTCATTGATAGTAAAAAGTTTAAGGTTTTTGAGGGCCACAGGTAAGCAGTTAAAAAAAAAAAAAATTGGAGAAACCTAAATAGTTTATCTTGGTTCAATCCAGCGGAAGGTTAGAGTAGCAGTGGCTATAACTAATTTTCCGGCGGACTTGAGGTAGGATGTGTGAACACCTCTCAGGTTATCCTTATGAGCATTGATTCCTGGAAATTTCTATTTCCAGATCACAACACTTCAGTAGCACTACCGGCGGCAGGAGAGCAGCCGATTACGGTGAGGGGGGGTCCTAGCTCTATCATGCCTCGGTTTGACTTATGCGCTACTCCTACCTGTTCTCTCTTAACAGTATTCGCACATAAATTATGTATTAAATGCGTTAAGTGCCTCGATCGTTCACAGGGCTTATGGGTGTCGAAGAGATGCGCCGTGTGCTCAGAACTAAGAGCGGCTCTCTTCGACAAGAGAGACCTTTCATGCCTAGCGGCACTAAAAGAGATAAAGAACTTGTTTAACCCGGGAACTGCGGGGAGACTCTTAAGAGTTCCCCCGGCGGACTGCGGGGAGACTCTTAAGAGTCAGAGAAAAAAAAATCAACTTTTGACATCGAAAAAAAAAATATATTTTTATTTTTTTATTTTTTTATTTTTTTTTGGCCCTGGGCCATGCAAAATCTCAGTCCTCTACCTCCCCTCCTTCCCCACTTTCCTCCTCTCCTTCAGTTATCACCTATTTTCCCTGTTATTCCCTTATTCTGAGGTATATTTTCGTGCTAACATTAGAAATCCGGTTGCAGGGTGTGGTCATCACTGATAGCAAGCGAATGCAAGAGAGAGAGAGAGAGTACCGATCAACTGTGTCTCAGTGGCCTTGGGGGAAATTGGCAGGAAAGCAGCTTGCTCACCCATACATTATACAACTCGCGGGCTATATCTCCGATTTTGACCATCCAAACCCTGTTTTCACTCGTTTTATTGTTGTTTCAGGTTAATACCTTTATAATCAACCCATAATAGGCGCATATGTATAAGTATTAATGCTATTAATGGTACAATGAATATTTTAGTGACGGAAACACCTCAAATACATGTGCACAGGGAGAGGTGTCTAATTACCTCCATGCGCACTTGTTAGGTTACTGGTTACACAAAGGACGTGGCCCATAAGGCATTACACTGTGATGATGAGGCCCTTTGGGATCATCTAGTAATTAAATCTCCTTTTGTAAAGTCAACTCCGGCCAAGTCAACAAAACTAAAAACTAAAACTAAAGTCCTTTCTGAAGAGCTGGTGAGTAGTACTAGTAGTGACAGTGAAAGCGCCGAGGAGACCCCCCCTGACCGGTCGAAGAGGAGACGGTCACCTTCCCCGAGGACCAAGTCTCGGTCCAGATGACGGCCCCCCCCCGTAAACAATCCCGTCATTCGTCAGTAGAGTCATCTAGGTCGACTAAACGACGGAGGGAGGACTCTGATTCTTCAATAAGACAATCTAGTTCAGGACATAAAAGTGCCCGCACGGATATCGCGAAACTGCACCAACAGCCTCCGCCGGGGTCGCGGCCACTCCCCTCCACCTCTACCTCCACATTGACTTACGTTCAATCGGGCAGTTCGGAGGTAGGGACGGAGGGGATTGAGTCGAGTCCTAGGGATGTGCATAGTCAACCTTTGAGTGCTAGGGATGGGCATAGTCAATCTTTGAGTGAATCACAAGACTTTACTTTTGCTATACCTAAGTTAAATTATGTAGCATGTAGAGCTCCACCGATTGTGTCGAACAGGGTATTAGCCGAAAACTATAGGGGTTCTCAGACTTGCTCAGGTCAGACTTATGATAACTCTCAGGTGATACCAGACTCCCAACCACCTGCGGGGCAGGGCCGGGGAGTCTAGAGACAGTCAGAGCCCTCACAGCTAAACCCCGCCAGTGATGACCAGGCCACGACTAGGGAAAGTACTAACTTAGACACAATCCCCTCGTTTTTCCCGGATCTGGTTTGGCCACCGGATAACCAGGTACCTGAAACCCGGCAACAAACACCGGGAGTGATTGAAATAACAGGGAAGCCGGAGGAGGTTGATCTGTTCTCCGCTCAACAAGTGAACAATGAGGAGGAATCGGAAGAGAGCTCTCAGTCCTCTAGGGGGTCCCACAGTAAATGTGTTACTACAGATGAACTAAATGACATTTTACATAAAATTATGCAACAATATGTTCCTACTACCCAAGGTCCGTCCACTAGTACCCCGGTAGCTCCCCCTATTGGCTCAACGGTAAGGCCTTTAGAACCTACCGGCATTAACCCTTTCTCTGCGGGGTGTTTTAGGTTATTTAGGGCATATTCAGGCACTCCTGAATGATAAATCAAGCAGCTGCATTAAATGAACTGTATTCTGCCGAAAACTAGGCGAAAATAGCTTCAAAATGAGACCAGAACGGGCCTCGTAGGTGGTCTGGTTCACCCGCAGCGGTGCCATAGAAACGCGGGAAACCCGCTATATATTAGCACTCGCTCGCTCGGCAACATTGTTGTGAGAGGCAGTGAGAGACCCACACGAGACACAGTCTACCTCAGTGGGCCGCTGGCTGCTCTGAGGGTCGGAGGTGGGCCCCTCACGCTCCCGCCCACTGACACTCGATTTCTACGTTTTTTACAGGCTCTTAAAGCCTGGAAATTGCTGTAAATTGCCAGGACGTTCCAGAACGTCACCCGCAGCGAAAGGGTTAAACCTCCCCGGACCTCTTTGCCTCCACTTAACGTAAATCCGGCAACTACCACGGCATGTAGCACGATAGTGCCTGCCTCCTTGATGACTACCTCTAAGGTCTGTGTAATCACAGACATTACTCCTCCCCTTCTTGTTAAACTCCCACAGAGGAGAGGCCCTATGCCTTTCCTATAAGGGCCAGACTGTTCATGGATTCCGGCAATAGCACAGAAACCACACATGGCACAACAAACCGTATCGGGAGAGCTTCCGGTCCCTAGTGAATGGACCATTGAAGTAAGTAAGAGCAAAAAGCTTAGGGCCAAAGATGTGGAAGGGAAATTATTGGATGTTACTATTAAGGCAATACCCAATGTACAGTATACAGTGCTGATTTCTTCATATACTCTGCTTCACCGGCGTTACCTCTTGCCTCAGCTGCATGACTTTTTGCAGATTGGGCACGATCGGACAGCATGAACGACATTAAGTCACTCAATGCACTGACACCGGAATTGGATACAATTCCGGCGCTCGATCTGGGCCACAATCCGGTTCTGCAGGTGGGGCAGGTAGGTGCAGGTCCGTGGGATGACTGGGAAATTGAGGCCCAACAATTCGCAGCCACCATTACCTCGAAATCCTCCCTTTAGATCCCTCAAGAGAACCACTTATGGTCCTCTTTATCAGTTAATAAGGCTGGAGGAGTTTCGCCGGCTTTGTTTGATTTCTTAGCAGCTCCCAAGCTCGTACTTTACGAATTGCATGACCCTTTTTGTACTCCCCCTCCAGCCCACTTAGACAGAGATTTCAAGTTACGCAGTAAAGCAATTAGACTGTTCTCTCAATATCTCGTAAGTCGCCAAATTGCCCAGTCACTCACGAGAACCATTACAGCCATCTCTGATCAAAATGTGCGGAAGGCCACGGAACTATCACGGAGGCTTCTGTTACAAAACTCCTTACAGTCCTTAGGTGATGTAAGAATAGCTATCATGGAGGCGGTCAGAGCACGCCAGGACTTGAGGGTATACATGGTCAAAAAGTTGCCGGAAGATGTAGGTCGCCGGGCAACACTTTCCCCTGTATTAACTGCCTTACTACTTAATATGGATACATGGAGTGCAGTATTTATTAGTGGCCCTTCCATCATTGACGATATGCCTATTAGTATAATAGCCTCCATTCAAGCGCCCGCGGTCAGCCAGTTTGAATCTACCGCCGCGGGGAAGAACGGAGTACTCGTCTTAAGGGTAACGCATATTCTCTTATGGAATCGTCTTATGATTGGGTACCCGCTACAAAAAAAACTTCGTAAAAAATAAAAAGGAAAAACTTACTTAATAATTGTTATACTACAGCTTTCCATCTCATGGATTTCTTGTGCGGACTTCCTTGACGCTGCTCCCTGAGCTGCCATACTTCCTTCTACTCCCCGCGGGCAACCTGACTAGACGTGTGTCGCCTGCGCTCCGCCACATTCTTCGTTCGCTCGCTTCTAGTGAGTCCTTACTCATTTGTATATATCTGAGTTGTATTGAACAGGGTTTTAGATTAGCTAGCACAGGCTACCCCATTGGTATGCCCGCAGGGAGTGTTAAAATAGGGTACTTTTGTTCAGGCGCCTACGAGTTCTCCAGGACCAGCGCCTCATGTATTTGTGTTTTTATTTTACTGCGCCTTAGCTATTGCTCTGACTTACTAGTTAGGAGGCTACTATCTTCGCAGGATTTAATGCTTCAGGCCGTCGCTATGAGGCAGTTGCATTCTTTGTTATTTAGCAGACGCTCTAGTCTAAGGGTGGCCACACGTGGTGCGGTACCTGCTAGCGTCCGAGTCTGTGTGTGGGCCCCTTTCGGGGGCCTCTTCTCGTGCTACATCTGTGGGTCTTCAGGGCTAAGATTTCTACTAAGATGATGATTCTACGAGCCTCGTGGCCAGCCTCAGTAGGGGTCTCCTTAGTGGGCTAGGGGTACTTGATTATTTTTGTGATTACAATTATATATGTGTCGCCCCTTTGGCGCCCTCTTGCATATGTCTCAGTCACATGTGTTGAGGGACAGGAGACGCACAGTTGGGTTGTGGGTGTTCGGTTGATCATTCTTACTGTTCAGACGATTTTCCGGGGTTATATTTTCCCGCCGGCTCTCTTTCTGAGAATCTGAGGCCGCAGCTCCCACCGGACAAGGCGGGAGGGGTTCTTCCAACTATCCCACTGTACTGCTTTACTACATTCCTTCCCCGGCGGCTATGCTCAGGCCAGCGGGAAGGAGCTCGATTCCATCGACTTTGACTCACCCTTTACAATCCACACACTTCGTATGCACAGCGGCACAGTTCGTGGTCATTTTCTATCCAGCTAGTCCAAATAGCCAAGCGGATAAGAAAAGTCGGTTATTTATGGGTCAGTGACTCACGTCACAGGTAAGCAGTCATCCCTCTGAAATGGGTGGGGTTTCCAATTTGTTTTACTCAGATACGGCGGAATACCAGATTGAGTCATGCAAACTGATTTTCCGGCATATTGGAGCAGGCAGGATGTGTTAAGCCTCTCAGGTTATTCTTATGAGCATTGATTCCTGGACATTTTTATTTCCAGATCTCGTCACATCTTGAGCAGCACATCCAGAGGAAGGAACCGTTCCCGGCGGGGAGGGGGGTTCAGAAACCATGCCTTAGTTTACTATTTATGCCACACCTACCTGCTTACTAGTCCCAGTAAGAGCACACAGTCTTTGCATTCGTTGTGTTACATGCTTGAACAGGTCAAATTTCTTTTGGACGTCTCAGAAATGTCCAGTTTGTTCAGACCTTTTTGATGAATGGATCAATACACAAGATCTTTCGTGCCTTTTGGCCTTAATAGAGATCACAAATAAATTTTCCTCCTACGCCAAGCGAGTGGCTAACGTAGAACTTTTATGTGATAACGCCGAATTATTACGGCTCATTCGCCTTCATTCTTTTGATGATCCCCTAGTCCAGGGGTCAGCAACCTTAGGCACGAGTGCCAGGCTTGGCACTAATGGTGCTTGTCTATGGCACGCCGAGACATTTGATGAGTCAGAGTTCTCAGTCAGATTTCAAGATTTCCGACACATTGGCCCAGTGTTTTCATTTTTGATCAGACCAGACAACTTTCAATACAGTGACTTGGACATGTCTCTAATCGAGTGGATGGAAACTGAGGAGTTGGAATTGCAGTTAATCGACTTTCAGGCCTTCTCACTATGGTCCTCAAAATTCAAGGATCTTCTAGAAACACTGGAAACTACTGTGAATGATCATGGAGCCTCCATTCTCAGCTGTTGGATAGCACTGCCTGATAAATTCAACTGCATGAAAAAAGTAGCTTTTGCATTGCTATCAGCCTTTGGATCTACATATCAGTGTGAACAGATATTTTCCCACATGAAGCACATCCTTAACCCCCACCGCAGCAAGCTTACAACAGATCATTCTGAACATTGTGTGAAGCTCAAGGTATCCAAATATTCACCACAAATATCAACTCTCTCCAAAGGGAAGCAAGGGCAAGGATCACATTAATATGGTAAGTGTATACACATTTTAGTGTAGCCTGATTATTATTTTTACGGTTTTCTATATTATCATAACTATAAATTATTTGTTTATTACTACAATAATATGTGCATATTTACATTCTGTATGTGTAATGTATTTTACTTTAATTACAATGATGTGTATAGCCTACTACTGTAATTGGGATCGGTGTAGTGATTAATATTTCATATTGCAAAGTTTTAACATTTCGAACCTGGCACGCAGGGTAGTAAATAAATTGGCATTAACCTCACAAGCGCGATATGACAGTAGGTGCTAGGGTAGTTATTTGTGCATTTCTAGCCCTGGATTCTGACAGAATTCGTTATATTTACAATATAAACCATTATTTGTTTTCGGTATGCTTTTATTTTACATATATGATGTATATATGAACCTTCAAGAGTGCTAAAATAAGTGGGAAAAGCATTTGGGTGGTGAAAAACGAAGATATTGGCCACCCGGTCATAATCTCAGGCGAGAGAGAGAGACAGGCAGCCTTCCCCTCTCGCTGTCTGGGAGTCAACTGAGGAGAGCGGGGCGGTGTGTGCCGGTGTCTGGGTGTTGCATAACGATCTTTTATGCAACCCACTTGTGCTACATTATCGCGGGAGAGAAAAATAACCGATAAATGATGATAATAAGAGGAAAAATAGGTGATAATTGAGGAGGGGAGGGAGGGGGGAATAAGGTGGGGAAGGAGGGGAGGGGGGTGGGTGAGATTTACATGGATGAGTACTGGAGGGGAATTATCTCACCTAGAGACAAATTCCTTTGTTTTGATAGGCCCTTTTTTTTTATGGAAGGCTTTTTTTATGGTCCTGCTTCCGTGAGGCCTATCGCGTTCCCTATAGGAAGCCTTCCGTGAGGCCTATCGCGCTTGCCGGGTTAATATAATATTGGCACATCATGGTCAAAAGGTTGCCGACCCCTGCCCTAGTCTCTCAGTCAAATTCCCATCTCTTAGCGAACACCCAACACTCTTAACTCTTAGCTCCCCTCTGGGAACCAACATTTTCTGAGGTAGACTCCCCTCCCCATCCCAAGAGAACACGCTCAACATCGCATGACTCCCGGACAACTCGGCCACCTCAGTCCCAGTCCTCCAGGCTACAATGTGAACAGTCTTCTAGCAGGGATCTTCTGTCTCCCAAAAGATAGAAGTTCAACTTCCCCTCACAGGTCCAGGTTACGGCGGAGATTCACGCCAGTCCGACCGACATTAAACCTCAAGGTTGTAAGTCTAATTCACACCCAAGCCCATCGGTTTCTGCCTCGGAGTTACCGGAGTCTTTTCCCGGTCATCTCGGGGCAGATACCGGAGGTAACAGGTCAAACGCCCGAGTTAGGTATAAAGCAAGGATGATCCTAAAAGGCTCCAAATTAATGCTCTCTAAATTTGTTTTACCTTGTGACAAGGAAGAATTATCAGTTACGACAGCTAATGCTCTTGAGCGGCACCGCACTGTAGCGGCGGGTGGACTAACACCCAGTTCAGGTTCTCAAGGAGGAAACCAGTCACCTCCCTCCAGGTCTAGTTACCCTGACTCTCCGGCGAGTACTCTAACTGCTAGTACTCCCTTTAAAAGATACATATTAGCACCAAATAAACTTGGACCAATCTTAAATGACAGGCACAAAGCACCAGAGGCGGGAACCTCCCCACCTCCGGTACCTCAATGTAAGGAGGCGCAGGTGGAAGTAGATTATAGGTTTGAGTCCCGAAGGGAAGAAGGAAAACCTAATATTTAGTAGTGGCCCCGGAATCATTGACGATGCGCCTTAACATAGGTAATGGCCAATCTTGAACTCTAGCTTGCTGTTCAAACCTTCCCGCCCGGGGAGAGATCAAATACAATTGCCACACATCGTGAGCGAAACGCTCTTAAAAAAACACTCACGGACTCGTCCTTATGATGTGGGTACCACTATTAGAAAAAACTAGTAAAAAATAATGAAAATTACAAAATTAAACTTGATCTTAGCAATGCGCTTTCCTTGCGTCTGCTGTTTTGGGTACGGCACGCCACCCTCCTCGTAACGGCTGTTCGTTCTTAATCTGACATATCGAGACTCTCAAAATGTAGCAGATGAATGGGAAGGGGTTGGAAGGGAGGGCCAAAATCGTCAATGATTCCGGGGCCACTACTAAATATTAGGTTTTCCTTCTTCCCTTCGGGACTCAAACCTATAATTTATTAGTGGCCCCTTCATCATTGACGATGCGCCTGATATCTCAAGACTGGAGGGGGACATTCATCATGAACATCGAAAACCACTAATAAACTAGATAAGGTCCAAACAAACACGTACTAATCAGATCAGTTAAATATCAAAAAATATAAAAGGAGTTACAGGCGGCGTTTCTTAAAGGAAGCCTGTGGTGTTAGCACCGTTACATTTGATAGAACAGGTGGTGTAACACAAAAATAAACTATAAATTTAGCTTATACATCCATAAATAAATGAGAATCTCATTGTTATCCAAATTTGATAATATGTTGGCCTATATATTTATGGCCTCAGGTACTGTATTACCAAAATATTTGTACTCTCACTCTAATCCTAATCCTTAAGATTATTGAGTTTATTGGAAACTCTATTGCATCCATAGTGTTAGCATAAACATAACAATTTCCTGACTAGACTTACTTTAGTCTAAGGAACAGGTTATCACATGACCTTAATACTCGTTACATTTTGTATCACTTCAGAGGCAGGTAGAGTCCTTAGCTAGCATACTCCCCCTCCCCCCCTTTTCATTACAAAAATAGCTTAAAACTAGACTTTCTGCCTTAATGCTACACATGTACGAGAAGGTTTCATGAGATTGACGGACAGGTAACACGTGAGGAATGTATGATTTGATGACCACAATTGGGTCTGCTGAATATCATCTAGAGAGTAATTATGGAGGAATCGAAGTGATGCCGCCCATTTACGGATATCGTGTGATCGTGCCAACACGCCGGGATTACTCTCACGAATGACTTCCATTAATAACGCAGCTAGCTGGCGTTTTTGTAGACGTTTACCTGTCCGTGAAACCCAGAGGGCTCCCGCCTTTGAGGGCTGGGAAGCCCGCATAAATAACATAAGTGATTGCACTGGGCAAAGTAAATGGTGCCTATCACCTTGTTTCAGAGCCGGAACTTCGAACTCTGTAAAGACATGATTACAATGTTCATTCTTAGTTATGAAGTTAGGAGCAGGAGCAATATGTACACCCATGTTGCGCCTTGAAAATCTTAAACAGGTTGTCTCCGAACTCATCGCCGCCAACTCAGACACCCTGTCACCCGTAGCCAGTGCCATTAGAAAAATGGTCTTTTTAAGTATTAAGTCAAAGGGAGGATCCTTGCAATATTTACAGGACTGAATCATCTCAAGGGCCAGATCAAGAGACCAGGTGGGTGTGAGTTTATGAGGAGGAGGGCGAAGCCTGAAGCAAGACCTCATGAAACCCTTTTCCTCTGCCTCCGGCACAGACAGACCAGTTAAATCGAAAAACGGTGTCCTAATTGCTGTGAGGTGATTCCTTAATGTGACAAATGACAACTTTTGAATATTAAATAGGTAATTTAAATAATTAAACACCAGAGCCACTGAAGACTGCTATTGACCAGTTTCTATAATCCAGGTAGTAAATGATTCCCAGTGTGATTGGTACTATCGTCGGGTTGACTGAGCATACTGATTAATCAACTTATGAGTCACGGTTTCCCCAAACTGGCCTAGCCACTTGGCCTTCTGAATATCCACAAGGCAAAAGTCAGCGAGGTCTTGAGGTTTCCAATTGTCTCTAAGTGGAAGTACGAGATCGGGAGCGACACCAGGTTCTCGCACCACGTCTTTAATTGGTTGTACCACACCTGAGCCGGCCACAAGGGCGCGATCATCGAGACCATGTCCCAATAATCCCGTAGTTTGTGAACTACTTTGCACATTAACACCTTACGAGCGGCCTATGCGGTTTATTTATGTGTACCGCACAGCGGGGTGTTTTTAGCCAAAATAGGGCTGTTTACGTGATCATTTTCATGCCTAAATAAGACCCAGAACGTAAAACAAGTACCTATCCCTGAAAGGGCATAAACAGAGCTTTCGAATGACACCATAACGATCCTTGTATGATGGATAGTTTTCTTGCAATAACCGTGCAACGCGAGTGCAAAAAGCAGGTAATTCGGTACTTTCAGTACATAATTGAGTATGTAGCGAGTGAGAGAAGGAGGAGGGAGCTGAGATTTGTGTCAGTAGGTTCGCCGCGGTGGTCTGGAGCAGTCATACGCTCGCTAGTCTCCTGCCACCACTTGTCTCTCTCTCTCAGCCACATTACGTGACTTATGTTGCTCGCCGCTAAATAAGGGTTAAGGATGCGTCTGGAGGTGGAAACAGATAAATGGAGCTCCATTTGTTCCACTCTACCAGAAATGCGTCCGGACCCTCCGCCGGAGTCAGACTCCGGAGTCAGACTCCGGCGTGTGAGGTACTGAGGCATCCTGTGGTTTGCCTCTGATGCGAACAAGTCCACTTGTGGATGGTAGGGTTCAGCAATCATCTCTTGAAAGATGTTTTGTCTGAGAGCCCATTCTACTTGAGTGCTCTGTCTCCGGGACAGAGCATCCGCCAATACATTCGCCACGCCGGGCAGATACGTTGCGTGAAGATAAATTCCGAGCCTCGCGGCCAGTCGAAATATCTTTTCCGACAACCCTTGTAACACTCGAGATCTCGCTGACCCTTGCTTTTGAATGAACATCACTGCAGTCAAATTGTCCATTCTGAAGGCTAGGGACTTTCCCGCCTGGCTCATACCGTGCTCCTGTAAAAAGAATAATGGGACTAGCAACTCCTTGGCATTGATATGAAGATGATTTGATATTGACCATAGACCCTGACCCTGATGGCCTAAGTTTGATTGGTAACCCCATCCCAGGGTTCCTGACGCGTCTGTATCTACCCGAACCGTCGGAGGCGGAGCTGTCCAAGTCAAGGAGGAGTGAATTACTTCTGGCTTCGCCCAAGCCGCCAGAAGGTTGTGGATAAATTTTGGAATTGTCCTCAGTGTTTCTGCCAGGAAAAGCGGAAAGCACCTGTTTCCTTCCAAGATAATTCTGTTGACCTTCAGACGACCTAACGGTACCGTCAGCTGTATCCAATTGAGTGAGCCTACCAGAGATTCCCAAATCTTCCTCGTTGTTGTCTGAGAATGAAGAAATCGAAAGAGTTTCCTGCGAAATCTCTGACGGTTGTCCTCGCTCTGACTCAGAGTTAGTAACTCGGTATCCTAGATAAGGCCCACCCACTGGAGTTTCCTGGTAGGAATGAGAGAAGACTTTGCTAAGTTCACCCTGAACCCTAAGGCAGCTACATGATCTAATACCTGATGAACATGATGAAGGCACATTATCTCGGATTGGGCTACCACTAGGCAATCGTCTAGGTACCATAAAACCATGATTCCCTGTTTGAGCAATGGTAGCAAAGCCTGTCGGACTAACTTTGTGAACACTCGGGGTGCAAGATTTAATCCAAAGGGCATTCTTTGAAAGACAAACGTTTGATCCCCGTTGCGTAAAGCTAGAAACTTCTGAAAACGTTTGTTGATTGGGACATGCCAATAGGCATCTGTCAGATCTATTGAGCACATCCAGCCTTGCGGCGGGAGTGACAACCTGATCTGATTCACCGTCAGCATCCTGAATGACCGATTGTGAATGTGGGTGTTGAGAAATGAGAGGTCGATCACCGGCCTCATCTGAACACTGTCCCTCTTTGACACCAAAAACAACCGGGATATTAACACTGGCATTGACATAGGACTGGGGATTATGATCTGCTTTTGTGCCATCTCTTTGACAATGGAACCCACCTCCAATGAAACACGATTGAATTCTGTGGGGAAACGTAAACGGGGTCGCCGGGACCACCGCCACGAGAGACCTTTGCGGACCACTGTCCTTGCCCATGTTCGCCGGGGCCATGCCCGGAAATAATCTCGGAAGTTGCCAGTCACATGACTGATCTTGTCCGGCAGTACTACTCTCGGATCCGTCTCGCCTTGCCTTGGCACTGGGAGTGAGAGAGTCTTGTGGTGTCTCAGTTTTTTGAGGAGGATTGTGACTCTGAATTTGGCATGGGGGGGATGAGAGGCCTTGATACCATCGCTGCTGGGTTTACCCCTAGATTGACCCCGAAACCACCTCCCTCTACCCTGGGGTTGACCTCGCCCCCTAGGTGTCCCGGTATGAGCACAGGGGTCGTGAAAGTCTTGGCTGACTGATTGAACTGTGACTGGCCACGAAAAGAACTCTTAGCTTTGAAATTTGGTTTAGCTGACTGCTCACCCTTGGATTTAGCAGTGGTGGCAGGTTGTGAGTCTAGGAGAAAAGTAACGGTGCGCCAAGCTTCGTTAGAGACTAAGGTAGATGTAAAAACATTAGATAAGATCAACCTCCTACCAATCTCCGCCGGAAGCCTCCTCACCATGTATACTCTTAGATCTTGGCGTACCCGTACAGCCTCAAAGAGAGCTGTCTGAACGTTGCCGAGAGACTGAATCGAGTTTTGGAGGAGGAGGCGTCTGGATAGAGAAAGAGCCTTCTGGGTTCCGGCGTCCCTAACCGACTCAGTCGTCCGAGCCAGAGAGGCTCCAAGTTGGCGGCTGAGCAGGTTTTGAGACGCCAGCCTCCATGCTTTCTGTCTCATTTTAGAATCTTTGTCGATCTGGACCTGTGTGGGAGGACAAAATGGTTCAGGTAACTGGCACAAAGATAGTTTCGGGGCCCCAAGAAAATAAAAAATGTGTTGGGGAATCCCGTCCGCCTTGCCTACTGGCATAGAAAACCAATGATTGTCTTCTGACGGAAGTTGATGACTACTTTTGTTGGTAATGGTGCTGGCAAACAGCTGGGCCTCATGTCCCCCAAGCAACCCACGGCCCAGACTCCCCTCCCTGAACATGAACTAGTGACGCCCCATGAGAGTCCCTGAAAGGACTAGAATTTAGTTCTGAGGTCAAACCCTGCAACACTTTTAAATCATTCATCCCATCAGATTTAGTCCAGTCAGAAAACAGTTTTCCGGCGGAAGTAGGAGGCAAGGCGGGGGACTGCGAGTAGACAATGAATTCAGGATTAAAAAATGTTGGGTGGGCCTTAATAACAACATCAAGCACCTCTCCCGACTGATTCTTGGCCCGTAACTTTTTCGCTTCACTTGCCTCTATAACCCAGTGACTCGGGACAGGTAACTCACCTGTAACCGTGGGTTGTGCGACCTCGGGGCGTAAAGGCTGAACTACTGACCAGGAAGTATCCGGTCCATACAAGAGTGGCATAGGGCCTTTTTTGCTGGGGACGGATTTGTCTAGTGGAGGGGGTAACAACTCTGAAAAAAATTTCAAGTTAGACGGCAAAAGCGTACCTGAAGTCGGAACCACGGGATTGACAGTGACAGCAGGGGAAGGTGAAGTTATGGTAACTTGAGGATGCACTAACACTTGCCCAAGAGGTCGCACCGCCGGGGCTACTGGTGTTGGAATAACAGCCTGTCATTCACGCTTAACCTGCCTCATAAAATCAAACAGCTCTTGCAACTGGTCCTTTGCTACAAAAAGCCCACTCTCCTGATCAGACTGGGACGCGGACTGTGACATCTCGGAGCCCTGCGTTCCAGATAACTGAGAAACTGGGCGTTGGCCAGACGCCAGTTCCTCAGTATATACTCCTTGTTGGTGGATGTGTGAACCTGGTGACTGGGTTGAGGGGGCTGGTACAGCCTCCGATCGAGACTCGTCAACCCGGGCAGCGGGGTCTTGTGTATCTGTTTGTGTATTGTCGGGAACACCGGGCCCAGAGAGATCAAGCATATTTAAATCTGGGATCTCATACAAGGGGAATTCCTGAACAGATGAACGCCGGCCCAGGGAGCTATCATGCCCCCGCCAGTGAGAAACCACGCTGCCACTTCTTTCCCTTCCTAACACAGGTAAAACAGCAGGTTCTGGTTTAGGATTAAGGGGAATAGTAAATCGGGGGGCAAGAGCCTGAGACAGAACTAGATGTGTCTCCTGATGCCTCACTCCTAGAGGAAGATTTCTTGCCCGACTTTGATGGACCTTGAGCCGTCTTCTTTCCTGATGAGGAGGACATCCTATGCCGGCTCGACTTTGACTTGTCCCCGGCGGATAAGGCGGAGTTAAAATTCGAGCGAGACCTCTTAGCAGCCTGGTCATCTGATGGAGGCTTGAGCCGTGGCAAAGGTGATCTGGACCTGTCTCGCCGGCTGGCCGAAGCTGGCGTCTCCGGCGGATCATCGGTCCGAGGTCACTTTAGGTGGCGGGAGGAAGTGTCACAAGAAGAAGATCCCGGAGGGGGTGACGTAACTAATGAACTCTTTAACAAATCCTCGAGAATTCGGTCATCCAATTTAAGGGACTTATGAGCTACTGTCTTACAGTACATTACCAATTCAGATGTAATGTGTAGCAGGATAGTTTTACATTGACTATCTTCATGGTTAATAAAGGCACTGCGGAGGGCTGAACATTTGGGACAAGATTGGGACAACCAACGACCTCTCGAACGGTCTAGACAAGGAACACACTTTACACACAGTAAGTGACCGATAACCGCTAAATTGTGACAACCCCGAGCCGCACAGAAAGAGAAATTACTCTTATCCATGATTACACTTCGCCCCGCCACGGAGATGCTATCCTTCCTAGGTGACCCACCTGCGAACCTGTGTGAGAGAAAATTCCAAGAATCAATGCTCATTAGGACACGCTAGGGTGGAAAAGCTAATATAAATATATCTCCACGTAAAAAAGAAGAAAGCCTTGAATAACACTTAAACAGTCATAATTCCCCTTACGTTAAGTACATTCCCCAGAAATGTAATTGAGTATTGTGTAGCCGATCATGTGCTACTAAAATTTGTTAACTTCTTACCCAAGTGAATAACACTGACCTAACCCGTCTTGTGATGCAAGAATCAACCCCGGCGACCAACGCTAAAACGGAATTCGATTCTAAGCCCGGCGGACCAATCGCCAATGAAAAAGCAAAACAGTTTAACTGGAAGCTACAAGATCGGAATGGGTGAGTTCGTTTCTCGGCTCAGCCGTTAATAGCGCAGCGGCAGTGGCTCCCCACTTTTTAATAACAGCCGGCGTAACATTTGTCTGTTCCAAGCAGAAGAACTTTTTCTTTGTGAAGTTTTATGGCGGCGGATATTATGACAAGTGTAGGGACATACAGTATTAACTGGCACGGGAATAACGATAAATGCGCAATAGCATTATCTCCAACAACAAAAGAAGTACTTCCTCAGGCAACGCAAAAGCCTGCTCGGGTTGTGCAACTCAACAACAACCAAGGCTTACAATCAACGTGAATAAAAATGCTGCATACATAACATAAGAGTTTATAATCCTAATCGGGTGTCTGCTAGGTGAATAAAGTCTAGCTGGGATGTCGTAGGCTAGGAAACAATGGCTGAGCAAGCGGCTCGTAGCCTAGCGAGGTCCTTAACACCTTACGAGCGGCCTATGCGGTTTATTTATGTGTACCGCACAGCGGGGTGTTTTTAGCCAAAATAGGGCTGTTTACGTGATCATTTTCATGCCTAAATAAGACCCAGAACGTAAACAAGTACCTATCCCTGAAAGGGCATAAACAGAGCTTTCGAATGACACCATAACGATCCTTGTATGATGGATAGTTTTCTTGCAATAACCGTGCAACGCGAGTGCAAAAAGCAGGTAATTCGGTACTTTCAGTACATAATTGAGTATGTAGCGAGTGAGAGAGGGAGGAGGGAGCTGAGATTTGTGTCAGTAGGTTCGCCGCGGTGGTCTGGAGCAGTCATACGCTCACTAGTCTCCTGCCACCACTTGTCTCTCTCTCTCAGCCACATTACGTGCTGAAATTGCCACTCGAGTTATGTCGAGCGCCGCCACATAGTCCAGCTTTATTTAACTCGACTTATGTTGCTCGCCGCTAGTTATGGGTTAAGACTGCACGGCCAAATTACGTTAAATGACGGGGTGCTCTCTTGAGAGATCCAGATCGCTAGTATCTGGTTCTCTCCTGGCGACCCTCTTCAAGTCAAAGCAAAACGAGTTAGCATAGTGTAGGGTGGCAGAGGCAAAAGCCCTCACTTGCACACAGTGCTAAACTCACAAGGTACACAGTCAGAAAGACAACCTAGGCTTCCCACGTATCCGTTGCGATTGTACAAGTTCAACAAAACCTGGTACACATCGGAAATCACAACATCAATAGCCACACCCCAGTCTAGCATTAAATAGCCCAGCAGACAACCAAGAAATAGGTAGGGAGACACCGCGAGTGTGTCGAACCTCTACAGACAAAATGTTAACCCCTCCAAAATGTCTAACTAAACATGGAATATCTGAGAGCTTCAGCATATTATATGATGGCCGATATAATTATGAAATCGTGCAGAACCAAAGGGGAGTTATGATGTTAAATAGATTAGAAGAATAAGAGGTAAGAAGTTGAGAGAGAGAGAAAGTGTTCTATAGGTGGAAGGCGGGGACAGATGGCAAGGGAGATGTGAAGGTTATGCTGGTCAAGCAAGCTCTGAGCGAGGAAGGCACAAAGGCAGCAAGGAGTGCGGGGGAACTACCTCCTGCTGCGACAGGAGGGCGGCAAAGCGGCCAGCCACTCAGAGGGCCCGGCCGTGGCATGACGTCGCTGAGACAACGCGTAACACTACGCGCACAACCCTCTGCCTCCTGCACTTACTCACTCACACTCTCTAGCTGTAAAATTCAGTCTTATACATTAAACTTATAACTGATGATATAAAATATAATGCATTGTCACAGACGAAAATAAAGACCACTTCTATACTGCCCGTGACATGACGATTCACAAGAAAGAAAGTATAACATTGTAGATACTCTGTAGCCAAATGAATTGCCCTGGCGAGTGTTAGCGAGTGGTCAAGCGAGTGGCTGAGCCCACGTGGCGTTCTGCTAAGCTGCAGGCGTCACACCCCACCCAAGATATTAGACACTCAACCATGAGCTCCATATCTGACAAGCAGAACCCCGATAAGACTCGCCACCCCTAACCACTTCGCGACAAAGAAAGGCAAAGCTCAATTCTCATCAACAAAATTAAAACCCCTCCCAACACAATAGCTTAATTCATACTGCTATGCTCCTAGAGCGAGCTTCTACTAGCCCAGCCTTCTGAGAGAAGTACAGGTTCGACTCAGAACTTCAGCTATAACATGCTTAAAAATTTAACTATTAAAGAAAGAGTTTATATAGAATTTTAATTTTTAATATGTTTATGGCGGCTGCACTACAGGGGCAAGCCTGATTTTTCTCCACTCTCAACACACACTGACTGAACGGCGAGGGTTCTCCTGCAAACAAATCCTCCTGTGACAAACAATCAGCCAAAACATTATCAGTGCCCTTAGCATGCCACACATCCAACTTGTTTCCGGCAGCACAACAACACCTGACACTGATAAACTGCCCAGTTCATCACAAGACTGGCACTTCTCTTCGCTCTTTCCGGCAACGGGGCCTGCCAATAACCTTTCACTAGTGTTACCTTCGTGATTAGCGATGCAGCCCCGATGTGGTCTATGGTATCGTCAACTCTAGGTAATGGATAGGCGTCTGTCAGGGATAATGCTTCCACACTCTTGCAATCACCATACACACGGATCTTGCCACTCAACTCAGGTTGCAAAGTCACTGGCAACGACCACTCACGATATCCCTTATCCCTCAGACCCTTGGCAATGGATAGGTGTCTGTCAGGGATAATGCTTCCACACTCTTGCAATCACCATACACACGGATCTTGCTACTCAACTCCGGTTTAATCTCACTGGCAACGACCACTCACGATATCCCTTATCCCTCAGACCCTTTTTCCACATGTCGTCTAGCTCTGTTTTCACGACAGGCTGTTGAGCAGGATTTATACAGTAGGGAATTAAACTGAGCCTTGCACTGTCTCCAGCCTCCATGTCGGATTCTACCCCGTACATCAGGCCTGGAGAAGCAACAAACATTCGGATGCACTGCCACAGCCTAGTAAACAACTTATCTCGCAGAACAACATGCCTAGTGCCCTCCCACAAGCCAGCCGAGACCGCAGCTTCTAACCTGTAGTATCCCTCCTTCTCCACCTTCGTCCCTAGAACAGCCAGGTCATGAGAGGGACAATCAGTACCACCTGTGCAGTCACTCCCATAGTTCATTATTGCTAAGGCTTCCCCGCCGATACCGTACATGCGCACCCCCGCACTCCTTGCAACTACATCTGCCTGCGCAGCATCACCGCTTTTAGCGACATGGCCAGATACAGTCGGTCTATGGTAGGGCTGTTGCATTCGACTAGAGCAGCATTGGGAGGCTATGCGACGACCGGGCACATCCACTCCACAGCCAACCTCACCAATCTGCTCAATGTCCTCCTTCTGACCACCACCCTTGGCAGCCATGGGTCGACCCTGACCTGACAACCATGTCCATGCCTCGTCGCCCACCCTGAACCACCGAAACAACGAGGCTAACGATCTATCAACATTCCAGTGACTTGCCCGCGGAACATCTTGCACCGCCTGAGTTGTGAGGCTCGGGTGCTCGGCACGACCAGTGGGGTATGAACCGAGCTGGTGCTGGAGCGCTGCACACTGCTGCTCAGGCAGGTGCTCTAGCGCTTCCACAGCCACCAGACTCGTGTCCCCCGCCCACTGCTCCGCCGAGGCATGACAATCCCAGCTCTCCTCCACCTGTGCCCTACTGCCCCCCTCTCCTTCTCCTCCTTGGCCGCTGCAGACCAACGCAGGGACAGTTGGCCGCTCAGGTGGTTGCCTCACAAACTCCTCCAACAGGTTCACATGACATGTTTCCCCGTCCTCGTGTTTGATAGCCGCGTTCCCACAACTCTCCTCCAACTGGGAACTACTAAGTCGCGGAGTGCCATCACACCCAACCATGTCACTAGGGGTGACAGGTTCTGGGGCCACTCCGGAGCTCACCTCTGGGTCAAGTACTAAGCCGCTAAGGAGAGCTGCTGGAGCAAAACTCACAAAACTCCCAACTTTAGCTTGCTCCTTCCAACCGTTCCTCCGCTGGTCTGAAGACTGAGGAATAGGCTGTGACACTATGGATGCAAGAGATCTTGTAACAACGCACACCAAAGGTTATACTTGACACTTCTCTACCCACTCCTGTTCCTCCCTACTCACGTCGGCCGGCTTCTCGGCAACGACTAAGGGTGAAACCTCAGAAGTAGGCACCGCAAAGTCGTTGCCGAGAAGGAGGTCGACGCCCCCAACAGGCAAGTTCTCCACAATTCCAACATCCAACTCTCGTGTCACACCATCTACCTCCAGTTCCATCCTGACAAACGAGTATGACCTGGTAGCATTGATACCTTGCACCACAACCACCCGTGCCACGTTTATTAGTCTACCAGTAAAGTTCTTCATCAAAGTCTGAGAGGCACCCGTGTCTCGCAACAGCTCAACTCCATGCTTCTTACCAGCCCACTTCACGCAACCACGCCCTCGATGGTCGCAAAAGACATCGCGGACAGGGTTCGAGCCTTCCGGATTCTTCTCCACTGGCTGTGTCCCAGCCTCTGACGTTATACCCCGGGCAAACTCAGACGTCTTCAGGGACACCCCAATGTTGCGAGCCAAAGACACAACTGCATTAGGTAGCTTGCTTGGATAGGCTCTTATAAAATGCCCCTCCTTATGACAATGGAAGCACTCTAGCTTTCCCTTGGGCTTCCCTTGAGGTGAGGAAGGACCTGGACCCTTTATAAACGGGACGGTACTAGGTTTATGGTCAGTTTTGGTGTCGTTGCTCTTGTTCTTAGTGTAACTATGTGTATCAGTGTTTCGGGGAGGGGGAGGGTTACGCTCTTTATTGCCTGCATCACTTCTCTGTGCAGAACCGCACCCACGAATCAAAGATAACCGAAGGTCAGCCATCTCAGCTGCCTCCTGAAGAGTTTTCGGGGTTGTTTTCTTTAAGATTCAACGTCAGATCGCCGCCCGTACACTTGAAAAATTGTTCAAGAAGCATCAGCTGTTTCAACTCCTCAAACGTCGATGCCTTCTCAGAATGCAGCCAGTTTCTAAATGCATCGGACAGATCCCGGGCATGCTCAAGAAAGGTGCACTCACGACCCTTCGTTACACCCCAGAACTTCAATCGGTACGTCTCTGGTTGTAACTCGTACGCCCGCAGAACAGCCTCCTTCAATACCTCATAATCGACGCAAGACTCCAAGGGCAACGCATCATATGACTTGAGTCCTTTGCCAACCAACCTAGAGGAAACAAGGGCTGCCCACTTAACCTCGGGTCATTGGTGCTCCCGGCACTTCTTCTCAAAACGCATGAAAAATTCGGTGACACCCGACTCATCAAATACAGGGACCAAGTTGAGCAGGTGCGATAAAGACTGATCAAGACCTCGATTCCCAGAACCGAGACGCTGCCCTGTCGACTCCACCGAAGACTTCTGAAGATCTCTGTCTGCACAATACTTCGTAGCCTCAACCTGAAGCTCAGCCTCACGTATGGCCTTTCTCTTCTCAGCCTGAATCCTAGCCATCTCAATCTCAGATTCATGCTTTCGTTGCTGAATCTTAGCCATCTCAAGCTGGAAGAGCATATCCGCAGTTAAACCTTGAGGAGGAGGAGATGCAACAATTGGAGACTCACCCAAGTGCAAACCACGCTGCCAGTGACTATCGGCCTGCGGGAACGTACCCGGCTCCGGAGCCCGAGGGGGCGCCATGGTAGGAGTCGAGTGGAACGGGGGCTGGGCCGAAGGTGCCCCAGCTCCCGCTCCACCCGAAGCCCCACGCACCCCGCCGAGCATCCAGGCCACCAGGTCACCTCTCGTCATGCTGCTAGTGCCCACATGACCCATGACCGTGGCCAAACACTGGAGACCATACCGATCAATCCCCGACACCCGGTCAACAGTAATAGGCGTCTCCAGAAACTTCTTTGCATCCTCCTCACTAGTTATAACTCTAATGCCTTCTAACAAACCCCGCTACTGCACCTCAGAGCCTGCTTCCCATACTGTGTCCTCACTGTACACTGATCCGTTGTCCGACATAGTGTCCACCGAAAATTCTCAACGTTTATAAAAAAAAAGGAGTACCTAAACTCTCATGCAGCACTATTCACTCAAAAATGCTTGAAGACTCTTAAGTGTTATACTACTTGCCAAAAAAAATCTGTGTCCACTATATTCCTTTAAACAAAAAACAAATGACCACAACACTCCTGCAATATTTCTCTAAGTTCACAAAATCCTGAGTAAGGTCGCCATTTGTTACGACCGGGACTCGTATAAAACAAGGGCTCTTAATCATTGGACTAGAAAGGTACACAGCCACAACGGTAACACTAGAGCCAACCCTCGAATTTATAATGCCGGCGCACAAAAACACCTATACCCTCCAGAGTTAAATCTGCGATAGCGGGGTATCCTCTAACTCGGTATAAATGCATTACTACTACAGGTTGATGATCTCTGATACAGCCTGATCACAACAACATACAATTACGTTAATAATGTATACAAGGAAAAAGATAGAGCTTAATTAAATCACTGGAATGATTTAATGCAAACAAGAAGAAGGTATAATTAAAGTTACTCTAAACAATAATAAACTGTCACTCCTATATTAAAGAAAGTGAATGAAAGTCCTAAAGCACCGAACAGGAATCTTCTGAAGAAAGTCTGATGCTGCTTATGATGATCGAATCGGATTTTGAACTGTTATATAAAGCAGGAACAAGATATGACAAGTGTAGGGACATACAGTGTTAACTGGCACGGGAATAATGATAAAAGCGCAATAGTATTATCTCCAACAATAAAAGAAGTACTTCCTCAGGCAACGCAAAAGCCTGCTCGGGTTGTGCAACTCAACAACAACCAAGGCTTACAATCAACGTGAATAAAAATGCTGCATACATAACATAAGAGTTTATAATCCTAATCGGGTGTCTGCTAGGCGAATAAAGTCTAGCTGGGATGTCGTAGGCTAGGAAACAATGGCTGAGCAAGCGGCTCGTAGCCAAGCGAGGTCCTTAAGACTGTACGGCCAAATTACGTTAAATGACGGGGTGCTCTCTTGAGAGATCCTGATCGCTAGTATCTGGTTCTCTCCTGGCGACCCTCTTCAAGTCAAAGCAAAACGAGTTAGCACAGTGTAGGGTGGCAGAGGCAAAAGCCCTCACTCGCAACACAGTGCTAAACTCACAAGGTACACAGTCAGAAAGACAACCTAGGCTTCCCACGTATCCGTTGCGATTGTACAAGTTCAACAAAACCTGGTACACATCGGAAATCACAACATCAATAGCCACACCCCAGTCTAACATTAAATAGCCCAGCAGACACCCAAGACATAGGAAGGGAGACACCGCGAGTGTGTCGAACCTCTACAGACAAAATGTTAACCCCTCCAAAATGTCTAACTAAACATGGAATATCTGAGAGCTTTAGCATTAAATACGATGGCCGATATATGAAATCGTGCAGAACCAAAGGGGAGTTATGATGTTAAATAGATTAGAAGAATAAGAGGTAAGAAGTTGAAAGAGAGAGAAAGTGTTCTATAGGTGGAAGACGGGGACAGATGGCAAGGGAGATGTGAAGGTTATGCTGGTCAAGCAAGCTCTGAGCGAGGAAGGCACAAAGGCAGCAAGGAGTGCGGGGGGACTACCTCCTGCTGCGGCAGGAGGGGGGCAAAGCGGCCAGCCACTCAGAGGGCCCGGCCGTGGCATGACGTCACCGAGACAACGCGTAACACTACGCGCACAACCCTCTGCCTCCTGCACTTACTCACTCACACTCTCTAGCTGTATCATTCAGTCTTATACATTAAACTTATAACTGATGATATAAAATATAATGCATTGTCACAGACGTAAATAAAGACCACTTTTATACTGCCTGTGACATGATGATTCACAAGAAAGAAAGTATAACATTGTAGATAGACTGTAGCCAAATTCATTGCCCTGGCGAGTGTTAGCGAGTGGCCAAGCGAGTGGCTGAGCCCACATGGCGTTCTGCTAAGCTGCAGGCGTCACACACATCATAAGGACGAGTCTGTGAGTGTTTTTTTAAGAGTGTTTCGCTCACGATGTGTGGCAATCGTATTTGATCTCTCCCCGGGCGGGAAGGTTTGAACAGCAAGCTAGAGTTCAAGATTGGCCATTACCTACGTTAAGGCGCATCGTCAATGATGAAGGGGCCACTAATAAATTATCCCTTGGCTCATCAGGTAATGGACCCGTCACTGGCAGTACCCGGTCCAAGTATGCAAGTAGAGAGTAGTGGGACGGTAGAAAAGGTAAGAACCAAATCTCTCAAGAGACCCCGTAGTCAATGTGTCACGGCGAAGCATTTGGATGAGTTATTACAAAAAGTATTACAACAATGTGCAATATCTATAAGGTCTCGCAATATTCCCCAGCGGTAGTGGCGACTCCCCAGATTGCCTCTGTGCTTCCTCTTACCTTGGACGATATTAACGTTCTGCCACTGCCACCAATCCCCTTGGTTAACGTAGAAACTCAACCGAGTGTATTTGTACGTCCCCTGTCACCAGCTAAAGTTAGTGTACTTTCGGCCCCTTCTGCTGATACAGCCTCAGGGTCCTCAAAATTTACCACACAACCTAACACCATCAGTCCTAAGTCTAATGTAAAGTCTTATTCCCCAGCAGAACCCAGTCTGGTGTCACTTCCAAGAGCCTCAGTTTTTCATTGCTCTAATCCAGCTTTTAATTTTAATTCTGTCAGTAAACAGCACCAAACGAAAGACAAGCTCCCATCCCAACTAGAGCCGGGTGGACTCTGGGTTTCAGTAGGTCCTACGGCCTCGGGGGAGGAGCACTGATCAATCAAGGAGGAGATCCCAGTGCCGCATGAGTGGGCAATAGAGATCAATAAGGATAAGGACTTGCGGGCAAAGGATGCCCAAGGTAGGGTTGTTAAAGTACAGATTCGGGCTATTCCCAACATCACAAATTATCAATATTTTGTTTATGTACCAGAGCAACTTGCCCCGCCTTCCCCAGGGGATCTAGTTTGTCCTGACTGTTCCCGGTGTGATGCCTGCAGCTTAGCAGGCGGGCCATGTGGGCTCAACCGCTCGCTTGGCCACTCGCAGGGCAATGTATTTGGCTACAGTCTATCTACAATGTTGTACTTTCTTTCTTGTGAATCGTCATGTCACAGGCAGTATAAAAGTGGTCTTTGTTTTCGCCTGTGACAAGGGATAATATTTTATATCATCAGTTATAAGTTTAATGTATAAGACTGAATGATACAGCTAGAGAGTGTGAGTGAGTAAGTGCAGGAGGCAGAGGGTAGTGTGCGTAGTGTTACACGTTGTCTCGGTGACGTCATGCCACGGCCGGGCCCTCTGAGTGGCTGGCTGCCTTACCACCCTCCTTCCGCGTCAGGAAGTGGTCCCCCCGCACTCCCTGCTGCCTTTGTGTCTTCCTTGCTCAGAGCTTGCCTGACCAGCATACCCTTCACACCTCCCTTGCCACCTGTCCCCGACTTCTATCTATAGAACACTTTCTCTCTCTCTCAACTTCTTACCTCTCATTCTTTCAATCTATTTAATGTCACAACTCCCCTTAGGTTCTGCACGATTTCATACATCGGCCATCGTATTATATGCTGAAGCTCTCAGATATTCCATGTTTAGTTAGACATTTTGGAGGGGTTAACATTTTGTCTGTAGAGGTTCGACACACTCGCGGTGTCTCCCTACCTTTTGCTTGGTTGTCTGCTGGGCTATTTAATGCTAGACTGGGGTGAGGCTATTGTTGTTGTGATTTCCAATGTGTACCAGGTTTTGTTGAACCTGTACAATCGCAACGGATACGTGGGAAGCCTAGGTTGTCTTTCTGACTGTGTACCTTGTGAATTTAGCACTGTGTTGCGAGTGAGGGCTTTTGCCTCTGCCACCCAACACTGTGCTAACTCGTTTTGCTTTGACTTTGAGAGGGTCGCCAGGAGAGAACCAGATACTAGCGATCTGGATCTCTCAAGAGAGCACCCCGTCATTTAACGTAATTTGGCCGTACAGTCTTAAGGACCTCGCTAGGCTACGAGCCGCTTGCTCAGCCATTGTTTCCTAGCCTACGACATCCCAGCTAGACTTTATTCGCCTAGCAGACACCAGATTAGGATTATAAACTCTTATGTTATGTATGCAGCATTTGTATTCATGTTGAATGTAAGCCTTGGTTGTTGTTGAGTTGCACAACCTGAGCAGGCTTTTGCGTTGCCTGAGGAAGTACTTCTTTTGTTGTTGGAGATAATACTATTGTGCATTTATCGTTATTCCCATGCCAGTTAACACTGTATGTCCCTACACTTGTCATATCTTGTTCCTGCTTTATATAACAGTTCAAAATCATCCGATTCGATCATCTTAAGCAGCATCAGACTTTCTTCAGAAGATTCCCGTTCGATGCTTTAGGACTTTCATTCACTTTCTTTAATATAGGAGTGGTAGTTTATTATTGTTTAGAGTAACGTTAATTATACCTTCTTCTTGTTTGCATTAAATCATTCCAGTGATTTAATTAAGCTCTCTATCTTTTTCCTTGTATACATTATTAACGTAATTGTATGTTGTTGTGATCAAGGCTGTATCAGAGATCATCAGCCTGTAATAGTAGTGCATTTATACTGAGTTAGAGGATACCCCGCTATCGCAGATTTAACTCTGGAGGGTATAGGTGTTTTTGTGCGCCGGCATTATAAGTTCGAGGGTTGGATCTAGTGTTACCGTTGTGGCTGTGTGCCTTTGTAGTCCAATGATTAACACCTTACGAGCGGCCTATGCGGTTTATTTATGTGTACCGCACAGCGGGGTGTTTTTAGCCAAAATAGGGCTGTTTACGTGATCATTTTCATGCCTAAATAAGACCCAGAACGTAAAACAAGTACCTATCCCTGAAAGGGCATAAACAGAGCTTTCGAATGACACCATAACGATCCTTGTATGATGGATAGTGTTCTTGCAATAACCGTGCAACGCGAGTGCAAAAAGCAGGTAATTCGGTACTTTCGGTACATAATTGAGTATGTAGCGAGTGAGAGAGGGAGGAGGGAGCTGAGATTTGTGTCAGTAGGTTCGCCGCGGTGGTCTGGAGCAGTCATACGCTCGCTAGTCTCCTGCCACCACTTGTCTCTCTCTCTCAGCCACATTACGTGCTGAAATTGCCACTCGAGTTATGTCGAGCGCCGCCACATAGTCCAGCTTTATTTAACTCGACTTATGTTGCTCGCCGCTAATTATGGGTTAAGAGCCCTTGTTTTATACGAGTCCCGGTCGTAACAAATGGCGACCTTGCTTAGGATTTTGTGAACTTAGAGAAATATTGCAGGAGTGTTGTGGTCATTTGTTTTTTGTTTAAAGGAATATAGTGGACACGTGGATTTTTTTTTGGCAAGTAGTATAACACTTAAGAGTCTTCAATCATTTTTGAGTGAATAGTGCTACATGAGAGTTTAGGTACTCCTTTTTTTTATATAAACGTTGAGAATTTTCGGTGGACAATATGTCGGACGACGTATCAGTGTACAGTGAGGACACGGTACGGGAAACAGATTCTGAGGTGCAGCAGCGGGGTTTGTCCGAAGGCATTAGAGTTATAACTACTGAGGAGGATGCAAGGAAGTTTCTGGAGATACCTATTACTTTTGACTGGGTGTCGGGGATTGAACGGTATGGTCTCCAGTGTTTGGCCACGGTCATGGGGCATGTGGGCACTAGCAGCATGTCGAGAGGTGACCTGGTGGCCTGGGTGCTCGGCGGGGTGCGTGGGGCTTCGGGTGGAGCGGGAGCTGGGGCACCTTCGGCCCAGCCCCCGTTCCACTCGACTCCTACCATGGCGCCCCCTCGGGCTCCGGAGCCGGGTACGTTCCCGCAGGCCGATAGTCACTGGCAGCATGGTTTGCACTTGGGTGAGTCTCCAATTGTTGCATCTCCTCCTCCTCAAGGTTTAACTGCGGATATGATCTTCCAGCTTCAGATGGCTAAAATGCAGGCTGAGCAACGAAGGCATGAGGCTGAGCTTGAGCAACGAAAGCATGAATCTGAGATTGAGATGGCTAGGGTTGAGGCTACGAAGTACTGTGCAGACAGAGATCTTGAGAAGTCTAGGGTGGAGTCGACAGGGCAGCGTCTCGGTTCTGGGAATCGAGGTCTTGATCAGTCTTTATCGCACCTTCTTAAGTTAGTCCCTGTATTTGACGAGTCGGGTGGATCCGAATTTTTCATGCATTTTGAGAAGAAGTGCCGGGAGCACCAATGTCCCGAGGTTAAGTGGGCAGCCCTTGTTTCCTCTAGGTTGGTTGGCAAAGGACTCAAGGCATATAATGAGTTGCCCTTGGAGTCTTCCGTCGATTATGAGGTATTGGAGGAGGCTGTCCTGCGGGCATATGAGTTACAACCAGAGACGTACAGATTGAAGTTCCGGGGTGTAACGAAGGGTCGTGAGTGCACCTTTCTTGAGCATGCCCGGGATCTGTCCGATGCATTTAGAAACTGGCTGCGTTCTGAGAAGGCATCGACGTTTGAGGAGTTGAAACAGCTGATGCTTCTAGAACAATTTTTCAAGTGTACGGGCGGCGATCTGACGTTGAATCTTAAAGAAAAAAACCCCGAAAACTCTTCAGGAGGCCGCTGAGATGGCTGACCTTCGGTTATCTTTGATTCGTGGGTGCGGTTCTGCACAGAGAAGTGATGCAGGCAATAAGGAGCGTAACCCTCCCCCTCCCCAAAACACTGATACACATAATTACACTAAGAACAAGAGCAACGACACAAAATCTGACCATAAACCTAGTACCGTACCGTTTATAAAGGGTTCGGGTCCTTCCTCACCTCAAGGGAAGCCCAAGGGAAAGCTAGAGTGCTTCCATTGTCATAAGGAGGGGCCTTTTGCAAGAGCCTGTCCAAGCAAGCTACCTAATGCTGTTGTGTCTTTGGCTCGCGACATTGGGGTGTCCCCGAAGTCGTCTGAGTTTGCCCGGGGTATAACGTCAGAGGCTGGGACACAGCCAGTGGAGAAGAATCCGGAAGGGTCGAACCCTGTCCGCGATGTCTTTTGTGACCATCGAGGGCATGGCTGCGTGAAGTGGGCTGGTAAGACGCATGGAGTTGAGCTGTTGCGAGACACGGGTGCCTCTCAGACTTTGTTGAAGAACTTTACTGGTAGACCAATAAACGTGGCACGGGTGGTTGTGGTGCAAGGTATCAATGCTAATAGGTCATACCCGTTGGTCAGGATGGAACTGGAGGTAGATGGTGTGACACGAGAGTTGGATGTGGGAATTGTGGAGAACTTGCCTGTTGGGGGCGCCGACCTCCTTCTCGGCAACGACTTTGCGGTGCCTACTTCTGAAGTTTCAACCTTTAGTCGTTGCCGAGAAACCGGCCGACGTGAGTAGGGAGGAACAGGAGTGGGTAGAGAAGTGTCATGTACAACCTATGGCTTGCGTTGTTACAAGATCTCTTGCATCCAAAGTGTCACAGCCTATTCCTCAGTCTTCTGATCAACGGAGGAACGGTTGGAAGAAGACGGCTAATGTTGGTAAGAGTTTGGAGAGTTTAGTACCAGCAGCTCTTCTTGGTGACTCAGTATTGGCACCATTGTTGGAGTCTTTTGAAGCCCCAGGACCTGTCACAGCTAGTGAGGAGGTAGGGCAGGAAGAGACTCCGAGGCAGCAACGTTACACACAGAGAGAAAAAAGGGTTGCTCAATTTGATATTGGGGGAGGACATGGGTTGCTTCGGAAGCATCTAGACAGGTTGGCTCCCTCGGATATTAGTAAACTGCAGTTGGAGGATCCGGAAGTTTTGAAGTGTGGTAATGGTGCTGTCGAGCTCGAGGAGGACGGGGATGCAAAGCCAGGAGATTTTTTTTATATTGAGGGAATATTGTATCGGCGATTTCAAGACCCGAAGAGAAGTTGGGAGGGTCGGTCAGGAGTGGTAGACCAGCTGGTTGTGCCGAGGGCGCGCAGGGATAGCCTACTAATGTTGGCCCACGATGTGCCGTTGGCAGGACACTTGGGAGTACGCAAGACGGTAGCGGCTTTGGTGAAGTTGTTTTGGTGGCCAGGTTTAAAAGCACAGGTTGTATCATGGGTGGCAATGTGCAGTACCTGCCAGAAAGTGGGTAAACCGAACCAATGCATCCCAAAGGCTCCGTTACAACCTATTCCTGTCATGGGGCCCCCCTTCAGTAAGGTAGTTATAGACATGGTTGGCCCCCTCCCTCCTACTAGTGCCGGTAATAAATTTCTCCTGACGATAATGGATGTAGCGACCCGTTATCCTGATGCATACCCCATGAGGAATGGCATGGCAAAGACGGTGGTTAGGAACTTGCTTATGTACTTTTCCCGGTATGGTTATCCGCAGGAGATACAATCTGACCAGGGGTCTAACTTTACCTCGAACATATTTACCCATACAATGCAGAAACACGGGATTAATACTGTAGTGTCGTCGGCTTACCACCCTGAGATCCAAGGGGTGTTAGAGAGGTGGCATTCGACCTTAAAGAGTATGCTCCATTGTTATTGTCTGGAGAATGGTAAGGACTGGGACCTGGGTTTGCCTTACGTATTGTTCGCTGCGAGAGAGGTACCTGGTGAAAGCCTCGGGTTCAGTCCAAATGAGCTTGTTTTTGGTCATCGCATCAGAGGCCCCCTCAACATGGTTAATGAGATTTGGGAGGCTACTACTAAGCCGTGTTCGTTATTAAAATATGTCCTCGAGAGCAGAGAACGGATGTTGAAGAGCTTGGAGTTGGCTGGTCGAAATCTGGTGGGATCCCAGGCCCTGATGAAGGACAGATACGATCAGAAGGTGAAACTCCGGGAGTTTCAGGTGGGTCAGGAGGTGTTGATATTACTACCTTTGGTGGGTCATCCCTTATCCGCTAAGTATACTGGTCCTTATAGGGTAATGGAGACGATCTCAGACCTTGATTACCTGGTGGCCACTCCAGACAGGAGGAAAAGAAATCAGTTGTGCCACGTAAATCTGATGAAGGAGTATGTGAGGCACCCCCCTGAGCCTCTCACTGTCCCGGTGATGACTTGCAGCGGTCAAGGTGGAGAAGGAGGAAGGGACAGTCATGCTCAGGTGGAGGATAACTGGGATTGTCTTGTCTCCGCAGACCAGTGGGCGGGGAACTCGAGACAGGTGGCTCACGAGGCTCTTGAGCACCTTCCTGAGCAACAGCGCGTAGCCGTGCAGCACCTATTCGGTTCATACCCTGCTGTGTTTGCGGAGCACCCAGGCCTCACAACTCATGCGGTGCATGATGTGGATGTAGGATATCACCCACCCTTTAAATCAGTGCCATACCGAGTCCCTCCTATCAAACTCCCAGCACTCGGGGACGAGTTAGCGTATATGTTGGATCGGGGCCTGATAGAAAAGGGTGCAGTTAGGTGGACATCTCCCGTCACTCTGCAGCCCAAGCCTGATGGGAAAGTTCGTTTTTGTGTTGATTTCCGGCGGTTAAACGGTTTAACCCCCACCAATGCTTACCCCTTTCCTCGTGTGGATGACAGTGTCGATAAGATCGGAAAGGCACAGTATTTGACCAAGGTAGACCTAGTGAAAAGTTACTGGCAAGTACCGCTGTCGGAGCGAGCGAAGGAGGTTTGCGGGTTTGTGGTGGATGGTAACACCTACCGTTGTAACGTCATGCCCTATGGACTCAAGAATGCACCAGCGACTTTCCAGAATCTGATGAATAACCTAGTAGCAGACATCCCTAACAGTACTGTGTATTTAGACGATGTGATAATTTATGACGATGACTTTGAAAGTCACTGTGCACACATTGAAGCCTTGTTTAACAAGCTTAGTGAAGCGGGCTTGGTGGTGAATCTGAAAAAGTGTGATGTTGTAAGGGCAACTGTGCAGTATCTAGGATTTGTGGTCGGGAGAGGCCAGGTTTGCCCTCCTCAGAATAAGATACAGGCTATCAATCAGTTCCCTAAACCGACCACCAAGCGACAGATTATGAGGTTTTTGGCCATGATCGGGTACTATCGCCGCTTTATTGAAGGATATTCAACTGTGTTAGCACCTCTGACTGACTTATTAGCGAAAGATAAGAAGTTTCTGTGGGCGCCGGAGTGTGAAAAGGCATTTTCCCTTGTTAAACACCTTTTATGCACTCATCCAATACTCAGGGCCCCAGACTTCGACAGGCCGTTTCAGTTGGCAACTGATGCCAGCGGGGTTGGGGCTGGTGCCGTCTTGATGCAGACAGACAAAGAGGGCCTGGAATACCCAGTAAGTTTTTTCTCCAAAAAGTTCAATTCGGCCCAGAAGAATTACTCAGTAGTGGAGAAAGAATTACTGGTGATAGTGCTGGCGCTCAGGCACTTCGAGGTGTATGTTCCGGCCTATGGACCAGTCGTGGTAGTGTATACTGATCACCACCCTCTTAAATTTCTCAATCAGTTTCACAATCGGAATATGAGACTGACACGGTGGTCGTTGATGTTACAGGAGTACAATTTAGACATTCGCCATATTGCCGGTAGTGATAACGTGATTGCTGATTGTTTATCGAGGGTGGAGGATCCGAGTTAGGCTACCACAGGTGTGCGGGTTTGTGTGGAGTAAAATTGGCTTGCCCCTGTAAGTGCAGCTGCCATAAACATATTTAAAATTAAAATTCTATAAAAACTCTTTCTTTAATAGTTAAATTTGTTGATGTATGTTATAGCTGAAGTTCTGAGTCGAACCTGCACTTCTCTCAGAAGGCTGGGCTAGTAGAAGCTCGCTCTAGGAGCATAGCAGTATGAATTAAGCTATTGTGTTGGGAGGGGTTGTATTTTTTTTTTTTTATGAGAACTGAGCTTTGCCTTCTTTGTTGCGAAGTGGTTAGGGGTGGCGAGTCTTATCGGCGTTCTGCTTGTCAGATATGGAGCTCATGGTTGAGCGTCTAATATCTTGGGGGGAGTGTGACGCCTGCAGCTTAGCAGAACGCCACGTGGGCTCAGCCGCTCGCTTGGCCACTCGCAGGGCAATGTATTTGGCTACAGTCTATCTACAATGTTGTACTTTCTTTCTTGTGAATCGTCATGTCACAGGCAGTATAGAAGTGGTCTTTGTTTTCGCCTGTGACAAGGGATTATATTTTATATCATCAGTTATAAGTTTAATGTATAAGACTGAATGATACAGCTAGAGAGTGTGAGTAAGTAAGTGCAGGAGGCAGAGGGTAGTGTGCGTAGTGTTACACGTTGTCTCGGTGACGTCATGCCACGGCCGGGCCCTCTGAGTGGCTGGCCGCCTTACCACCCTCCTGCCGCGTCAGGAAGTGGTTCCCCCGCACTCCCTGCTGCCTTTGTGTCTTCCTTGCTCAGAGCTTGCCTGACCAGCATACCCTTCACACCTCCCTTGCCACCTGTCCCCGACTTCTACCTATAGAACACTTTCTCTCTCTCTCAACTTCTTACCTCTCATTTTTTCAATCTATTTAATATCATAACTCCCCTTTGGTTCTGCACGATTTCACACATCGGCCATCGTATGTTGTTGTTGTTGATGTTGTTCCCCAAGCTGCCTGGCCGAACAGCCCCAAGGCCCCGAGCAATTCCAAGGCCATAACCAAGCGCCCCCTCAGAACCCTCCCTGCCGACCACAATAAAGCCTGGGTGACCGAAGCCACTCCATGGCGGGGAGCTGAGGAGGGTGCGGAAACGCCCGGGAAACCAAAGCCCCACCCAGGGCCCTGTGCCCCTCAGCAATTATGAAGAGAAAGTTGAGGGGCAAGGGAAAAATGTTACGCTTTGGCTTCCAATCTTGGTAGATTGGGAGGTCAATCCACGGAAAAGACGCCGTCACTTGAGATCTAGAAAATATATAAGTTAAAGGAACAGTCAGAGTAAGCTATGGGTATGGCAGAGATCGCTCAGTTCTCACTCTGATAGACCAGCCCATCACCACATGACTAGAACCCAATCCTCTCAGCATCAGCTAGGAAAGGCCCTAGAAAGCCGCCCTTGGCGGGGGGATAGCTCCCCTATTTCAACCCCTTTCGGGGTCGGGCACCCGCCATCGTATTATATGCTGAAGCTCTCAGATATTCCATGTTTAGTTAGACATTTTGGAGGGGTTAACATTTTGTCTGTAGAGGTTCGACACACTCGCGGTGTCTCCCTACCTTTTGCTTGGTTGTCTGCTGGGCTATTTAACCTCTCGGCTGCGCATGGGGGGTATGAGACACCACACTCCTGTGCTGAAGTATTTGAGCTGTTCCCATCACTAACATCGTTATTTTACCATAAATAGCATTAATACTTATCCATATGCGCCTATTATAGGTTGATTATAAAGGTATTAACCTGTTACAACAATAAAACAAGTGGAAACAGTGTTTGGATGGTCAAAATCGGAGATACAGGCCGGGAGTTACATAATGTATGGCTGAGGCAACCTCCCGGCCCTCCACCCCTCCCCTTGTCTGGAGAGACACTGTTCCGCAATAGTTTCTCTCTCGCTCTTTCCCACGCTTGGTAACAGTGATGACAACGCCCTGCTACCAACTCGCTAATGTTAGCACGAAAATTAACCACAGAATAAGGGAATAACAGGGAAAATAGGTGATAACTGAAGGAGGGGAGGTGGTGGAGTGATATTTGGCATGGCCCAGGGGCAAAAAAATAAAAAAAAATAAAAAAATAAAAAAAAAATAAAAAAAATTGGGGGGGGGGGGTGTTTTAAATGGATTTTTTTTTTTCCTTACTCTTAAGAGTCTTCCCGCAGTCCGCCAGGGGAACTCTTAAGAGTCTCCCGGCAGTTCCCAGGTTAATGCTAGACTGTGGTGAGGCTATTGTTGTGATTTCCGATGTGTACCAGGTTTTGTTGAACCTGTACAATCGCAACGGATACGTGGGAAGCCTAGGTTGTCATTCTGACTGTGTACCTTGTGAGTTTAGCACTGTGTTGCGAGTGAGGGCTTTCTCCCTCTGCCACCCAACACTGTGCTAACTCGTTTTGCTTTGACTTTGAGAGGGTCGCCAGGAGAGAACCAGATACTAGCGATCTGGATCTCTCAAGAGAGCACCCCGTCATTTTACGTAATTTGGCCGTACAGTCTTAAGGACCTCGCTAGGCTACGAGCCGCTTGCTCAGCCATTGTTTCCTAGCCTACGACATCCCAGCTAGACTTTATTCGCCTAGCAGACACCCGATTAGGATTATAAACTCTTATGTTATGTATGCAGCATTTTTATTCACGTTGAATGTAAGCCTTGGTTGTTCTTGAGTTGCACAACCTGAGCAGGCTTTTGCATTGCCTGAGGAAGTACTTCTTTTGTTGTTGGAGATAATACTATTGTGCATTTATCGTTATTCCCGTGCCAGTTAACACTGTATGTCCCTACACTTGTCATATCTTGTTCCTGCTTTATATAACAGTTCAAAATCCGATTCGATCATCTTAAGCAGCATCAGACTTTCTTCAGAAGATTCCCGTTCGATGCTTTACGACTTTCATTCACTTTCTTTAATATAGGAGTGGTAGTTTATTATTGTTTAGAGTAACGTTAATAATACCTTCTTCTTGTTTGCATTAAATCATTCCAGTGATTTAATTAAGCTCTCTATCTTTTTCCTTGTATACATTATTAAGGTAATTGTATGTTGTTGTGATCAGGCTGTATCAGAGATCATCAGCCTGTAGTAGTAGTGCATTTATACCGAGTTAGAGGATACCCCGCTATCGCAGATTTAACTCTGGAGGGTATAGGTGTTTTTGTGCGCCAGCATTATAAGTTCGAGGGTTGGATCTAGTGGCTGTGTGCCTTTCTAGTCCAATGATTAAGAGCCCTTGTTTTATACGAGTCCCGGTCGTAACACCGGCCTTAGGGCATTCACGGATATGATTCCCTTAGGATAAATGAACCAGAGTTGGTGACAACTCCGGCTACCATTCCGGCGGAACAGCAGAAGATAAACCTTGGGGTGGTCGGGCATGGGCCATGGGTGGACTGTGGTCAGGAGGCCCAACAATTTGCTATCGCCATAACGTCCCAACCCTCCCTTTCTATTCCTCCACCTAACCAACTAGAGTTTGATTTGCTAAATCCGCAACTGGGAGGCGTTCCCTTGTCTATCTTTGAGTTCCTTATAGCTCCCCAGTTATCACTCAAGGATTTCCCAGAACCATTCATAACTCCCGACCTCATTGAACTCCAACGTGAGTTCTTGTTGAGAGATAATGCTCATAGAAAATTTGCTATATTTTTACTCAGTAGAGACACAGCCCAGTCCAGCGCTAAGCTAACAGCTCCACAGACGGAAACAGGTAACAGTGAAGCGGTTAGAGTTTTCCAACAGCTTCTACTACCACACCCGGCGAGGTCTATCAGGGACATACGGACAGCCTTGTTCGAGGCAGTCCAGGCTAGACAACTTGTTAGACTCTGTATGGTAAAAGGTTTACCCGAGAATATTTTTTACCGGGTAATTTTCTCTCCAGTGTTAACAGCATCCACAATTAACTCGGAAACCAAACGGGATGTGGAAATTATGCTCAACCAGTCTTCACCGGACACAGTATAAGTGAAAAGGTTAGATCATCTGTTAATGCTAGTAGGACACGACTAAGGCCAACGACAGGCGGAAGTCGATCTCAACCTACATCACCTCTTCGATTCCTTTACTCTCTCCCTCTCCTAAAGCCTTGCAAAGGCGTACGGATCTGGGAGTAGGCCCCGTAAGTGGCACCATGGTATGCACCAGGGACCACTACGGCAGGCTCCGGGCTACGCCCCAACGCGTCCAACTTTTTTTACGCGATACCTGTCAGTGGCCCTGGATAAACCAAAACTAACCTGTGTGGCGTTGCAGCAACGGGTCTAATAGTTCATGTGCTATTACTAATTAATTTAAGTGTTAATCTTAAAAGTGGAAAGGAGGAAGGGGGGGTGCTAGATAGCTCAAAGACCCCTAGAGCCCTCCGCCGGATATTGTGATAAGGTCACGAGCTGTAATACTTAATAGTCAAGCTGGTTCTACAGCTCCGAAGTTTTTCAATTCTATTTTTGGAGATATCTATCATAGTACAACTAGAAGTTCACAAGCTGTGATACTTTATATGTCGGGCTGGTTCTACAGCTCAAAAGTTTTACTCTTTAACATTGTGAAGATATCTATCATAGTACAACTATATAGTATAAACAAAGTGTACAAACTTATATAGAAGGTACAACATAATATTATTAAGGCCAGTATATAATCGAAAGAATTATGGGTCTGTATCTGTTGGAAAGGGAATAAGAATATGTCCCCAAACAACATTATGACAGATCGCAAAGTGCAGATCCAGTCACCTATAAGCAGATCGTCTTCGAAGTAACGCACTGCTTTTCTTTTCCATTTTTATAAACATTGTAATACTATGTAAACAATAAAAGAATTACGTTGTTATACAGATTCTTTGTCTCTACCTGAGGTAATTTGTTAGTGGTGTTGATATTGTCACAAATGTCCCCCTTCAGTCTTAAGATATCAGGCATATCGTCAATGATGGAGGGGCCACTAATAAATTATAGGTTTGATTCCCGGAGGGAGGAAAGAAAACCTAATATTTAGTAGGGGCCCCGTAATCAGTGACGATGTAGGGCCCTCCCGTCCATCCCCTTCCCATTCGCTTGATGTCTTGAGGTGAATCTTAATATGTCAGTGAAGAAAGTATGGCGGCTTAAAGAGCAGCGTCAAGGAAGCCCGCACAAGAAATCCACGAGATGGAAAGCTGTAGTATAACTGATAAATTTATATTTTTCTTTTTTATATTTTACGAAGGTTTTTTCGTAGTGAGTACCCAATCATAAGACGATTCCACAAGATAATAAGCGTTACCCTCATGAAGCGTACTCCGTTCTCCCCGCGGCGGTAGATTCAAACTGGCTGACCACGGGCGCTTGAATGGAGGCTATTATACTAATAGGCATAACGTCAATGATTACGGGGCCCCTACTAAATATTTGGTTTTCTTTCTTCTCTCCGGGAATCAAACCTATAATTTGATCATTTCTATACTGTATATATTTGAAAATTGTACAAATTTATCTCGATGAGGAATCTTAGGGGTATTTTTCAAGTTGTATGGAGGTCTTGAAAAGAAATTGTTATGCCGGGTTGTAAACTTGTAATCCAACTCGCTTTATTATGTATTCTTTAGTCACCCGTAATTCGGATATTTATAATTGGATAATGCTCAACAGAAACATATCTTGCTTCATGAATATTACTTTTAATTTGCTCAATCACTCTCCCAAGAACACAATAAACACACAGTATAAATTACACTCATATTTATTCTTTAACATGGATACATAAATGGGGTATTAAAACCTCTACTATATAGAGTAGGATTCTAATATACATACAATGGTAAGGGTAAAGAGTTGAAAAGGTTTTCTTTCTATTTAAATATGGTTGTCACTTACAAAGTATAAAACTAGGAAATACGCAATTACATAAAATACATACACAAATAATTAATATTAATGACAATATATATATGGATCAAGTGTATAACGTAAGGTATACTAATTACAAGGTAGGGCAACTGAGGTCAACTTCTCAGCTGCGCCTTAGGCTGCACGGCGATAAATACAAACGGTGCCGCGCTCAGGTCGACACCCAAAGATACCGCTCTCGGGGGTATAGGTCAGGCGGACTGAGGTCAGGTTAAATATAATCTTGATTTAGTGAAATGTTAAATCGAGGATAGAAGATATGAACTTCGCTTTACTATTAGGGGAAAGATAATTTAATTCTGAATTTAACTATCAAAGGGTGATTGTGATTAATTACTCACACGACACACGAAAAATTAATTCAATCGTTGATTAGCTAATATTACACTGAATAAGGAAATCAGATTCACAGTAAATGTAGTGAATTAATTATAGCAGTAAAACTAGCTATAGACAAGTATGTTTGCATGAATTAACAAACTACTGAAAGTAACGCAGAATGGTGTAGCGCTATATTACAGCTTTAATAAGAGCTATAATAACTTAGATACAAAACAAAGTAGTATTTAATAAATAGCCAAAGATGATGGCATCAGAAGGAGTTTGAATAGATTAACAAACTGCTGGATGGAACGCGGAACTAAGTAGCGCTTTACTATAAGTTTAATTATTGTTATAATGATTTAATTACAAAACGAAGTAGTAATACATCAATAGCCAAATATATAGGCTTGATGAATCAAGGAATGTATAATCTGAATTCCTAAATCGGTGGCGAAAGAATTACATAGTCCGAGCAACATATATGATTAGATTATTCACAAGAACTAATACAAATTAAGTATCTTGAATATAGATTAACTCTAACTCAATGGACGGGTTCTTTACTTTCAATGGTGGCGAATTTATACTATACAGTAGTCTCTGGTTAGAAATGGATGTGATAGGATCCTGAGGTTAGGAGTTAAGCTTAGGTTATTTAGAAGGAAAATAGCTTCGTTATACACTTCACTTGGACTTGGACACATAATGAATAATAACACAATACAATAAAATCTGAGAGCATTCACTAAGAAAAATGTGTAATCTTGATTATATCACGTAAGAAAAAATTATTGAACAAATGCTTGAACACGAATTACACAGAAAATACACCGTACTTATATAAAACACGGCACGGATCAAAATTAGATAAATCTACACGTGTAATGAATTGACAAGGGAATATCCTAGAAGCGGATCTCTACGAACAAGTTATGTTGAACACTCGCATATTTTATATTACCTTCACAATAATTTACAACATTTAGAAAACACAGAGACACTTAGAGTATGGGTTAGAGGAGAAGTATTTTCCATGAGGGAGAATCTGGACGACGTAGGACTCGTAGTTCTTCTTCTGGCTGGATGTCAAAGGGAGAAGGTTGCTCCTGGTTCCTCTAACACACTCTCGTTCGCCAGTTGGACTTTACTACAGGGACAGGCTTGTCCTATAGAAAGTCTACAACACTATTCTCTACCCACTAAAAGCTAGACCAGTGGAAGGTAGGAACCGTAGGTGCATACTTCCCTCAATTTCAGTCAGGCTATATTTGGGTTATAATTTGAACTCAATTTGACCTATTTCAATATTGTAGGGACATGGGGATTTAAATTGTTTCTATATTGTGAAGGCAATAATTATTCTAAAAATAGATATACCCTAATAATACATGTATAAGGTTATTCTCTATATCTTAAAATGATATTCTTTATTTAAAAGGCTTGCATGGTTGCAGGATAATTGTTTTTCTGTTATTCACACTTCCTGACTTTTCTTAGATTACAGGCCATGCTGTCGTTCCTCTTGATTCTTTTTCTCCTACTTCCATTCCTCAAGTGAGGTACTGTAGAGTGATTCTCTTGGTCCCATCGGTAGAGGTACTGCACTGGGTCTTGATGTTGTATTTGCATAAAATCCTCCTCGTTGTATAATACATCCGGCTGTTGTTGCGTATTCGCCTTAGGTGTATGTCCCAGGCTCTGCCATTGGTTGGACAGTTAAACCCTGTGATTGGTCGGTGCTTGAACTCATGGTATGCCCTGGATGTGGCGACCTTTGGCGGGTAGACTGACCTATTCCTGCAGGAATTGGAGCATGGATAGGCCTTTCCTGTTAGGTTACTGGGTAGACTGTTTCATTGTTGTAGGTACTAGAGCATGGGAAACTCGGGGGAACTGTGTGATTTCTCTTTTCATCTTCTGCTGCATTTTCTTCCCGGTTCTTCTGCTCTCCTTTACTGTGGCTATTTTGGCTATGGTAGGCTGCTCCCTCTCCTGCATTGTCAGGACCTCTGCAGGGTTTGCTTTGCCCCTAGTTTGCAACTCCGTCATATCAGAAACTATGAACTACTAGATAATAAAAAATAAGTAAATGAACAAATAAATGCAATTCTCCCCTTAATGCCGGTCATTTAGTCTTCTAATGGGATTTGCTTAGTTAATGATATGCCTCATTACTCCCTGGCTTAAGCTTAACTACCCTTTGTTTACCCAATAATATGCCTCATTACACCCTGGCTCAAGCTTAATAATTAAGGGGGATTAAGCTGAATATAATAGACTTTTAGTAGCTAGAATAAGTTTAATCGGATGGCACCGGTACAGAAGGGGTTAAGGCTTAATGTCAACCGAACAAAGCACGCCCGTTTTAAGCCTGGTGTGGGCGTGTGAGGCTAATAACGGGCTCAAAGCTTATCCAATAACGCGGCTCATTACCCACCCGGGACCATGAGGGGCTTGACTTAAAGGTTATTATGATTGACTTTACATCATTTATTGCGGACACGTAGATCTTGGGACTCAAGCGTGTGTTAAGGGGACGTTATTTTACCTATTTATTTATTTTTTATTATTACTGATATATATAAATATATATACAGTATATATATATATATATATATATATATATATATATATACCGGTATATATATATTTTTGTTTTTCTTTAATGCATACAAGGTTAAAGGAAGTAGCAGTATCAATATTTTATTATTGAGCGTTTCAATGGTGCTGATTAATTTTCGCTAGGGTTCAGTCAGCAGGTGGAGGATGTTAGCAAAATGCATGTTGATTCGACGTTTCGCTAGAGATCTAGCATTTTCAAGAGAATGATTAACATGTTCAAAGTTACAGGTGTATATACAGAAGTGTGGATCGGGGGGCAAGGAGAGGGCGGGGCTACTGTCTCCCATTGGTTGAGGGTAGCCTGCGCGCGAGTCTGGCACTGCTTCTGGGGAGTGGTTGGCTAGGGGTGGGTGAAGTCAACGGTGATTGCCTGTTAGACATCCCGAGAGTAGAAACTTGCGTACCTGGATGCGTAGAAGCAGGAAATGTTGAAGGGAGGTGGGAGGCGGGCGAGGTCATCGCTGATTGGCTGCTAGACGTCCTGCAGGTAGTAGCTTGCGTTACTGGGTGCGTGGCAGCAGGGGGAGTACAAAGTACAAAGGAGTACAAAGGAAATCAAGTAACAACAGATCTAGTGACCCTTCTAGGCTGCTTGTCCTCCAAAACACTGAGGATCAAGTGTCCAAACAGTGGTTTAGAGTGGGTAAGGGAACATTGGAAAGGGAACTACTGCCCTGCCACTAACGTGGCAGGACTAGGAAGTTAGTAGGAGACATATGGGTTAGTAACTGAGGGGAGGATAAAGTTATTCATTTACAAACGCAGTCAGTCGCGGGTTTGATCCGAGATATTTGTCTAGGCGGAATTTAAATGAATCAACGGTGCTGCAGTCTATAACGTCTCGGGGAAGCCCATTCCACAAGTTGACAACTCGATTGAAGAAGAAATTCTTAGATTCGTGCGAGTTAAAATATTTACCAATAATTTTGCAACCGTTTCCCCGCGTGTAATTAGATTGGTCGATAGTGAAGTACTTACTACAGTTCATATTGTCGATGCCTTTGATGATTTTGAACACTTGAATTAAGTCGCCTCTTAATCTGCGCTGGGTTAAAGGAAATAGATTTAATTCTCTAAGACGCTCTTCGTATAGTTTGTTCTTTAGGCTAGGTATCATTTTGGTAACTCTACGTTGAACTCGTTCTAGCTTGTTTATATCTTTTTGGTAATAAGGGCACCAGGATTGAACGCAGTATTCCAGAAGAGGGCGGACTAAGGAATTGTAAAGGGTTAGGATAACTTCTTTGGATTTATGCTCAAATGACCTGCCTATAAAGCCAATTATTTTGTTTGCCTTCTTAACAACTTCTGAACATTGTTGACTCGGTTTTAGGTTACTCGATATTGTTACTCCCAGATCAGTTTCTCTGTTTACATTCTTAAGCTGAGTGCCATTCATCGAATAGTTTGCTTTCTCATTTAGGTATCCGACATGTAGTACTTTACATTTATCCGCATTGAAACTCATTTGCCAAATTTGGGCCCAACATGACAATTTATCTAGATTGTGTTGCATATCGTCAACTTGTTCTTTTGAGAGTACGCTATTTGCAATTTTTGTATCGTCAGCAAATTTTGAGATTGTGCAGGTGAGACCCTCATCTATGTCGTTGATGTAAATTAGAAAGAGAATTGGTCCTAGTACCGATCCCTGGGGTACCCCGCTACTTACATTGGTCCATTTAGATGCCTTACCGTTTATGACTACCCTTTGCTTTCTGTTGCTGAGCCAATTTTCTATCCATTTCAACACACCGTCTTGTATTCCATGCGCTTTTAGTTTTAGCAGTAAACATTTGTGGGGAACTTTGTCAAAGGCCTTTTGAAAATCAAGGTATATAATATCTACAGCTTTACTCTCATCGTAGAGGTTGAGGATATCGTGGAAGAAGTCTAAGAGGTTTGTTAAACAGGAACGTTTTTTACGAAAGCCGTGTTGAGTATCTTTAAGTATGTTATTTTCCTCTAAGTGATTTACGAGTCTGTCTCGTATGACCGTTTCTAGCATTTTACATACAACTGAGGTTAAGCTAATTGGACGATAGTTACTGGGTAGGGATTTGCTGCCTTTTTTGAATATCGGTGTTACGTTGGCTAGCTTCCACTGATCAGGCATAGTTCCAGACTGCAAGGATTTATTGAATAGTAATGTCAGTGGTTTGGAGAGCTCATTCTTAGCTTCCTTTAGAACTCTAGGCGAGATTGTATCAGGCCCTGGCGTTTTATTTACCTTGAGTTTATCTAAACAATTCAATACTTCTCTCTCTGTAACGGTGATATTGCTTAGAACATCTGAATTATCAATCTGAATCGGCGATGGTGTAGGGATATCACTGAGGTCTTCTGTTGTAAAAACTGATGCAAAGAAGGTATTGAGGGCATTACTCATTTGTACTTCGTCTTTGGTGTATTCTCCTTTTTCATCGACTAACGGTCCAACAGTTGAAGTAACTACTCTTTTCTTTCTGATATAACTATAGAATTCTTTCGGGTTTGTTTTACTTTGATTCGCAATATGTAACTCTAAGGTCTTTTTACTTTGCTTAATTAACTTTTTGGCTTTGCGTCGTAGCTCTACAAATTTCACCCGTTCTTCGTCATTTTGTGAGGATTTTAATCTATCATTAGCAAATTTTTTAGCAAGCAGGCAGTTTGAAATATCTTTATTCCACCATTTGGGCTTATTATTATGGCCTGGACGCCGTATTTTCGATGGTATGCAGTCTTGCACTGCTTTTAGGTAAGTGGTTTCGAATAACTTCCAAGATGTATTTATGTCGTTATTGTTAATTAAAAAGCTCCAGTCAGTTTCTTTAAACATAGCTCTAAGTTTATGGAAGTTTGCTTTCTTGAAATTAGGGACTTTTTCGATGCTACTATTTGGTTCGTTACTAGTAAAGTTTAAAGTGAAAGTTATCGTACGATGGTCGCTGTTACTGAATTCATCACCAACATTCAAATTCTCTATCAATTCTTCTTTTGTTGCAAGTACAATGTCAAGAACGTTATTACCACGGGTCGGCGTTCGAACAAATTGATAAAGCGAACTCTCTTGCAAGTTCGTATACAAGTCATGTCCGGAGTGTGAAGTAAGAGTATCGCCCCACTTGGTCACAGGTAAATTAAAGTCGCCAAAAATTACGGTATCTTGTGAGTTACTTACATCTGCAATTTGTTCGTAAATTTCTCGGTCAGTTTGCACTGATTGAGCTGGAGGTCTGTATATTAACGCAAGTATTATTTTTGTACCTTTATTATTCTTTATTAGCACAAAAGATGTGTCGACGTTCACAATTTGAGGTTTTGACACGAGGGTCGGGTTAAGACTTTCTTTGATATAAAATAAAACGCCACCTCCATTTTTATTGAAAATTTTATTGAAAATGTTATTGGTGATGAAGGAGGGCGAGGGGCGGGGGCCGTGGTGGGGTAGTGCCGTTGGCTGACGGTAATATTTGTAAGTCAAGTGTCTGGTTGTTTATGCTGGGGTTTAAGACTTGAATATAGAGGGCTTCAAGAATAGGGAGTCTTCTGGGATAATTTCTTTGTCAATTATGGAGGTGTGTTTATTTAAATCGTTAAAGCTTCATAAATAATATCCCCAAGACGCCCCTTCGAGATAAATTTGTACATTTTTCTTAGAGTCGGTTCCTCCTAAATTACAGACTCGCTATCGCTCGCCAGGAAATAATCGACACCTGAAATGCAGGAAAGGTCTTAATATTGACAAAGAAATGGGCGAAAGTCTTAAAATTGTAGAACTAATGGGCTAAAGGGGGTTCAGAAAAAGAAAAAGAAATACTTCCCCTTAATATACTGTATATAATATATATATATATATATATATATATATATATATATATATATATATATATATATATATATATATATATATATACAGTATATATATATATATATTATTCATGTAGGATATTGGGTAGGTTTTCCTTTAATGGGTTAGCATAATTCATATTGTGTTGGGCGTTGAGAGATATGGGGTGCTTATATAATAACATACTAAAGCAATAATATAAATCTATGTACAGTTTTCCATAAACGAAAACAGGGGAACAGAACTTGTGTAAGCAACTGTAAATTGTCTACTTAAGTATATATTTATCAATGGAAAAAGTTCATACTGTCAGAGTAATTTAGTACACAATAATGCATACGCTAACGTTAGCTGGCAATGGAGAAGGTAGTGGTGGTAGTGGTGAGGTAGAGTTGGTGATTTTGGTGAAATAGGTGTAGTTGTAGTGGTAGTTGTGATGATGATTATGAAGGGAGCGGTGAAGATGGTGGTAGTAGTGGTGAGGTAGAGTTGGTGATTTTGGTGAAATAGGTGTAGTTGTAGTGGTAGTTGTGATGATGATTATGAAGGGAGCGGTGAAGATGGTGGCAGTATAGTGGTGAGGTAGAGTTGGTGATTTTGGTGAAATAGGTGTAGTTGTAGTGGTAGTTGTGATGATGATTATGAAGGGAGCGGTGAAGATGGTGGTAGTAGTGGTGAGGTAGAGTTGGTGATTTTGGTGAAATAGGTGTAGTTGTAGTGGTAGTTGTGATGATGATTATGAAGGGAGCGGTGAAGATGGTGGTAGTGGTGGTGATGGTAGTAGTGGTGAGGTAGAGTTGGTGATTTTGGTGTGGTTGTAATGGTAGTTGTGGTGATTGTAATGAAGGGGATGGTGAAGGTAGTAGTAGTGGTGATGACGGACATGTTCGTGTTGGTGGTGATGGTTATAGTGGAATCAGTCGGTAGTGATGATGGTGGTGCTATTAGTGATTATTATGGTGATGGTGCAGGAAATGGTGCTGGTAGTGATGATGATGGTGGAGGTAATGGTGCTAGTGATGGTCGTGTTGATGTAGGTGGTGATGGCAGTGGTGTTAGTGGTGATGATGCTAGTAATGGTGATGGTGATGGTGTTAGTGGTGGTCGTGGTGATGGTGATGCTAGTAGTAGTAGTAGTAGTGGTGGTGATGGTTATGGTGGTGATGGTGTTAGTGGTGGTAGTGATGTTGCTAGTAGTTATATTGGTAGTAGTGGTGGTGGTGGTGATGGTAATGATGATAATAATGATGGTGATGTTATTGGTGTTGGTGGTGCTAGTAGTGATGATGCTAGTAGTAGTTATATTCATAGTAGCAGTAGTACGGGTGATGGTTATGGTGGTGATGGTGAGTGTGCAGTCTTCCTATTGATAAACCTGAATTAATGGCAGTAGTTCGTTTCTGCCAGCCTCCCACCGCCCACTACCCCTATACACACACACAACACGCCACACACACACACACACACACGCAGAGCATACACCAAGACACGCACACACACTGTCTCCTGCCGCCCAGTACCTTCACACACACACACACACACCAATACAATCACTCACTCATAAACTAACAGAGATACGACTCTTATACACACAACTCTGCACAATTACACTCGTACCAACACACATAATTACACACTCAATCACACCCACTAGTAGAGAAGGAGTGGTGGAATGTGTCTTGCTACTGGACTATACCCTATTCCAAATTGGTAGGCCAGAAATCGTGAACCCTAACCTCCATAACCTAACAAGGGCTAGAACAAATGGGCTGTAAATGTCCACACCTATTCCCTGGCTGAACACTTCCCATATGGTTAAAATATTAGCTCGATTATTCTAGTCGTTTGTGAGTTTTGAGGTTAATGTTCAAGCGCTTTGGCCTACTTATTATTTTGTTGTTTCTATATTCCATCTACTCCCTCTCGGGCATAGGCTGAGAGCTTGCACACTCAACCGCTGAACACGGTGAGGCCCGTGATGTCTTGTTCCAGTCTAGGGAGTGAGACATGTGAAGCACCCTGGCCCGAAGCAACCCCATCTCTGAAGCTGCTCCACCTCCGTGCTTCACCGTCTCATTCCCTAGACTCGGACCCTCACTCTCAGAACGCCACCTATTGAGCAATTATCTCACTAGGCATTGCCCCCCTGTAGCATATTTTGAATATGGGAATATTCATACAATGCTATTTAATCAGGGAACAATGAGGGTATTTTGTTTTGGCATTTAGGTGGGCTTTGTGGTAATGCACTGAAACTAGGTACAGCACAAATTCCATCCCAATGATATCTTCCCATTGATATATTTGGATTCGAACCCGGATCCATTGGATTACCAGTGCCGTGACAAGACCACTCTGCCACACCTCTCTATAATAATGTTAATAATGTTAAAGTCCTGAGTTCAAATCCCGACGTACTAACAATGGGTAGAATATATTGGGATTAAATTGTGCTGTAGCAGGCGTCATAGTTATACGAAGGTTAGCCTGCGAACGAGCTGGTTACAACACTCGCATGTCTCGTTGTTTCACTCGTAATTTAGAGTAAGACCTGGCTCCATCATATTGAACCATTGAATCTACAGGCTGTAAGGCAATGTTCGGAGGTAGAATTGGAACATAAAGATAAAATATCGCAAATATGCACATATATGCTCAATTACTATACCCTATTCCAAATAAATAAGCCAAAACTCTTGAACATTAACCTCTATAACTTACAAACGACTATCGTAATCAAGCTAATACGTGTACCATTTGGGAAGGGTCAGCCAGAGAATGGGTGAGTTTATTTACAGCCCATTTGCTTCAGCCCTTTTTGAGTTACAGAGGATAGGGCTAACGATATCTGGACTACTAATTTGGAAGTGTATAACATAAACTGTATGTGCATGCAAGTATATATATGTTCACACTCAACCTCACACATATATTTACTCACACTCACTCACAAACACACAAACAGCCACACACACACCCACACACACTCAGGCACTAACACACACTACATGTACACATAAGCTAACATACGCACGCACAATACAATCGCAATAATATACACGGGCACACACGTAATCAATTACAAATAATATGTTTAATATGGAAAACCTTACGATTTATACCGGTAATGAATATAAATACTGGACTCCAACTGTACACCCCCCCCCCCCCCCCCCCCCCACACACTTGCATAAACATATTTTAACTACAGGTATAAACACATCTACACCAAGGCACACAAACACACCCACAAACACCCTCACACACACACCCACCCACCCACACACACAAACACACCCACACCCACACACACACACGCACAAACACCCACACACAGTATTCCAGTGTAATATCTTGGTAAATACATTAACGATTATTAACCACTGGATTTTATGGTCACTTGCTTAATTTTTACTCAGTAATATTTCGTAATTATCAATTTCCGATGTTTATTTAAAAGGTAAATACATCCTGTGCAGTTTATATTTTGTATACGGTGGCGTCATGTAAGCTGTTTGTATTTGTATTAATATTATAATTAATTAAATTTTGTAATTCCTAAGTGTTGTGAGTGTGTGTGTGTGGGGGAGAGGGGGGGGGGGGTGTATGTGTGTGTGTGTGGGTGTATATATGTGTGTGTGTACTGTATGTGTGTGTGTGTGTGTGTGTGTGTATGTGTGTGCACGAGTAAATATGAACCAAACATGTATTATTATGTTATATACCTTATGTGAATTTGATTGTGTTCTGACGTAAAGGTGGTATCATAATAAATATATACTAATATGTTTTTTATTGCTCAATGCCTTTAACCTGTCGATTTGTTTTATACAGGGCTTGGCAATACACTTTAAGGGGGCAGTGCTTGGTTTTTGGTTTATTTATTTAGTTATTAATATACAGTATTTTTGAGTTTCTTCGCTAGACCTCCATCAAGCTTAGAAAAACACCCACTAGCTAGCCCCTTTCAAGATAAATTTGTAAATTTTTCGGTAGGCCGGTTCCTTCTAAAATTAGAAGCTCGCTATCGCTCGCCAGGAAAAAATCGACATGTAAAGGGCAAGGAAGGTCTTAATATTGACAACACAAAGAGGCGAAAGGTCTCAAAATCGCCACACTAACGGAACTGTTCCGAACGTCTTAAAATCTCAAAACTAATATGCTAAACATGAGGGAGAAGGGGGTACCACCCCCTTAAGGTATAGAGCTGATACCTTGCCTTGTTACAGGTAAAGGTCCGATTAACCCCTTCTGTACCAGCGACGTCTATTTAAGGGGGTACTACAAACTTTTTCTGGACCTCCTTCTCCCTCATGTTTAGCATATTAGTTTTGAGATTTTAAGACATTCCTTCCATTAGTCTGTCGATTTTAAGACCTTTCGCCCAATTTCGTCGTCAATATTAAGACCTTTCGTGCCATTTAGCTGTCGATTTTTTCCTGTCGAGCGAAAGCGAGCCTGTAATCTTAAGAGAAACCGGAAATTGTTCTACCTAAAACATATAAATTTATCTTGAAAGAGGGTATAGTGGGTGTATTTCTAAGCTTGATGGAGGTCTAGCAAGGAAGCTTAAAAATATATTAATACAATTAGTTAACAGCCCAAGAAACCAGCCACTGCCCCCTTAACCTCTGAAGTGCGCATGGGGGTAATTATACACCTCTCCCTGTGCGCATGTATTTGAGGTGTTTCCGTCACTAAAATATTTATTGTACCATTAATAGCATTAATACTTATCCATATGCGCCTATTATGGGTTGATTATAAAGGTATTAACCTGAAACAACAATAAAACGAGTGAAAACAGCGTTTGGATGGTCAAAATCGGAGATATAGCCCGCGAGTTGTATAATGTATGGGTGAGGCAAGCTGCTTTCCCGCCAATTTCCCCCAAGGCCACTGAGACACAGTCGATCGATACTCTCTCTCTCTCTCTCTTGCATTCGCTTGCTATCAGTGATGACCACACCCTGCAACCGGATTTCTAATGTTAGCACGAAAATATACCTCAGAATAAGGGAATAACAGGGAAAATAGGTGATAACTGAAGGAGAGGAGGAAAGTGGGGAAGGAGGGGAGGTAGAGGACTGAGATTTTGCATGGCCCAGGGGCCAATTTTTTTTTTTTTTTTTTTTTTTTTTCGATGTCAAAAGTTGATTTTTTTTTTCTCTGACTCTTAAGAGTCTCCCCGCAGTCCGCCGGGGGAACTCTTAAGAGTCTCCCCGCAGTTCCCGGGTTAATTATATTTTAGTTATATTTAGATGCTTTTGTGCAGTTTGAGATGGACCTGTGGCAGTAAAAAGGGTTACGTGAGATAGTTCGAAATCTGTTAATTGTTGGAGGCCATTCTTAAACTAAATAACATCGTCAAATAGTATTGGGTAGCCAGAATAAATTAATAGAACGGCGCCGGTACAGAGGAGGTTTAGGTCATAAGCAACATTTGAACAATACTGTACACTGTTCCAAATATATGGGCCAAAACTCTTGTACTTAAAGGGAGTCCACCTCACTTTTGTTCTCGTTATCTCTCCCTCTCTTTGGCTTGTATCCATTCGGACCCATTCAGCCTACTGCTTTGACCATCTAAACACTATTCCCACTTGTTTTATTGTTTTTTTGTTTTTTTTTATTTTTGTTTTTTTTGTATGTGAGTGAGGGAGGCAAAAGGCAGAACTGTCTATAGCAAGTGCCTCCCCCAAAGTTAAGGAGTGACAGGGCCAAAATCAAGGGACGTTCGAGCCAAAATGCCTGGACACACGGAGTTTGAAGCAATTTAAGTCATAGGAAGAGGGAAACACTGATTCTGGAAGAGAGTTCCAGAGCTCAGCTGTTGAATAGAAGAAAGACTGAGAGTAATGTTTCACTCTTGGGTTGGAGAGTTGCACAGAGTATGGGTGGGATTAAGTAGCAAGACGGGTACCACGTGCCCTATGTAAAGGAGGACACTGGGAAAGCTCTGAGGAACACTGATTATTATAGTAGCGATAGAATAGCGAGATAGATGCAACGTTGCGGCGAAGAGAGAGAGATTGCAAAGAGTTGGTGAGTGGACGGGAGTTAATGATACGAAAGGCCTTCCTTTCATCCACTCCACAGCCTACCTCACCAATCTGCTCAAAGTCCTCCTTTTGACCACCACCCTTGGCAGCAATGGGTCGACCCTGACCTGACAACCATGCCAAAGCCTCGTCGCCCACCTTGAACCACTGAAACAACGAGGCCAACGGTTTACTGACACTCAAGTGACCTGCCGGCGGAACCTCGTGCACCGCATGAGTTGTGAGGCCTGGGTGCTCGGCACAAACAGTGGGGTATGGACCGATTAGGTGCTGGAGCGCTGCACACTGCTGCTCAGGCAGGTGCTCTAGCGCTTCCACAGCCACCTGGCTCGTATCCCCCGCCCACTGCTCCACCGAGACATAACAATCCCGACTCTCCTCCACCTGTGCCCCACTGCCCCGCTCTCCTTCTCCACCTTGGCCGCTGCAGACCAACGCAGGGACAGTAGGCTGCTCAGGTGGATGCCTCACAAACTCCTCTAACAGGTTCATATGAGATGCCTCCCCGTCCTCGAGTTCAGTAGCTCCGTTCCGACAACTCTCCTCCACCTGGGAACTACTCTGTCGCGGAGTGCCATCACGCCCTACCATGTCACTATGGGGGACAGGTTCTGGGGCCACTCCGGAGCTCACCTTTGGGTCAAGTACCGAGTCACCAAGGAGTGTCGCTGAGTCCAAACTCTCAACCCGACCATCAGCCTCGACTTTCTCCTTCCGACCCTTCCTCCGCTGGTCTGGAACTTGGGTACTATGCTGTGACACCTGAACGGACTGAGGTCTCTCAAGCCCCTCTTGCTCCTCCCTACTCGTGTCGGCCGCCCTCTTGGCAACGACTAAGGGTGGAACCTCGGAAGTGGGCACCGCAAAGTCATTACCAAGAAGGAGGTTGACCCCCTCAACTGGCAACTTCTCCACCACACCCACATCCAACTCCCGTGTCACACCGTCCACCTCAAGCTCCATTCTGACCAGCGGGTAAGACCGCGTAGCATTAATGCCTTGAACCACCACAACCCGAGCCACGTTAACAGGCTTGCCAGTGAAATTCTTAACAAGTGTCTGGGAAGCGCCCGTATCACGCAACAACTCAAGCCTATGCCTCACACCAGCCCCCCTCACAGTGCCGTGCCCCTATGACCACAAAACACATCACGGACGGGTGACAGCCCTCCTGCTGCTTCTGCACCGGCGATGACTTCGCAACCGACCGCAAACGCGGAAGACCTCAAAGATACGCCGATGTTGCTCACTAGTGACACCACTGCTGTAGGCAGTGTGCTCGGACATGAGCGCGCAATATGCCCCTTCTCATGACACTTGAAACATTCCACCTCACTCTTGGACTTCCTCTGAGGTGAAGAAGGGCCCTGGCCTTTCTTAAATGGGAAGGGTTTCGACTTGGGTTCATAATTGGCAACAGTACTCTTAAATGGATAATTTGTGTCATTAATTCGGGGGGGGTGAAGTGGTACGCCCCTTGTTACCTGCCTCATCTCTCTGTGCAGACCCGCACCCACGAATAAATGACACCCTGAGGTCAGCCAGCTCAGCCGCCTCTTGTAGTTTTCGGTCGCTTTTCTTTAAGGTTAAGAGTAAAGTCACTGCCAGTACATTTAAAAAAATGTTCGAGCAACACTAGTTGTTTTACTGAATCAAAAGTAGTTGCCTTCTCCGACCTTAACCAATTGTCTAATGCATCTGACAGCTCTCTAGCGTGTTCCTGGAAAGTACTCTCTTTTCTTTTTGGAACCGCCCTAAACTTCAGCCTATAGGTCTCTGGCTGTAGCTCATACGCCCTCAGGACAGCCTCTTTCAACAACTCTTAATTCACACAGGAATCTAGGGGCAAAGCATCGTACGCCTTGAGTGCTTTCCCCGTCAATTGTGAAGAAACGAGGGCTGCCCACTTCTCCTCGGGCCATTGGTCCTCCTGGCACTTTTTCTCGAACCGGAGAAAAAATTCTGTAACTCCCAACTCGTCAAACACTGGAACCAACTTAAGTAGATGCGACAGGGACTGGTCATGGGCTCGACCCCCCTGGGCGACCCAGTTCCTCGTCACTTCTACACGAGTTTTCTCTAGGTCAACATCGGCACAATACCTTTCAGACTCAAACTTGCGCTCAGACTCTCGCTCCTGCTCGTCGAGCTCGAGCTTCCGCCGCTCAAGCTCAGACTGCTGCCTGAGCTCAGCCTAATGCTTCCGCTGCTCGAGCTCAGCCTCATGCTTTCGCTGTTCAGCCTGCTGCTGAAGTTTGGCGAGCTCGAGCTGAAACAACATCTCAGCAGACAAACCTTGAGGAGGGGGTGCTACTATTGGGGACCCACCCCGTGAATCACCTAGAGGCATACCCAACTGCCAGCGGGCATCGGCCTGCGGGAACTTACCCGGCTCCGGAGCCCGAGGGGGCGCCATGATAGGAGTCAAGTGGAATGGGGGCTGGGCCGAAAGTGCCCCAGCTCCCACTCCACCCGAAACCCCATGCACCCCACCCAGCACACAGGCAGCCAGCTCGTTTCTCGACATACCGCTAGTACCGGAAAACCCTAAGACTGTGGCCACACACTGCAGTCCGTACCGGTCTAGCCCCGACACCCGGTCCGCCGACATAGGCTTCCCCAAAAAAATCCGAGCATCCTCCTCACTGTTCACCACCCGAACGCCGCTTAACAACTCCACCTTCTCCACCTCCTCGCCTGCCTCTCGCACTGTGCCCTCACTATGCTCAGACCCGTCCAGTGACATGATGGAGTCAACAACAAAAATTCTCAAGTCCAGACAAAATAGCCAACTCTTGCGTAGCTTTATTCACCAACAAATATTTGAAGATGTTCTTGAGTGCAATACTAGGTCACCAATAACTCCAACAAGTTCTATGTATCCTCAAAACAATGTCTACTGCCAACAATGCGAGAAATAAATTCAACCCCCAAATGGTAATAAGATTTCTCCAAAAAAAAAATGCAATATTTAGTTCACTATATTCTGGTCTAAGGTCGCCATTTGTTACGACCGGCACTACGAAATAAACAAGGGCACTCAATATTGGACTAGATGGTAGGCTATATGCAACAACGGTACGCTAATTCCAAACCCTCGAACTATTTCGCCGGCGAACAAAACACTTAAACCCTCCAGAGTTAATCTCCTGGATAACGGGGTATCAATTAACTGGGTTTTAGTGCACTTCTACTCTCAAAAAGGAGTACTTACGTTAATACTAGTGAGCAACTTCTCTTGGCGCTTAGGAACAAGAGTTTGCAACTTATCTTGAAGAATAATGCTCTTAACCCGTGGAGCCCCAGCGACGCGTCTGACGCGTCGGCTATGTATGTAACGCACAGCCCCAGAGACGCGCCTAACGCGTCACCCTTATAGCTCCAGTCGTAAGTCTCAGAATGGCTCTAGATTTATATGGGAACTACTTTGGGATCCGGCGGACTACTTCCAAAACGTTTTGTCCATACGCGTGCGCGCGCGGGGACGGGAGAGGGCACCCGCCTTCTCACACCTCATGGTCAGTTTACCGCGCACCCTCTCGAGTGAAACACCATGTCTCGACGTTATAGTGCCCGCCTTACCCGCCCCTGCAGTACAGAGGAGGTCATGGATATACTGTACGACACTGACAGCCCTGATAGTGACACTGACTCGGCATTGGACGAGTCTGGAGACGAGTATGCCCCCTCCCAAGCCGAAATAAGAGAGCTAGAGGAAGAGCTTGCTCAGATTCCTGTCAGGCGGCGTAGGCCGTCACAAAGACAGCAAGGGGCAAGTGCACCTCCCCGCCGCCCACTTCCCCAAGACCCTACTGAATCCTCAGAAAGTGGGGAAGAGGTTGTTGTTGCAGATGAACCTGCTGACCCTCAAAATTACGTGCGTGTACCTGGGGAAGAACGAAAGGGATTGAAGAGAAGAAGGGGCGAGTCTGGGAGTGAAGAGGAGGTACCCCCACAACCCCGCCTGCCATCTCCCCCACTTTCCATAATCTCCCCACTCAAGAAAAATACCCCGGGGAGGTTCTAGGGTCGTCACAAACCTAGTGACGAACAACCTGGTGATGGAGAAATGGCACAACGTGGTGCGAGACAAAGGCGGTCACGTGACCCAAAACGCTCCCTCTTCCCTCCTGACCCAGAGCACGAGGGGGGGGATGAGTCACCACCACCACCACCACCACCACTACCAGACTCTCCGCCTCGCCATTCTTCCCCCCCACTATCACCTTCAGGCTCCATCCCGTACACCCCCCCACGAATGTCTCCCTCACCTGAACCAGGCCCCTCCCGCGCCACTGCATTATCACCAGCCTCTCCACAACGCCCCGATCTGCCCCAACGCCCTGCAAGCAAACGACGTGGGCGTGTCATATCTCGCGGGCGTGCCACCCGCGGCCGAATGCAGAAGGTGAAACAAATAAGACGCCCCAGCAACGACTCGAGCTCTAGATCTAGCTCTCGATCAAGTTCGAGGTCTAGCTCCAGACCCAGGTCCACCTCTCGCCCACGCCGCCCACGCTCCACCTGCACCCGCCCAACCCGCCCCGGTGCCCCTGACGATGACCCTGATGAGCCCGATGCCCCATCTAGCGACGACGAAGGCGCTGATAGGTGGGATTGGGTGGATGGGGAGAACTATCTACCAGGACAATACCACTTTTTGGGGGCAGCTGAGGCCGGCCCTACCATGCCCAATCGTGGACCTGACACCACAAGACTGGGTGTTTTTCTGCAGTTCTTCACTGCCAACCTTGTCGGCTTGATTGTTGACCAGACGAACTGGTACAACTATTATTTTATGGCAGGGAAGGAGCAGAAGAGGAACTCGGCACGTCTCTCATGGGTGGATTTGTCTTCCGATGAGTTCTACGCATTCCTGGCACTGGTCATCCTGATGGGGGTCACCAAGAAGACGTCTCTCAGGAAGTACTGGTCATGTGATCCCCTCATCGCAACCCCCTTCTTTGGGAAAGTCATGAGCAGGAATAGATTCACGGCAATCATGGGAAACCTGCACTTTATTGATAGCCTGGCAAGCCACACCAGGAACCAGGAACGCCCCAGGAATACCAAAGACCCGATGGAGAGGATAAGACCTATATTTGAATACCTGAAAACTAAGTTTGCAGCCTCCTTCAAACCTTACCAAAAACTAATCATTGATGAGAGTCTGGTGCTATGGAGGGGGAATATTAGCATCCGACAGTACATCCCCAGCAAGCGTCACCGTTACGGCCTGAAACTGTTCGTGATGTGCGACTGCAAAACCGGTTACATCCAGGACATCATCCTTTACATGGGCAAGGTCACTGAACTGGTGGAGGAGAGGACATATGGGATATCTGGGGCCGTTGTCATCACCATGTTGGAGGGATATTTGGACAGGGGACACATCTTGTACCTCGACAACTGGTACACCAGCCCTTCCCTTGCCAAATTCCTGTATAGCAGAAACACTGGCGTCTGTGGCACCGTCAGGAGGAATCGTGTCTACATGCCAGAGCTACCCGAAAGGCGGGAGAAGGGCTCCATCATCCACCTCCAGGCAAATAATATCTTGATGCTCTCGTGGATGGACAATCGTGACGTCAATATCCTCACCAGTATCCACCTGCCCCGCTTAGAGGACACCAAACGCCGTGATAGAGCCACAGGTGAGGCGGTCAAAAAACCAGTTGCAATCATTGACTACAACATCAATATGCGGCTGGTTGACAAGTCAGACTCTGTCATATCGTCGGTCGAGTGTGCCAGGAAGACGATGAGGTGGTATAAAAAAATATTTTTCCACCTACTCGACCTCACCCTCTACAACTGCCACATCCAATATCATGAAATAACAGGTGAAGTTGAGACGATGGAGTCGTACTGCATCGAACTTGCACGGGAGCTTCTGTTCTTCTTCAGGGAGGGTCCACGCCGCCAGCAACGTCCCGCAGCTCGTTTTCAAGCACCAGAAGGCCCCGCCAGACTGACACAACGCCACTTTTGCGATTTTGTCCCGCCCAACGAAGTAAAACCCAACCCACGCAGACGGTGTCATGTGTGTCGCAACACAGGCAGACGCACACCAAAACGGACAGACACCCGGACGATGTGTGAAGAATGTGATGTGGGACTGTGTTTTCCCACCTGCTTCAGGGATTATCACACCCTCGAGCACTTCTAAGTGTTCAAAGTGTTCAAAGACTGCGATAAAAGACGCTATAATGTAATACTAACAGTGTATATAAAAGACGCAAAAAGTGAATATAAAACAGTGTGTATATATATAATTTACAAGTGCAAAGTACCGAACAATATAAAACACTAAGTAAATTCTAAACTTATAAAACTGTGTGCAAATAATTATAAGAATAAGAGACAATAAGTGCGTAAAACAATGTATATACACCTCATAATCTTAGGTAAAACAATGAACAAGTACAAATAATTCAATGAAAAGGAGAGACAGAGTGACCTTGAGTGAAAGTGACAGCCAGACAGAGAAAGAAAGAGGGAGGGTGCTGTGGAATGTGGGTCACTCGGTCCGCTGTCTGGCCGTGTGTTCGTACGTGCGTTTTGTTATTGTCCTGAGCAAAGATGGCCGCCCAAGATGGCCGCCATCACCATGGCAACGGGGACGCTAACACTCGTGCGCACTTGTAATACTTGAATGAAGACACTTATCACACTACAACTTCAGTTATATTTACATTATGTGATATACAAAGACATTCTATGAACTCTGAAGCGCACTTTATGTCCGAGAGGTGCAGAATAAGTCATGCTGCCTGGCGGCTGGCAACTGGCTGCTGGCGCGGGAGATTTGAAATGGCGCTAAGGCTCCTCTGAGGCTGGGGACCCCCACTACCTCCCAGGACCCCCAAATGGCCTAGGTAAGTACTTTTTTCAAATTTCTTCATGTCTATCATTATTTTCTAACACATTCTGATATATCTATAAAAAAAAAAAAAAAATGAAAATTGCCCGGGTTCTAGTGCACAAAAATAATAAAACCGGCCGGAGCTGTACGGGTTAAGTAATAACAATGCTTGAATAAACTATAATAAGATTAAATCAAGAAATAGATGCTTACGTTAACTTTAGTGTGAGTCTGTACTCAACACTAAACTCTACAATGCTCTATGAAAACACTGGAAGTCTAGTCCTACAGCAATCAGATATGGAATCTTCTGAAAAGGTCTGATGCTCCAAGATGCTCGTTAATACAGAACATAAATAAATGCAGGGGCAGGACACCAAAGCGTGTATCTTAAATACACCAATAAGTAGGATATATATATATAACAAGGGAGTGCAACAACTCTGTGACAGCACTAATAATAACCACTCAGGAACAGTACTTCCGTAGCCAACGTAATAGCCAAACTGGGTTGTGCACTATGCATCAACCTTGGCTAAAATAAAGCGTGAATAATTCCTAAAGCATACACAATTAAAGTTAATAATACGATGCTGTCTTTCTCACTAATAAAGTCTAGCAGTGGCATAAAAAGGTACTAAGAAACTAGGCAGAGCGCAAGCATGCTCGTAGCCTACTGTATCCCCTTGAACAGATTTCCCTTATGTTACGTTAAGTGACTTGGAGGCTCTCTTGGTAAGTCCAGATCTCAAGTATCTGGTCTTGCCCTGGCACTCCACAAAGGTCAACAAAATGAGGTAGCAATCGTACAGGTGAGAGTAGGCAAAAGCCCTTCACTTGTATACTGCTACACTCGCAAAGGAAAATATGCACAAGGGTTACAGGCTAGCTAGCTTCGTCGATGTTGTACAGGCTCTGTCTTGCCACATACATAACTCAGACAACGACCAAAGATAGCTTCCACTGTCTAGCATTAAATAATAAGAGAACAGCCCAATAATTAGAAGCACCCCAACACTATGGTACCATTTGACTATGACTCTAATAATCCCTAAAACTAGTGCATACATATATGGAGAGCTGGTGCTGGTAATACGACTGGCCGACTATGGAAGCCGTATGCAGAACCAGAAGGGATAAGTAATTGAATAAAGAGAGAAGTATGAAACCGAAGAAGTTCAGAGAGAGAGATAGTAGTATAGAGGGTTATATGGGGGACAGAATTGCAAGGGACATGTAGGACCTAGCACACCAAGCCTAGCTCTGAGGAAGGTAGCTCGTCACTAGCTCCTCGGGACCCCTAGGATCACATACAAAGGCATGGTGGTCAGCCAATCACAGGCCGCTACGTCACCAGGCAGCAGGGCTGCAGAAGGCGCCAGGAACCACCAGCCAATCAAAACCGAGAGAAAGGACCACGCGGGCGGGAACCTCCAGGAGGGAGGAGGGAGGAGGAGGAGCAAGACTCACCTCCCCCACCCTGCTCGCTCGCTCTCTCTCTCCTTCACTACAATGCATCCTATATTCTAGCAATGATATAAAATACTTCCAAGTGTCACAGACAAGAATAAAGATCACCACTGATCTGTCTGTGACAACATGTACTCTATGAAAGAAAGAACATCGTTCTACGATTATTGTAGCCCATATCACTGCCCTGGCGAGCGCTAGCAAGTCCCGAGCACATTCTGGCAAGCTGGCCAGCGTAACAATCAGTGCACTGTTCACGACTAATAACAGTGCTGCAACCCGAGGTAATGGAATTAAATTAATTCGAAGAAGGGCATCCTTAGATGTGACACACAATTTGATATGAATTAATCAATAGGCATGTGTAATTTCCCTTTCAAACTAATTTATATCTATACTATAGAAAAACTTTCCTTGTGGGTATTTCCTGACCCATAAGGTTACACTTCATCCTATCTTCCGGTACGGCTGATTAGCCGGAGGGTGGGGGGAGAGCCTTCTACTTTACTGTCCTTTTCTTCCACTATAAACAGTCCCTGTCTAGAGTAGTATTAAGGCCGGACCACCTAGTTGGGACCACAAGGTCTGTGTGGTCTGAGTATCTGTGTGTATCATATAATATAACTGACTTACCTACCTAATTAAACAAAAAATATATATACATAATCAGCAACACAAAGTGTTCACCGGGAAAGACAAATTATAATTACGAAATTATGCTCGGATGTCAACACAATTATAACATAATCACACTCCTTTCTTTTAATGCTTCAACATACCCTGGGGAAACTAGCTTATATCTGTTGTGTAAATATTTGTGTTGTGTAAGCGAAACCATCCTACAGTATATATTTAATGTGGGAATTTTGAAAACAAAATATGTTATTCATCTGTCGTAATATGAAGAATAAACAATGTATATAATTGTTATTAAACGCCACATATATATATATATATATATATATATATATATATATATATATATATATATATATATATATATATATATAGAGTATATATATTGTTACGTATCTTAGTCCTCAAGTGGTTAACTTGATGAATCTAGATAGCACAGAGATATATATTAAGGTATCAGTCAGCTGAAGGCAAAACAAAAGTAAAATCTAATAAAATAATTTCCTGTTGTTGCTTCCTTTCCTTTTGGATCTTAGGACTTAATAACCTTTATTGACTGATACTCTTTAATTATGAAAAATACTGAAACTAATTAAAGTCATGTAGTATTTATAAAGAATTATTATTTAACCGAAGCTTAGTAGGCTATGGTTATGAACCGAATAAGTTATAGCTAAAGAAGGACTATTAATTTTATAAAAAGTCTTGAAAGATAAATATTAAAGTAAGAATATTTCTGTCTCTTATCCTTTTTGAAATGAATAGATAGTTTTCTTATATGTCCTTTTATTTATATTTAATGTAATTATTCTTGGTTCTTGTCTTACGTTAATAGTATTATATTATTATTATCATCAGGAGTAATATCAAAGTCACATAAAAAGTTAGATATATATTTAATAATTAGTTAAATGTATTTCTTAACCACGTAACATTGAGGTTTGATTATGAGTAAATAAAGTTACAGGATCGTTTCATAGATTCGATTCAGGTCTCACTCAAATAATATGAAAAGCAAAATATAATATTTTGAAGCAAAAGAATTTTCTTCAGCTTAGGAAATCACTAGAAGTAATATTAACACAGCCATGTTAGTCTAAGGCGATATTACTAATACGAGACAATAGCATCACCGTACTAAGCACCATTAAGCACTGTAAGCTTAATTCAAAGAAAATGAAAGAACTCGTAAGTATTAATATAAAACAATAGTATTACTTTCATCATAACCCAATTACTTAAAGAGTTGCTTTAGTCCACAAGTTAGTCAACTAAAATAGTTAAGTACATAAATAGTAGCGTTAACGTTAATTCGCAATCAAATAGTTAAACACATAATAGTAGCGTTCACGTTAATTCCCAATTAAATAGTTAAACACATAATAGTAGTGTTCACGTTAATTCCCAATCACATATCTCACTAAGTGTTTACACCGAACACACTTAACACACATTTATATAATCTGACTGACAGTCACAATCCCATTATAATACTTCACCCCGTCTTCCTCCAGCTGCAAGTTCACCTTCCCCAACTCCAAATGAGACTGATTTGAATGCCCACAACTCGGGTCTTATATACCAAACAATGATGGTGTAGGAACGAATCAGGAGGCGGCGGGTCGTGCCTGCTCCAATCATAGCTCCTCGAGTCGCATAACAGGTGCGTGGTCCACTCACAGCTCCTGGCGTCGATCATACGTCATAGCATCGGTCATCGAGGTGTGAAGGCTAGCATGCTGGTATGGGGCGAGATGGTTTGCCCACTCGCTCGTTCGCTAGTCTGCTTCACCGTTTGGGTAGTGGGCTCCTTCAACTCTAATTCTAACTCTTAAATTAACATACAGGGCTCCGTATGTCAGAATATATAAATATATATATATATATAAATATATATATATATATATATATATATATATATATACTGTATATTCCGGTGTACAGTATATACTGTATATATATATATATATATATATATATACTTGTTAGTATGTCAGCTGGTGAACCAGGGCACTGTAATTTCCATAACAGAAGGAACAACGGGATCACTAATAAGCCAGTTAAAATGAGTAAACAATTAAAATATTCTCTTTATTAATATTTAAAATTTTAAAATTAATAAAAATGACTGAAAACTCACAGTTAGAAGTAGAAACTGAAACATCCAATTAAAAATATATATAGCTATCTCGTAATTTACTTAAGAACATAATGAACTATCAACAGACTACACCTTTTACAAAACATAATAATACAAAAATCACATAATACATGTACACTTACCTAAGTACAGGGAAACAAATGACCAGACACGTTCACAGAACAGGGTGTGGGGGTCAACTAAAGCACCGCCATAGCTAAAGTGACTGTGGAGCTGTGAAAGGAAATCAAATAAAACTAAAAAAAAGTGATCAAAAAATTTGAAAAACAAAAATATATATATATAATTATACAAAAAACACAATCACAAATATTTAAGAGTTGTTCGAAACATTAAGTTCTGGATTGAACTTCTTGATGAGCAATTTTTCTCCAATGAGCGCGTCTGTATGATGCCTAAATTTTGCTAATATTTGAAAATCTTTATCAGATAAACGATGATCGTTCTCATGGGAGTGATTACGGACGGCAGAAAATGCCATCTTTTGTAAAAAATTACCTGACCTGTAACTTTTGCCAATATGTTCCTATACCCTTATCTTGAATGAACTGCTAGTACATCCAATATACCCAGCATCACAGCTAGGACAAGTAAATCGGTAAACGGTACTCGAACATAGAGGGTCTATCACACGGTCTTTGAAATAAAAAAATGAACCAATTTTGAAGTCATTAGTGAATATAATCTTAAAGTTAACTGCGGGGAATGAATCTTTAACAATATTTTGAGCAATTTTCCGAAATTCGTAACTAATGTTACCATAGATATACTATACATCTTGATATACTTAACCAATTTAGGAACATCATACTTGGGTTCACTGGCTCCGTATTGTTTGACATTCAAACACTTCTTTAACCCTTAAAAAGCGGCTCACCACTTAAGTCGTATTTAATAAAGCTGGACTATGTGGCGGCGCTCGACATAACTCGAGTGGCAATTTCAGCACGTAATGTTGCTGAGAGAGAGAGACAAGTGGTGGCAGGAGACTAGCGAGCGTATGACTGCTCCAGACCACCGCGGCGAACCTACTGACATGAATCTCAGCTCCCTCCTCCCTCTCTCACTCGCTACATACTCAATTATATGGGGAAAGTACCGAATTACCTGCTTTTTGCACTCGCGTTGCACGGTTATTGCAAGAAAACTATCCATCATACAAGGATCGTTATGGTGTCATTCGAAAGCTCTGTTTATGCCCTTTCAGAGATAGATACTTGTTTTACGTTCTGGGTCTTATTTAGGCATGAAAATGATCACGTAAACAGCCCTATTTTGGCTAAAAACACCCCGCTGGGCGGTACACATAAATAAACCGCATAGGCCGCTAAAGAAGGGTTAAGATACTGTTGAAAAAATCTTTATAATTATTATTTACCAAGTAGTCCCTTAATTTGGTTATCTCCTCGTGAAGCGTGACATAATTAGAGCAAATTTCATAAGCTCGATCCAGCAAAGTTTTAATAGAGTTGATTTTGTAAAGTTTCGGGCAAAAGCTGAACCAGCTAAGACCCTGTCCTGTGTGAGTTGGTTTTCTGTAAACACCTGTACACAATCCATCTTTAGTTTTTGTTATGAGGACATCCCAAAAAATCAGAGATTCGTTGTTTTCTTTTTCCTTTGTAAAGTTAATGTTTTTGTGCTGTTTATTTATATACTTGAAAAAACATTCGTTATCATGATCGTTCCCAAAGATAAGAAAGTTATCGTCCACGTACCTTTTGTACCAAATAGGCCTAAAGGCAAGTGAACAGTTATCTAACCATTGAACTTCCTTGTTGCATAGGAGAGCATTAGCGAAAAGGGGGCCTAAACTACTTCCCATGGATACACCATCGGTTTGACTATATAAGTTATTAGTAAAAAGAAAACAAGATTCCGAAGTGACAGATCTAAATAACTTCCTCATTATGTCTTTAGCTATACCATACAAATTATTAGGCTCGTAGTTCTCCAAGATTATGTCCAAGGTCTCATCCAAGGGTACATTAGTGAACAGGGACTCCACATCATAACTGACTAAGACGTATTTATTGGGCAAATTTAACTCACGAAGTTCACTAACAAAGGTTCTAGAGTTAGACACAGTATATTCGTTTGATACAAGTGGAGTTATTAGCGGCTGTAGAAATTTAGCTAAGTTGTATATAAATAAAAATATATAAATAAACAGCACAAAAACATTAACTTCACAAAGGAACACAATTGTTATCTAGTGTTGTTTCTAGACAATTTACCTCCTTATTTTTCACTTGTATTACAATAGATGTCACAATTAAACACACTTTATTCACTATAATATGACAAGTGTTGGTAATTACTGTTAAGGAGTATGGTGGATTTGTCCAATAGAGGGCATGGTCCGGGCGAGAGGGCAGAATGTTTTGAACAATTTTATCACTTATTTTTCAATAACAACTCTTTCATTATCTTCCTGTCGGCCTCACACTGTGCTGGGAACACTTACACACAACGAGTTTCACTTGCAATAGCGTAGCCTCTATATTTTCAGAGGAATTAGCACAAATATAAGAGCGGTAAGTAGTGTTTATGTTCGTATCCGCGCATGCGCTATAGCTACATACGGACAAATGCTGATACCCCACACATATAACCACACCCAGATATATGCATCTCTCTCTCTCTCTCTCTCTCTCTCTCTCTCTTTCACAAAGGCTATATGCAGAAAACTACTCGCTGATATTCACCCTTCCCTCCCCTCTTTCCCTCCTCCTGATACAAACAAAAATATTAACAGGGGCAATCATACCCACATAGTCCCACAAATACATTATATAAACTGTGTATATATACTGTATATACATATATAATATATATATATATATAGAAAGAGAGAGAGATTTACATAGATTTACATATATACACAGACCACACAGACCTTACGATCCCAGCGAGGTGGTCAGGACTTAATTCTAGTAGATACAGTATAGTATAGAGAGAGAGAGAGAGAGAGAGAGAGAGAGAGAGAGAGAGACTGAGAGTGAGATTTAGCTGTTCGGAATCAGAGTGCAGAAATAAAATACATGCTTTTGTCTAATCTATTACTGTGGATTTATCACAGATAGATTAATTATAGTTGGCAAATAACAACATAGGAAAGCACTGGTCCTCATAGTGCAGATATGTACGATATATATTATCCAGTCTCTCTCTCTCTCTCTCACGCACACAGACACACACACATAAACTCCACACACGCACGCACACACACACACACAAACCTCTCACATGTACACAAACTTCTCTCTCTCTCTCTCTCTCTCTCTCTCACACACAAAGCTCAAGTCAACACAACACAATTAGCCAACACTGTGGAAAGCAAAGCAGAGTCGCTCATTCTACCGTCATGCCATGCCCGAGTCCATATAACATATCTGTGCTAGAATATATTATACAGGGTGTTCAGAAAACATGTGTACAAAATTAACACTAGATTAGCGGGCTAGCGGTTTATTTATATGTACCGCCCAGCGGGGTGTTTTTAGCCAAAATAGGGCTGTTTACGTGATCATTTTCATGCCTAAATAAGACCCAGAGCGTAAAACAAGTATCTATCCCTGAAAGGGCATAAACAGAGCTTTCCAATGACACCATAACGATCCTTTTATGATGGCTAGTTTTCTTGCAACAACCGCGCAACGCGAGTGCAAAAAGCATGTAATTCGGCACTTTCCCCATACAATTCCGTATATAGCGAGTGAGAGAGGGAGGGAGGAGGTGGGATTCGTGTCAGTAGGTTCGCCGCGGTGGTCTGGAGCAGTCATACGCTCGCTACTCTCCTGCCACCACTTGTCTCTCTCTCTCAGCAACATTACGTGCTGAAATTGCCACACGACCTATGTCGAGCGCCGCCAGATAGTCCAGATTTATTATACTCGACTTATGTTGCGCGCCGCTAATTAAGGGTTAAATGGGTGAAAGGGAACACAGAATTAAACATTTTGTACTCCATGGAGGTATGTCCATAAATGCTTCCTTGCGGTTTTACAGGGTAGACAGTTTCAACGTAATTTCCCTAAATTTGTACCCTAACTTCTCTGTGAGTAATCCGTTTACATACAAACATGGTAATTTAATGTACACAACAGTATGACATAAGACATCTTCGTTCAGTAAACAGTTCTGACTGATGATTAATGATTGTTAATCTTCTCTTCAATGTAATGTTCTTTTGTTTTTGCAGTGTACTGACATTAATAAAGTAAAGTTCATACTGTTGTGTACATTAAATTACCATGTTTGTATGTAAACGGATTACTCACAGAGAAGTTAGGGTACAAATTTAGGGAAATTACGTTGAAACTGTCTACCCTGTAGCACCGCAAGGAAGCATTTAAGGACATACCTCCATGGAGTACAAACTGTTTAATTCTGTGTTCCCTATCACCCATTTAATTTTGTACACATGTTTTCTGAACACCCTGTAAAGGTTGGGGTTTGTTGTGTATTTAAGGGAGGCAGTTGTTTTTTTCGAGTCCTCCTTCCTCATGTTTAGCCCTATTAGGTATGAGATTTCAAGACATTCACCTCATTAGTTTGGCGATAGTTTGGCGACCTTTTGCCCCATTTCTTTGCCAATATTAAGACCTTTCGTGCCATTTAGGTGTCGATTTTTTCCTGGCGAGCAATAGCGAGCCTGTATTTGAAGAGGAATCGGCCTTCGGCCAGGAAATTTTTCTACCGAAAAATGTACAAATTTATATCTTGGGGGGGTCTTGTGGGTGTTTTATTAAAGTTTAGAGAGCAAACTAAACCCCTTCCTTAACCCTTAAAAAGCGGCTCACCACATAAGTCGTTTTTAATAAAGCTGGACTATGTGGCGGCGCTCGACATAGGTCGAGTGGCAATTTCAGCACGTAATGTTGCTGAGAGAGAGAGACAAGTGGTGGCAGGAGACTAGCGAGCGTATGACTACTCCAGACCACCGCGGCGAACCTACTGACACGAATCTCAGCTCCCTCCTCCCTCTCTCACTCGCTATATACGGAATTGTATCGGGAAAGTGGCTAATTACCTGCTTTTTGCACTCGCGTTGCACGGTTATTGCAAGAAAACTAGTCATCATAAAAGGATCGTTATGGTGTCATTCGAAAGCTCTGTTTATGCCCTTTCAGGGATAGATACTTGTTTTACGTTCTGGGTCTTATTTAGGCATGAAAATGATCACGTAAACAGCCCTATTTTGGCTAAAAACACCCCGCTGGGCGGTACATATAAATAAACCGCATAGGCCGCTAAAGAAGGGTTAAGATACTGTTGAAATACTGTTGAGAGTATTTAAAACCCTGAAATTCAAGTTAAATTAACGAGCACTAGCATCAAAATGGGAGTTGCAGGGTCTGGTAAATGAGTTTGGAACAGTGTGCGAAAAACGGAATTTGAAGGTAAATGCGGGGAAGAGCAAGGTTATGGTCTTCGAAAGGGGTGAAGTCACAGAGTGTGAGGTGAAGCTGAACGGTCAGGCTATGAAGATCGTCAACTCTTTTAAGTATCTGGGCAGTGTGTTGAGTAAAGATGGGACTATGGATGAAGAGGTGCGGGAGAGGGTACAACAGGGGAAGAGGGTTGTAGGAACGCTGAAAGCAGTAACAAGAAATAGGATGGTCAGTATGGAAGTGAAGAAGTCCTTGCATGACAGTGTGGTAATCCCGACACTGACTTATGGAAGGGAAGCATGGACGTTGGTTGAGAGACTCAGACCAAAAGTGAGAGCAGTGGAAATGAATTACCTAAGAAGTGCGTGCAGAGTTACATGGAGGGATAGACAGACTAATGAGGAAGTAAGAAGGAGGTTTGGTGTGGAGGTAGATGTGCTGGAAAGTGTGAAAAGGAACAACTTGAGATGGTTCGGCCATATGGAACGTATGGAAAGCGAGAGAATGACTAACAGGGTGTACGAGAGCGAGGTGGAGGGACAGAGAGGGAGAACTAGGCCGAAAGAGAGGTGGAAGGATGGAGTGAGGAAGTATATGAACGAAGGCGGTGCTGGTTGGGGGGAGGGGCGTCGACTGACTTGGGACAGAGGTGCATGGGGGCGGCGTCAGGCAATAGATAGATAGATAGCATCAAAAGAGACAATGTACTCCAAGCCAAAATTTGTTAATTTCGGAATAAATGTCACAGAATATCCATAATTTGTCGTCGTGACAAAATGCACAGCTATCAAATTACAATTTCTTAACAACTCTGGCTTCACAAAATGGAAAGTATGAGACTATTTAAAAATGTGGGCTACATTTTCGCCTTGCTCCTGGGCTATAGCACATTGGCAGTACTTCAGAACTCGCCCAACAGTGTGTCCGTGGCGGAGAGGGCTAGTGTTTCTCTTGTTTACATTATAAATACGCACTATACGTACATCCTATGTGTATATGCATAGGTTATTTTATTTTATTTTATTTTTTTCTATGTGAATGAGGGAGACAAAAGGCATAACTGCCTGCAACGAGTGCCTCCCCCAGGTTTCAAAGAGTGACAGGGCCGAAATCAAGGGATGTTCGAGCTAAAAATGTCTGGACACACAGAGTTTGAAGCAATTTCAGTCATAGGAAGAGGGAAAAACTGATTCTGTGAGAGAGTTCCAGAGCTTAGCAGTTGAATAGAAGAAAGTCTGAGAATAGCGTTTCACTTTTGGGTTGGAAAGTTGCACAGAGTAGGGGTGGGATTGTGTTGCAAGGCGGGTACTACGTACCCTACATAGAGGAGGTGGTATACACTGGGAAAGCTCAGAGGAACACTGACTATTGTAGTAGCGATAGAATAGCGAGAGAGATGCAACAATGTGGCGAAGAGAGAGAGATTGCAGAGAGTTGGTGAGTGGACGGGAGTTAGTGATACGAAAGGCTTTCCTTTCTACTTTATCTAGGAGTGCGGTGTGAGAGGATCCTCCCCACACATGTGAACAATACTCAATACAAGGAAGCACTGTGCCCCTGTACAGAGCAAGAAGCTGCGGCGGTTGAGCACACCCAGCTTCTGGGAGGCTGCCATAGTGAGACTGGTAATATGGTCTTTCCAAGTGAGAGCAGAAGAAAAAGAGACACCGAGAACATTGAGAGAAGATGAAGGGTTGATTTTTGTATTGTTGAAGAATAAGGGATAGTCCTCTGGAGGTTCCTGACGGGTAGTAAGATGGATACATTGAGTTTTGGAAGCATTAAATGCAACAAGGTTTTCTCCACCCCAATTGGAAATAGTAGCTAGATCAGAAGATAAGCATTTTGTGGCTTCATTATGTTTACTTTTGAGGGTGTGTACTATTCGTTGGTGACCAGTGTTACGACCGGCACTACGAAATAAACAAGGGCACTTAAGAATGGACTAGATGATAGGCTATATCTGCAACAACGGTACGCTAATTCCAAACCCTCGAACTATTACGCCGGTGAACAAAACACTTAAAACCCTCCAGAGTTAATCTACTGGATAACGGGGTATCAATTAACTGGGTTTTAGTGCACTTCTACAAAGGCTTACCAATGACGGCAAAGCCTACTCACAACATGAGTACTTTACGTTAATAAAATGCTCTTAAGTAATAACAATGCTTGAATAAACTATAACAAGATTTAATAAAGAAGTATATGCTTACGTTAACTTTAGTGTGAGTCTGTACTCAACACTAAACTCTACAATGCTCTATGAAAACACTGGAAGTCTAGTCCTACAGCAATCAGATAAAGAATCTTCTGAAAACGTCTGATGCTCTAAGATACTCGTTAATATTGAACAGAAATAATGCACTTGGAGAAGGCCTATGACAGAGTGGATAGAGAAGGTTTGTGGAAAGTACTTAGAATATACGGAGTAGAGGGCAAGTTGCTGAAAGCAGTGAAGATCATGTATGAGGGTGCAAAGGCGGCAGTACGTGTGGAGAGTGAGCAGAGCGAGTTCTTTGACCTGAATGTTGGTTTGAAACAGGGGTGTGTGATGTCCCCGTGGTTGTTTACTGTATATATGGATGGAGTTATGAAAGAAATACTATCAAGAGCAGTGGATGTTGGTGTATCGCTGAAAAGGGAGGGAATTGAGTGGAAGCTACCTATACTGCTGTTTGCGGATGATACAGTTCTGATGAGTGATAATGAATGGGAGTTGCAGGGTCTGGTAAATGAGTTTGGAACAGTGTGCGAAAAACGGAATTTGAAGGTAAATACGGGGAAGAGCAAGGTTATGGTCTTCGAAAGGGGTGAAGTCACAGAGTGTGAGGTGAAGCTGAACAGTCAGGATATGGAGATCGTCAACTCTTTTAAGTATCTGGGCAGTGTGTTGAGTAAAGATGGGACTATGGATGAAGAGGTGCGGGATAGGGTACAACAGGGGAAGAGGGTTGTAGGAACGCTAAAAGCAGTAACAAGAAATAGGGTGGCCAGTATGGAAGTGAAGAAGTCCTTGCATGACAGTGTGATAATCCCGACACTGACTTACGGAAGCGAAGCATGGACGTTGGTTGAGAGACTCAGACCAAGAGTGAGAGCAGTGGAAATGAATTACTTAAGGAGTGCGTGCGGAGTTACATGGAGGGATAGACAGACTAATGAGGAAGTAAGAAGGAGGTGTGGTGTGGAGGTAGATGTGCTGGAAAGTGTGAAAAGGAACAACTTGAGATGGTTCGGCCATATGGAACGTATGGAAAGCGAGAGAATGACTAAGAGGGTGTACGAGAGCGAGGTGGAGGGACAGAGGGGGAGAGGTAGACCGAATATGAGGTGGAAGGATGGAGTGAGGAACTACATGAACGAAGGCGGTGCTGGTTGGGGGGAGGGGCGTCGACTGACTGGGGACAGAGGTGCATGGGGGCGGTTCGTTCGTGGCCACCCCTTCGGGGATCGCGGCGTCAGGCAATAGATAGATAGATAGATAGAAATAATGCAGGGGCAGGACACCAAAGTGTGTATCTTAAATACACCAAAAAGTAGGATACATATATATAACAAGGGAGTGCAACAACTCTGTGACAGCACTAATAATCGCCACTCAAAACAGTACTTCCTTAGCCAACGTAACAGCCAAACTGGGTTGTGCACTATGCATCAACCTAGGCTAAAATAAGGCGTGAATAATTCTAAAGCATACACAGTTAAAGTTAATAAACACAATACTGTCTTTCTCACTAATAAAGTCTAGCAGTGGCATAACAGGTACTAGGAAACTAGGCAGAGCGCAAGCATGCTCGTAGCCTACTGTCTCCCCTTGAACAGATTTCCCTTATGTTACGTTAAGTGACTTGGAGGCTCTCTTGGTAAGTCCAGATCTCAAGTATCTGGTCTTACCCTGGCGCTACACAAAGGTCAACAAAATGAGGTAGCAAGCATACAGGTAAGTGTAGGCAAAAGCTCTTCACCTGTATACTGCTACACTCGAAAAGGAAAATATGCACAAGGGTTACAGGCTACCTAGCTTCGTCGATGTTGTACAGGATCGGACTTGCCACATACATAACTCAGACAACGACCAAAGATACCTTCCACTGTCTAGCATTAAATAATGGGAAAGAACAGCTCAATAATTAGAAGCACCCCAACACTAGGCTACCATATGACTATGACTAATAATCCCTAAAGCTAGTGCAAACATATATGGAGAACTGGTGCTGGTAATACGACTGGCCGACTATGGAAGTCGTATGCAGAACCAGAAGGGATAAGTAATTGAATAAAGATGAGAAGTATGAAAAAGAAGAAGTTAAAAAACAAAAAATGATGAATTGTAGCCCAGCCTCGGAGTCCCCAGGGGGGGGGGACCATAAATGCCCCCTCACCCGACCGACCATCCCCTGACGACCCCACACAATTACCTGGACCTCGGCCTGTTACTCTTTCTATTAATTTCTGCAACATTCGCGGACTTTCCTCTAACTTTCACTCTGTTGAGCACCATCTCTCCTCCTACAAACCTGATCTTCTCTTCCTCACCGAAACTCAGGTGTCTGTAGCAACTTCCAGCAACCCCTTCTCTGTATCCTCCTACTTTCTCTATCCTAGTTTCAAAGCCAAAGGCGGATGTTGTGCATATGTGCACAACAAACTCACTTGCTCTCGTGTTCCCGATTTCGACTCCTCTGAATTCTCAACTTTATGGCTCAAACTTTCCTGTCATTCTCTTACTAAATATTTCTGTGTTGTCTATCTTTCCCCTAACTCTACCAACTTTCCGAAATTCTTTGACTATCTAAACTCTACAGTGGAACACATTCTATCCATTTCTCCTTTCTCAGAAATCTCCATCTTAGGAGATTTCAACGTTAACCACCGTCATTGGCTCTCCTCTCACACTACTGATCCACCTGGTGAACAAGCCTACGTCTTTTCTATCCTAAATGACCTAGAGCAGTTAGCTCAGCAACCCACCCGTATCCCGGATCGCATCGGAGATCGGCCCAACATTCTTGACTTGTTTCTAACTTCTAACCCTTCTTCTTATACTGTCGATCTTTTCTCTCCTCTGGGCTCCTCCGACCATAAACTTATCTCTGTCACCTGTCCTATCTCTCCAGTACAGCCACCCGATCCTCCTAGCCGGCGGCGCTTGTGGCACTTTGGCGCTGCCGACGGGGAGGCTCTTCGGCAGTACTTCTTTGATTTCCCATGGAATGATTTCTGCTTCCATGGCCGAGGACCCTCGGAGAGTGCTGAACGCATTACCGAGGTAATCCTATCGGGCATGGAAGCATACATTCCATTCTCTTTCTCTCAGACTAATGCTAACAAATCTTGGTTTACTCACGCCTGTTCTACTGCTGTCCGCAATAAGGAGGAAGCATTCAAACGGTACCGACGCCTTAAAACTCAAGACTCTCATTCTTCATATGTTTCTGCCCGGAATCAATCCAAATCTGTTCTTCGACTTGCCAAACACTCTTTCATCAATAATAAATGCACTGAACTATCCAACTCTAGCTCTTCCCAAGCTTTCTGGCATCTAGCCAAAAACCTCTCCAACAATTTCCTTCCTCGTCTTTCCCTCCCCTTTCCCACTCTGATGGCACAACCATCACTTCTTCCTCTGACAAAGCTAAACTCTTCGCTCAAACTTTTGCTAGAAACTCCACCTTGGATGATTCCGGTGCTATTTCCTCCCTCTCCGCCCTCCTCTCTCTTACTTATGCCTAATATCCTAATCTCTTCTAAAGATGTACTTTCTACCCTCTCTGGGCTTAACACTAATAAGGCGTACGGTCCGGACGGTGTTCCTCCTGTTGTTCTCAAAAACTGTGCTTCCGTGCTGACTCCCTGCCTAGGCAAACTCTTTCCTCTCTGTCTATCCTCTAACGTCTTCCCTTCATGCTGGAAGTTTGCTCACATTCAACCTGTCCCAAAGAAGGGTGACCGCTCTCAACCCTCCAACTATCGTCCAATTGCTCTTATCTCTTGTCTTTCTAAAGTTTTTGAAACTATTCTTGCTTCCAAATTTCTTAAGCATTTCTCTTCTCATAATCTGCTCTCAGATCGCCAGTATGGCTTCCTTAAGGGTCGAACTACTGGTGATCTTCTTTCATATCTTACTAACTCTTGGTCATCCTCCTTTCGGGACTTCAGTGAGACTTTTTCTATTGCACTAGACATATCGAAAGCCTTCGATAGAGTCTGGCATAAATCTTTAATTTCTAAACTACCCTCCTTCGGTTTCTATCCCTCCATCTGTGCCTTTGTCTCTAATTTCCTTTCCGGCCGTTCCATAGCCGCGGTTGTGGACGGCCATTGTTCACTTCCTCACTCTATAAACTCCGGTGTTCCTCAGGTCTCTGTCCTATCTCCTATTATCTTTCTAATTTTTTAAATGATCTCCTTAACTGTACCTTAATTCCCATCCATTCATACGCAGACGACTCAACCTTACACTACTCCATTAGTTTTTCAGAACGCCCCAGCCAGCAATCCCTCAACGACAAACGTAATGAAGCCATAGAACTCTTAAATTCTGATCTAAATACTATTTCCAATTGGGGCAGAGAAAACCTTGTTAACTTTAATGCTTCCAAAACCCAATTTCTCCATCTATCTACCCGTCAGGATCTCCCAGCGGGCTATCCCTTATTCTTCAACAATACAAAAATCAACCCTTCATCTTCTCTCAATATTCTTGGTGTCTCTTTTTCTTCTGCTCTCATTTGGAAGGACCATATTACCAGTCTTGCTAAGGCAGCCTCCCAGAAGCTGGGTGTGCTCAACCGCCTTAGGGGGTTCTTTTCCCCTGCACAGCTTCTTGCTCTGTACAGGGGCATAGTGCGCCCTTGTATTGAGTATTGTTCACATGTGTGGGGAGGTTCCTCTCACACCGCTCTCCTAGACAAAGTTGAAAGGAAGGCCTTTCGTATCATTAACTCCCGTCCACTCACCAACTCTCTGCAATCTCTCTCTCTCCGCCGCAATGTTGCATCTCTCTCGCTATTCTATCGCTACTATAATAATCAGTGTTCCTCAGAGCTATCCCAGTGCAAACCACCTCCTTTACGTAGGGCACGTGGTACCCGTCTTGCAACTCAATCCCACCCCTACTCTGTGCAACTCTCCAACCCAAGAGTGAAACATTACTCTCAAACTTTCTTCTACTCAACAGCTGAGCTCTGGAACTCTCTCCCAGAATCAGTCTTTCCCTCTTCCTATGACTTAAATTGCTTCAAACTCCGTGTGTCCAGGCATTTTGGCTCGAACGTCCCTTGATTTTGGCCCTGTCACTCTTTCAACTATGGGGGAGGCACTCGCTATAGGCAGTTATGCCTTTTACCTCCCTCAATCACATAGAAAAAAAAAAAAAAAATATGGGGGGACAGATTGCAAAGGACATGTAGGACCAAGCACGCTATGCCAAGCTCTGCAGGAGAAACGCGGGCAGGAGCCCCCCAGCACTAACAAAGGCAGCAGCACCCAATCACAAATGCCTACGTCATGAGGAGCAGGCGTCATATGACGCGTCAGGCCCGCCGGCCAATCACGAGCGTGGGAAAACTCCTCCGAGCGAGGGAGGCACACGTACATACACACGCACATATTACCATCACGCTGCTCGCTCTCTTTCTCCCTACATCTTCACACAACACATCTTATATTCTATCAATGATATAAAATACTTCCAAGTGTCACAGACAAGAATAAAGACCACCACTGATCTGTCTGTGACAACATGAACTCTATGTAAGAAAGAAGATCGTTCTACGATTATTGTAGCCCATTTCACTACCATGGCGAGCGCTAGCGAGTTACGAGTGCATTCTGGCAAGCTGGCCAGCGTAGCACCAGTACATGCCAATATAATATCTCATGGGCACCATAAATACACGTAATTGTCTTCCGACGTTCGTCCAAAGTTAAATAAGATTCAACTCTGAACAGAAGGCCGGATCCAGCCGTGACGGAGGGCTTCTAGCCATGGTTCCCACCCGCCTGAGCCCACACGTGGACGGACTTACGTCATCGATGACGTAGGTCCGTCCAAAACGGATACCCAAAACGGAGAAATGGGAACCGCACTTTACACACAAATGCTAGGTCGAGTCCAAATAGCATATATCTGTGCTAGAATAAATAAAGGTTGGGAGTGGTTGTGTCTTTAACTATCTACGCTCTCTCTCTCTCTCTCAGGAAATGAAGATACCAGATTTTAAACATGCAATTTACAACGAACTTAGGAACGCCCTCAGTGACTTGCATATTCAGCTAAGCAATATTGCCAAAACAAGTGAAGTGTGGGATAAATTTAAAGATCTATTCATGAGTGCTCAGAATAAATACATAGCCACAAAAATTAAGGTAAATATTGGCAAAAACAAGCCTCCCTGGTTCGATCAGAATATTTGCAAGGCGCTCAGGGAAAGGAATGAATATCATAAACTAACTAAAAATTACATAAATGATGAACATTTCAGCTATCTATACATACAAAGTAGAAAAAAAGTAAAGAAATTAATTAGGACAGCCAAGCGTAATTACAAGATTTAAATAGCAAAGGAAAGTGTAAAAAATCCAAAGCAATTTTACGGTTACGTTAATGGTAATAGAAAATTAAAAACGGAATAGGGCCATAAATAAATAATGACCAGATAGTAACAAGAGATAAAAACATTGCTAATTTGCTTAACACCTAACGAGCGGCCTAGGCGGTAAATAATATGTAGCCACCAGCGGGGTGTTTTTACCCAAAATAGGGTTGTTTACATGATCATTTTCATGCCTAAATAAGACCCAGAGTGTAAAACAAGTATCTATCCCTGAAAGGGCATAAACAGAGCTTTCCAATGACACCCCAACAATCCTTGTACGACCACTAGTTTTCTTGCAACAATCGCGCAACACGAGTGCAAAAACCATGTAATTCGGTACTTTCCCCAAACAATTCACTGTTTAGCGAGTGTGAGAGGGTGGAGGAGGGTGGGATTCATGTCAGTTGGTCCACCGCGGTGGTCTGGAGCAGTCATACGCTCGCTACTCTCCTGCCACCACTTGTCTCTCTCTCTCAGCAACATTACGTGCTGAAAATGGCACACGACTTATGTTGTGAGCCGCCACATAGTCCAAATTTCTTTCACTCGACTTATGTTGCGCGCCGCTAATAAAGGGTTAATGACTTTTTTTGTTCAGTCTTTACTAAGGAAGAACATAACACTAATCCTGAAACAAACGTAACAGTAACAACGCATGGAATAGGAAACTTTACCTTAAGCAAAAGTGAAGTGTTACGTAAGCTGAACAATTTAAATACTAATAAAACCACTGGGCCAGATAATGTTTACCCAAGAATTCTGGAAAATGTGAAAGAAGAAATAGCACAGTCCTTAACTAACATATTTGACTTGTCGCTCAATCAGGAAACCGTACCTAGTGATTGGAAAACTGCAAATATCACTCCAATATTTAAGAAAGGAAATATAGCCCAAGCAAGTAATTATAGACCAATCAGTTTAACGTCAATCATAGGAAAAATTATGGAAACAATTCTGAGAGACAAGATAGTAGATTATCTGGAGTCAAACAAATTGATAGGAGAAAGCCAACATGGCTTTAGATCCAGTAAGACATGCCTAACATATTTGATAGAATTTTATAATAAATTATTTACACATAACGACTCTACTAAATCATTAGACATAATTTACTTAGATTTCCAAAAGGCATTCGATAAGGTACCTCATGGAAAATTATTGAAGAAATTGGAAATCTTGGGCATTAAAAGAAAAAATCATGCCTGGATAAAAAGCTGGCTGACAAACAGAAGGCAGAGAGTTGTGATAAATGGAGTAGAATCTGAGTGGGAGCCTGTTAGTGGAGTGCCTCAGGGATCGGTCCTGGGGCCAGTTTTGTTTCTAATCTATATAAATGACATCGATGTTGAACTAAATAATACTATCTCAAAGTTTGCTGATGACACAACGATAGGAAAATCAGTATTAACCGAAGAAGACAAAAATAAACTGCAGTCTGATTTAAATAAAATAGTAGAGTGGTCGGAAAAATTACAGATGCCATTCAATGTCTTGCAAATAGGTAATCAAACAAAATTAAACAAGATGAAAGGCCAACCAATCAAAACAAGTGCATTAATTAAAGATCTGGGGGTTCTTATAATTTATTTATCTGAAAACCTAAAGACCTCAGAACAATGGGCAGCAGCTGCGGATAAGGCCAATCGAGCATTGGGATATATTAAGAGAAATTTTACTTAAAGAAATTAGAACATTATAGTACCTTTATTTAAAAGCATAGTGAGGCCCCATCTTGAAATATCAGATTATGGTGTGCAATTTAAGTCTCCTTATCTGAGGAAGGACATTGGGAAGCTCGAGTCGGTGCAGCATACAGCGACAAAGTTGATTCTGTCACTAAGAAATATATCTTAATATGAAAGACTAAACAAATTAAATTTATTTTCACTTAACACCTTAAGAGCGGCCTAGGCGGTAATTTCTATGTACCGCCCAGCGTTTTTTTTTTACCATAAATGGGGTTGTTTCCGTGCTCTTTTTCATGCATAAACAAGACCCAGAGCGTAATACAAGTATGTATCCCTGAAAGAGCGTAAATTGAGCTTTCCAATGACACCCGAACCATCCTTCTACGATCACTGGTTGTCTTGCAACGATCGTGCAACCGAAGGGCAAAATAGCTAAAATACGGTAATTTTCTTACATTATTACATGTGAAACGAGTGAGAGAGGGTGGAGGAGGGTGCAGTAAATCTCAGTAGGTCCACGGCGGCCGTGGCGAGCGGTCAGGAGGTAATCTATGCTCCTCCCACCGCTCCGCTTTCTCTCAGAGCACATTACGTGCTCAAAATTGCACTCGACAATAGCCATGACCCGCATATGGGCACCTTTTCTTTCACTCGACAATAGCCGGGCGCCGCCAGTAAAGGATTAGGAAAAGATGATTGTGAGGTCAATTAATCATCGAGTGTTTCAAGCTACTAAAGGGATTTGACAAAATTGATGTAGATTCACTTTTCAAATTAGATAATAGTTCATTAACTCGGGGAAATAGAATGAAATTAAAAACCACGAGAGTGAATCTCGATGTCACAAAGCACTTCTTCACTTACAGTGTGGTCATCGAGTGGAACAAATTGCCTGAGAAAGTGGTACAATGTAAGACAATTGACACATTCAAAAGAAGTCTAGACATTCATTTTGAGGTGGGAATAATATATGAAAACAAAAGTTTAAACATCAGTAGTATAAAATATTTCGCATCTTCGTTCTTTACTATAAATTTCCCAGCAGAAGTTGTTCTCATTCTGCTGAGGGACTTCTTTCCCCAACTTAATTTTATGCCGACCATCGGTCGGAGGGAGAGGTCGGTAGGAGACAGCCTTCTTCGTTGCTATCCTTGCCTTCCACTTTCTAGAAAATTATATTTTAGCATTAAGTCCGGACTACCTAGTAGGAAACGCAAGGTCTGTGTAGTCTGTGTATATATGCAACTCTATGTAACTCTCATACACACAAATGCTAGGCCGAGTCCACATAGCATACATCTGTGCTAGAATAAATATACAGTAGGTTGGGATTTGTTGTGTATTTAGCTATTTACGCTTCTCTCTCACTCTCTCTTACACACATACACACAAATCCTAGGCAGGGTCCAAATAGCATACATCTGTGCTAGAATAAATAGGTTCGGGGGGTCTGAGGGGCTTGGTGGGAAGGTTTTCATGACGATGGCTTTTGCAATAAACACACAGATACGCTTGCTCTCGCTCTCTCTCTCTCTCTCTCCAATAAATACCCAGAATCACTTGGGATTTGCTCTCGCTATACCTATCTACGCTACTCTCTCTTTCTCTCTCTCTCTCTCTATATATATATATATATATATATATATATATATATATATATATATATATATGTATAGATATATATAGATATATATATATATACAGTATATATATATTCTATATATATATATATATATATATATATATATATATATATATATATATATATATATATATATATATATATATATATATATATATATATTTATATATATAGATATATATGGAGTTGAGGCCCATCAGTTATGTTGGTAACCTGATTGTATCTCATTAAGGGTGAGAGAGAGAGAGAGAGAGAGAGAGAGAGAGAGAGAGAGAGAGAGATATGTGTGTTTATATTATGTCATGTTGCATTTTTGTGTTGTCGTCTGTGTGTGTGTGTGTGTACAGTGCCTGGAGTTGAGGCCCATCAGTTATGTTGGTAACCTGATTGTATCTCATTAAGGGTGAGAGAGAGAGAGAGAGAGAGAGAGAGAGAGAGATATGTGTGTTTATATTATGTCATGTTGCATTGTTGTGTTGTCGTCTGTGTGGGTGTGTGTACAGTGCCTGGAGTTGAGGCCCATCAGTCATGTTGGTAACCTGATTGTATCTCATTAAGGGTGAGAGAGAGAGAGTACAAAGGAGTACAAAGGAAATCAAGCAACAACAAGTCTAGTGACCCTTCTAGGCTGCTTGTCCTCCAAAACACTGAGGATCAAGTGTCCAAACAGTGGTTTAGAGTGGGTAAGGGAACATTGGAAAGGGAACTACTGCCCTAGAACTAATGTCCGTGGCAGGATTAGGAAGTTAGTAGGGGACAGATGGGTTAGTAATTGAGGGGGGGATAAAATAAAGTTATTCATTTACAAACGCAGTCAGTCGCGGGTTTGATGCGAGATATTTGTCTAAGCGGAGTTTAAATGAATCAACGGTGCTGCAGTCTATAACGTCTCGGGGAAGCCCATTCCACAAGTTGACAACTCGATTGAAGAAGAAATTCTTATATTCGTGTGAGTTAAAAGATTTACCAATAATTTGCAACCGTTTCCCCGCGTGTAATTAGATTGGTCGATAGTGAAGTACTTACTACAGTTCATATTGTCGATGCCTTTGATGATTTTGAACACTTGAATCAAGTCACCTCTTAATCTGCGCTGGGTTAAAGGAAATAGATTTAATTCTCTAAGACGCTCTTCGTATGGTTTGTTCTTTAGGCTAGGTATCATTTTGGGTAACTCTACGTTGAACTCGTTCTAGCTTGTTTATATCTTTTTGGTAATAAGGGCACCAGGATTGAATGCAGTATTCCAGAAGAGGGCGGACTAAGGAATTGTAAAGGGTTAGGATAACTTCTTTGGATTTATGCTCAAATGACCTGCCTATAAAGCCAATTATTTTGTTTGCCTTCTTAACAACTTCTGAACATTGTTGACTCGGTTTTAGGTTACTCGATATTGTTACTCCCTGATCGGTTTCTCTGTTTACATTCTTAAGCTGAGTGCCATTCATCGAATAGTTTGCTTTCTCATTTAGGTATCCGATATGTAGTACTTTACATTTATCCGCATTGAAACTCATTTGCCAAATTTGGGCCCAACATGACAATTTATCTAGATTGTGTTGCATATCGTCAACTTGTTCTTTTGAGAGTACGCTATTTGCAATTTTTGTATCGTCAGCAAATTTTGAGATTGTACAGGTGAGACCCTCATCTATGTCGTTGATGTAAATTAGAAAGAGAATTGGTCCTAGTACCGATCCCTGGGGTACCCCGCTACTTACATTGGTCCATTTAGATGCCTTACCGTTTATGACTACTCTTTGCTTTCTGTCGCTGAGCCAATTTTCTATCCATTTCAACACACCGTCTTGTATTCCATGAGCTTTTAGTTTTAGCAGTAAAGGTTTGTGGGGAACTTTGTCAAAGGCCTTTTGAAAATCAAGGTATATAATATCTACAGCTTTACTCTCATCGTAGAGGTTAAGGATATCGTGGAAGAAGTCTAAGAGGTTTGTTAAACAGGAACGTTTTTTACGAAAGCCGTGTTGAGTATCTTTAAGTAAGTTATTTGCCTCTAAGTGATTTACGAGTCTGTCTCTTATGACCGTTTCTAACATTTTACATACAATTGAGGTTAAGCTAATTGGACGATAGTTACTGGGTAGGGATTTGGTGCTTTTTTTGGATATCGGTGTTACGTTGGCTAGCTTCCACTGATCAGGCATAGTCCCAGACTGCAAGGATTCATTGAATAGCAATGTCAGTGGTTTGGAGAGCTCATCCTTAGCTTCCTTTAGAACTCTAGGCGAGATTGAATCAGGTCCAGGCGTTTTATTTACCTTGAGTTTATCTAAACAATTCAATACTTCTCTCTCTGTAACGGTGATATTGCTTAGAACATCTGAATTATCAATCTGAATCGGCGATGGTGTAGGGATATCAATGAGGTCTTCGGTTGTAAAAACTGATGCAAAGAAGGTATTGAGGGCATTACTCATTTGTACTTCGTCTTTGGTGTATTATCCATTTTCATCGACTAACGGTCCAACAGTTGAAGTAACTACTTTTTTCTTTCTGATATAACTATAGTATTCTTTCGGGATTGTTTTACTTTGATTCGCAACATGTAACTCCAGGGTCTTTTTACTTTGCTTAATTAACTTTTTGGCTTTGCGTCGTAGCTCTACAAATTTCACCCGTTCTTCGTTATTTTGTGAGGATTTTAATCTATCATTAGCAAATTTTTTAGCAAGCAGACAGTCTGAAATATCTTTATTCCACCATTTGGGTTTATCATTATGGCCTGGACGCCGTATTTTCGATGGTATGCAGTCTTGCACTGCCTTAAGGTAAGTGGTTGTGAAACACTCCCAAGATGTATTTATGTCGTTATTGTTTGTCAGAAAGCTCCAGTCAGTTTCTTGAAGCTTTGATTTAAGTTTATGAAAATTTGCTTTCTTGAAATTAGGGACTTTCTCAATGCTGCTATTTGAATTGTTACTAGTAAACTTTAAAGTGAAAGTTATCGTACGATGGTCGCTGTTACTGAATTCATCACCAACATTCAAATTCTCTATTAACCCGTACAGCCCCAGCTGTATGTAACGCACAGCCCCAGAGACGCGCCTGGCGCATCACCCTAATTGCGCCGACCGTAACCTCAGGTGTAGCCACTCAAGAGGGCTCAGATTTGTATGGGAACTGTGTACGTATCCCACGCAACCGTGCCGATGGTTGAAAACTCTCAAAGTCCACGTGCGTGCGCGTGAGCGCGCAATAACCTGGTTTTTTGGGGTAATTGCCTTCAATTTTTTACTCTTGTAAAATACGTTTTCGGGGGCTCTGTAGGACCATTCTTTAAGCTTTTTGAGCGTTTTTTCGTGGTTTTTCCTTCATTCCTAACCCATTCGCTATTGTTTCTGGAATAAAACCATTTTTTGAAAACCGGCCGGGTTCTGGTGAACAAACATTACAAAACTAGCCGGGGCTCCACGGGTTAATTCTTCTTTTGTTGCGAGTACAAGGTCAAGCACATTATTACCACGGGTCGGAGATTGTACAAATTGAAAAAGTGAACTCTCTTGCAAGTTAGCATAGAGGTCGTGTCCAGAGTGTCAAGTAAGAATATCGCCCCATTTAGTCACGGGTAAGTTGAAATCGCCAAGAATTACGGTATCTTGTATGTTAGTTATTTCTGCAATTTGTTCATAAATTTCACTGTCAGTTTGCACTGATTGAGATGGGGGTCTGTATAATAAAGCTAGTGTTATTTAAGTTCCTTGTTTATTATTTAATAGTATGTAAGATATGTCTATATTCGCAATTTGAGGTTTTGACATTAAGACGGGATTAAGACTTTCCTTTATAAAAAACAGAACTCCTCCTCCATTTCTATTGATCCGACTTTTCTCAAACATTGTATAACCAGGAAGCGTATATTCGGCTAAAAAGTCTCTGTCTTCCGTATTTAACCAAGATTCTGTAATGCCGATTATATCATAATGTTCTGTAAACACGATTTCCTCTAGATCTGAAAATGTATTGCGTATGCTACGAGCATTTACATAAAACACCTTAAGAGTATTAGAGTTGGATGTTACCGATTGTGCATTGTCTGAATTTTCAGTTCGTATTTGACTTACACTACCCTGTCTGGGGTCTGGTTGACCCCGTTTTTTGAACGGAAATTCTTGACTGCATCATTCAGCAGACGACCAAGACGTGCAGCTCCTACTTCATTGAGATGTACACCATCTCCTGAAAACAAAGATTTATCATAGTAAAAATGATCCCATGTGTCGACAAAGCCGATGTCCTCCTCCCTGCAGAGTTTTGCTAGTCGGCGATTTGTACTGGTAGCTATGTTGTAGAATCGGTTTTCTACATCAATCCGGGAAACAATTCCTGAAATTAAGATTCTATTAGATTTTTCCTTGAAGGACCTGATCAGCCGCCGGTACTTGCAAAGTAGTTCCTCTGACCGCGTCCGTTGGACATCGTTAGATCCAACGTGGATGACGTACGTAGTGCTTGCGGGGGCGAGCCTGGAAACCTCTTCCACAGCCGCAACAATGTCGTCCACGCCGCCACCTGGGATACAGAATCGCTTTCTGGTCCTGGGTGCCCTGGCGCAGAACTCGGTTAGTTGGCCACGGACCATGGAGTCGCCCACAAGCCAAACTTCTTCCGTTTCCTCTTCCTCGTCAATAGCCAGAATTTTGAAGCGGTTTTGGCATGTTGTCAGGATGACCTTCCTGGTACTGGTACTGGGATGCACATTGTTTCTCACTAACTGAAAGTTGTCCTGGGGGGAAGTGAGAGTAGAGTCATTATTATTATCTGCAACATCTAAGGTAACTGCTGGTGTGGGTACCGGTGCCGGTACTGTATTCACTGGAATGGCGGTTGACATCGTAGTGGTTTCTTGGGCCGAGGGCACTCCTACGTTGAGTGTGGCAAATTCTTGAAGGGATTCAAACTTCGTAGTCAGGGCATCGATCTTGCGGTGAGCTGCATTCAATTCATCCGCAATCTTCTCTCGGAGCTGGCAAAATCTACAAATTTGGACATCAGTATCAACAAACATGGTAGGGCCAAATTTACCGGAACAACTCGTGCAGGTTCGTTGCGGCGCCATGACGATATAATCACAATATGCCTGAAAATCACACAAATTTATGGTAGCAAAATGGTACAATTAAAGCCTGAAAATCACAAAAAATGTATGTTAGCAATGTGATACAATTAATTCCTGAAAATCACACAAAATTTTGTTAGCAATATGATAAAATTAATATGCCTGTAAATCACAAACAATATGTTAGCAATAGAACACAATTTATGCCTGAAAAAAAAAATGATGTTAGCAGTATGACACAGTTAAAGCCTGAAAATCACAAATGGACTAGAATTTGTTTACAAAATTTACTGGAAAAAAAGTGGGAGAGGGTTAATGTAGCCTAGTGAGAAAACTGGAAAACAGTATACAGTACAGTAACACAAAATATTTGTTAGCAATATGGTACAATTAATGCCTGTACATCACAAAAAGAATATGTTAATCACAAGAACACAATTTATGCCTGAAAATATAACAAAAATTGATGTTAGCAGTGTGACACAGTTAAAGCCTGAAAATTGTAAATGGATTAGTGATTTGTTACAAAATTTACTGGGAAAAAAAAGTGGGAGAGGGTTAATTTAGCCTAGTGAGAAAACTGGAAAGCAGTATACAGTACAGTACCAAAAAATATTGGTTAGCAATATGGTACAATTAATGCCTGTAAATCACAAAAAGAATATGTTGATCACAAAAAGAATATGTTAGCACTAGAACACAATTTTATGCCTGAAAATAAAAATAAAATTATGTTAGCAGTATGACACAGTTAGGCTAAAGCCTGTATATTAGTTTATCCAGTGGTCGACACAATACTAATAATAATGGAGTTAGTAATATCCCTGGCAAGAGTGTGGGAGGCCTATTATTATGTTGACAAGTATCTGAAATGCGATTAATAAATAGGCTATCAAAAAGTATTACAGTAACTAAATTATTCTAACCCAAAATTAAAACTATCTTGACAAATGTTAGTGTGTGCGATTTATATAGATAACCAAGATAAAAAGTTCAACCAAGTACAGTATTGGCTAGACTTTGATATATAAAATACAAGAAGAGGGTTTGTTTATGCGTACACAGGTGGCGCTGGTATCGGCGGCGTCTCTACTAACTTGACAAATAGAATTTTGAAAAACAAACGTTTATTAGTCAAAACTACAGTACAATGTCATGCAAGATAACTACTGGGTGGTTTGCTAAGCACCTAACTACAGTGAGGGCTAAAATATCTACAATAAGTGCTAGAACTTTATAATATGAAACAAGCAAATAGTTTGTTTACTTTAGAGCGTCGGTCGTCACTAACCGGTACAAATGTAAACAAAAGCAGTCTCGATAAACAAACGTTTATCAGTAAAAAACACAGCAAAATTACATGCAAAGCAACTACAGGGTAGTTAAGCTAGAGCTTAGCTACAGTTCATGCAAACAAATAAGGGGATGAGTAATGGAGTACTCAAGTTATGGTCAAATTTCGAGCAGCGAGAGCGAAGTGCTGTTGGCGGGTTGGGGGGGGGGGGGGGGGAGAGAGAGAGAGAGAGATATGTGTGTTTATATTACGTCATGTTGCATGTTTGTGTTGTCGTATGTGTGTGTGTGTGTGTACAGTACCTGGAGTTGAGGCCCATCAGTTATGTTGGTAACCTGATTGTATCTCATTAAGGGTGAGAGAGAGAGAGATATGTGTGCTTATATTATGTCATGTTGCATGTTTGTGTTGTCATCTGTGTGTGTGTGTGTGTACAGTGCCTGGAGTTGAGGCCCATCAGTTATATTGGTAACCTGATTGTATCTCATTAAGGGTGAGAGAGAGAGAGAGAGAGATATGTGTTTATATTATGTCATGTTGCATGTTTGTGTTGTCGTCTGTGTGTGTGTGTGTGTACAGTGCCTGGAGTTGAGGCCCATCAGTTATGTTGGTAACCTGATTGTATCTCATTAAGGGTGAGAGAGAGAGCGAGAGAGATATATGTGTGTTTATATTATGTCATGTTGCATGTTTGTGTTGTCGTCTGTGTGTGTGTGTGTACAGTGCCTGGAGTTGAGGCCCATCAGTTATGTTGGTAGCCTGATTGTATCTCATTAAGGGTGAGAGAGAGAGAGAGAGAGAGAGAGAGAGAGATATGTGTGTTTATATTATGTCATGTTGCATGTTTGTGTTGTCGTCTGTGTGTGTGTGTGTACAGAGTGCCTGGAGTTGAGGCCCATCAGTTATGTTGGTAACCTGATTGTATCTCATTAAGGGTGAGAGAGAGAGAGAGAGAGAGAGATATGTGTGCTTATATTATGTCATGTTGCATGTTTGTGTTGTCGTCTGTGTGTGTGTGTGTACAGTGCCTGGAGTTGAGGCCCATCAGTTATGTTGGTAACCTGATTGTATCTCATTAAGGGTGAGAGAGAGAGTGAGAGAGATATATGTGTGTTTATATTATGTCATGTTGCATGTTTGTGTTGTCGTCTGTGTGTGTGTGTGTACAGTACCTGGAGTTGAGGCCCATCAGTTATGTTGGTAGCCTGATTGTATCTCATTAAGGGTGAGAGAGAGAGAGAGAGAGAGAGAGAGAGAGATATGTGTGTTTATATTATGTCATGTTGCATGTTTGTGTTGTCGTCTGTGTGTGTGTGTGTTCAGAGTGCCTGGAGTTGAGGCCCATCAGTTATGTTGGTAACCTGATTGTATCTCATTAAGGGTGAGAGAGAGAGAGAGAGAGAGAGAGATATGTGTGCTTATATTATGTCATGTTGCATGTTTGTGTTGTCGTCTGTGTGTGTGTGTGTGTACAGTGCCTGGAGTTGAGGCCCATCAGTTATGTTGGTAACCTGATTGTATCTCATTAAGGGTGAGAGAGAGAGTGAGAGAGATATATGTGTGTTTATATTATGTCATGTTGCATGTTTGTGTTGTCGTCTGTGTGTGTGTGTGTACAGTGCCTGGAGTTGAGGCCCATCAGTTATGTTGGTAGCCTGATTGTATCTCATTAAGGGTGAGAGAGAGAGAGAGAGATATGTGTGTTTATATTATGTCATGTTGCATGTTTGTGTTGTCGTCTGTGTGTGTGTGTGTACAGAGTGCCTGGAGTTGAGGCCCATCAGTTATGTTGGTAACCTGATTGTATCTCATTAAGGGTGAGAGAGAGAGAGAGAGAGAGAGTACAAAGGAGTACAAAGGAAATCAAGCAACAACAGTTCTAGTGACCCTTCTAGGCTGCTTGTCCTCCAAAACACTGAGGATCAAGTGTCCAAACAGTGGTTTAGGGTGGGTAAGGTATCATTTGGAAAGGGAACTACTGCCCTGGAACTAATGTCCGTGGCAGGATTAGGAAGTTAGTAGGGGACAGATGGGTTAGTAACTGAGAGGGGGATAAAATAAAGTTATTCATTTACAAACGCAGTCAGTCGCGGGTTTGATGCGAGATATTTGTCTAAGCGGAGTTTAAATGAATCAACAGTGCTGCAGTCTATAACGCCTCGGGGAAGCCCATTCCACAAGTTGACAACTCGATTGAAGAAGAAATTCTTAAATTCGTGTGAGTTAAAAGATTTACCAATAATTTTGAAACCGTTTCCCCGTGTGTAATTAGATTGGTCGATAGTGAAGTACTTACTATAGTTCATATTGTCGATGCCTTTGATGATTTTGAACACTTGAATTAAGTCACCTCTTAATCTGCGCTGGGTTAAAGGAAATAGATTTAATTCTCTAAGACGCTCTTCGTATGGTTTGTTCTTTAGGCTAGGTATCATTTTGGGTAACTCTACGTTGAACTCGTTCTAGCTTGTTTATATCTTTTTGGTAATAAGGGCACCAGGATTGAACGCAGTATTCCAGAAGAGGGCGGACTAAGGAATTGTAAAGGGTTAGGATAACTTCTTTGGATTTATGCTCAAATGACCTGCCTATAAAGCCAATTATTTTGTTTACCTTCTTAACAACTTCTGAACATTGTTGACTCGGTTTTAGGTTACTCGATATTGTTACTCCCAGATCGGTTTCTCTGTTTACATTCTTAAGCTGAGTGCCCTTCATCGAATAGTTTGCTTTCTCATTTAGGTATCCGATATGTAGTACTTTACATTTATCCGCGTTGAAACTCATTTGCCAAATTTGGGTCCAACATGACAATTTATCTAGATTGTGTTGCATATCGTCAACTTGTTCTTTTGAGAGTACGCTATTTGCAATTTTTGTATCGTCAGCAAATTTTGAGATTGTACAGGTTAGACCCTCATCTATGTCGTTGATGTAAATTAGAAAGATAATTGGTCCTAGTACCGATCCCTGGGGTACCCCACTACTTACATTGGTCCATTTAGATGCCTTACCGTTTATGACTACTCTTTGCTTTCTGTCGCTGAGCCAATTTTCTATCCATTTCAACACACCGTCTTGTATTCCATGCGCTTTTAGTTTTAGCAGTAAACGTTTGTGGGGAACTTTGTCAAAGGCCTTTTGAAAATCAAGGTATATAATATTTACAGTTTTACTCTCCTCGTAGAGGTTGAGGATATTGTCGGGAATAGGGTAATGATCCCGACAGGTTTTGGTCCAATAGGACATTTGAATTTGGCGGTATCGTATCGCTTGTACGATTTCGGCTGGTTCTTTGTGTATTGTAGTTTATTCTTAAGTTAGGTTAAATATTAACTGTAATGTATAAATATCTACATCAGCTCTAGATGTATTATGAAACCAAGTTATGGGTTATAATTATTATGAGCCGGCAGCCATATGTAATTTCGCGAAGCGATCGGAGGCCGGCCCTTTAGTCTCTCAAACAACACCGTACAGTCAACATCTCCTCCCCCGGCCCTGACTCAACCCACAGTTCACCATGTGCTACAACTAATAACAATATTAACAACAGTCCTACATCACCAGTCCTCAGTCCTCTAAGCTAAGTTCATTGTATCGATATTGTATTATGTGAACATTCCTACATGTCATGCAATTGAATTAGCCGCGTGTGGGGGACTGGATTACACCCATCGAATACCTCGTTGGTAATTATATTATAACTATTTGTTGGGATATTTCATGTACCAGTGATATGTAATTTAACCTTTATCTAAATTCCCGATAAATATTGGTCCTTCGTGCCCTAAAGCTTCCTTACTGTAGTACCGTTTTGTTTGCTTCCTTGACGCTTGTGGGCTTACAATTGGCTGCCGCCTCGCGCGTTGTTGGCCGCCTGCCATTTCCCTAGTTTAGGCCCAGCTTCTTCCCTCGTGTTTTTTACCGTTTAGGCACCGTCCCTATCTTTTTGGGCATAGTTTCCAGGTTTTTTTAGGCGTGTGATCCTTGGCGTTTTTTTGGTGGGTTAGCTGGGCTGGAGATTGGGATTGGGGTAGTTTCGTCGGTCACCATTTTGCGCTCATAGGCTAGGCTAGGCAGTCTAGGCCTGCAGGTGTCTGTGGTGGCTATTCATTTCGCTGTGGTGGTGTGCCTGTGGTGTTAATTGTGTTTTGTCTTTGTGGGACTCATTCTTACTTTTGCTGGTGGGGAGGGTTCTCATGTGACCTTTTATATTTAAATTTCATAATAGCCTAGGCCTAGTTGCTTAAAGTGACGGTCATGAGTGTCGGTCTTTGTTAATTCCTAAGCGATTGACAGTTAATAGTCAGACCTCATGATTGTAGCTTAACCAACTAGGCTTACCTATAAAGGGCTTTAAATAATTAGAGCTTCACCTTACCCTTTCTTTTAATGGATTTAGTATTTAATTCTTTTGTCTAGTTAGATAATTTCCTTTCGATAGTTTATGTTAAGGGGGATGTAAGTACTATGTAATTCTTTTTGAGTAAATTTCTTAAGTAATGGGGGTTTGCCGCTGTTGATTCCTAAGCGATTAACGGTTTGTAGTCTGACCTCATTGTAGTTTAAGTTGCTTAAAATTAAACCTTAACGATGACAGATTTGAAGAAACTTAAGATTCTTAAGGGAGGGATGAAGGGAAGTTTAAATAGAGGTTTAAGAGATCTTGATGAATTTTTAATAAGTGCCACGGCTGATCAGATAAAAGGTAAAATTGCTACTGTTACTAAATCGCTAGCTACTTATGATAGTTATTCTCAGCAGGTATATGGTTTATTAACAGTTACTGACGATGTGGAAGAAGAAATGTCGGCAGATTTTGAGTACTTTGAGGACGTTAATACAGCCTTAGCCAGACTATCTTCCACCCAAGAATCAACTTCTGTTAAGGATACCGGTACACCAAAGGCGACTGGTTTTAACCTGCCGAAGCTTACTTTGCCTACCTTTTCCGGGGATTCGGCTACCTGGACTGGATTTTGGGATATTTTTGAGTGTTCCATCCATCATCATAAAACACTCACGTCCATCCAAAGGTTCACATATCTCCGTGGTCAATTGAAAGGGGAGGCATTGAAGCTAATCGATGGGTACAAGCTAGAAGCTACCAGCTACGAGTCTGCAGTGGAGTTGCTGAAGAGAACTTACGGGAGAGTGGAAGTCATCAAGACCGCGTTAATTACTAAGTTCTTCACGCTAGATCCTCCATCCTATGATGTGACGGCCCTAAAGGAGTACTATGCCTCCTTTGAGAGCCTCCTCCGATCTATGGAGACAATGGCCATCACCAAGGAGGAAATATTTAGTGTTAATATCTTGAATAAGATACCCTCTCCCCTCAGGGAAATCTTACGACGACAACTAAGCGACTCTCCACTAAATTTGGAAGCGTTGGTGCAGGTGTATCAGACTGAAGTCTTCAATATGGAGAGTACTGGACACTACCGACAAGTGGAGATGTCGCCATCTACTGCATCTTTCCCGGTACAGACTTCTCCTAAACAGAAAAGGCCAATATCATTAGGTTGTAAGTTGTGCAGTGTCCACGGTCATCTGTGGTATCAGTGTCCTAAGTATCCTAAGGCTACACAGAAGATTAGCAAGGCTAAATCGCTTAAGTTATGTACCAGCTGTCTGGCAAGAGACCACTTCAACAGTACCTGCACCAATTCCTACATCACACCTTGTAAGTATTGCAAGGGGAAACATTGGTTTTCCCTTTGCACCCAGTCTGATCGGCACGACGGCAAAGAAAAGGGGAGAACCCCCAAAGAGTCACATGAGAAAGATAAGAGCGAGGGTGATAAAGTATCTGCCATGTCCATTGCTTCTCGAGAATGTCAATTGCTTCCTACTATGATGCTGCCAGTAGTGGGGAGTTATAATAATACTATAATGACGCGCACCTTACTTGACCAGTGCTCACAGAGGTCATTCGTTCTGCGGTCATCATTACCCCAGCTCAAGTGTACCAGCAAGGGTCAAGAGAATTTGCGTCTCCATGGTTTCACTGGTGAAATAGATTCCAGTGACTATGATATTGTGGAGATTTCATATGTTTATAGAAAAAAGGTACGTCCCATCAAGGCTGTTGTGGTCGACACACTACCCAGTTTCTATATAGCATCAGAGATTCAACCACATTTGAAATATCTCAGAAGCAAGAGTTATAAACTGGCTGATGATCAACTCTCTGCTAACAATGGTATTATGCTACTGGTCGGAGCTGATTATTACTACGACCTGGTTCACCCTGGATATCGGCGGGTAGATAAGCTAATAATGCTCCCCACGATCCAAGGTTATGCCATTTCTGGATCCTATGCCACTTCCTCTCAAGACACACAGGTGGAGGTGGTTACGGTCCTCAAGGTAGCAGTAAGCTATATAGATAAATATATTCGGCCAAATGTGCCTGATAATACATGTACTGATATAGATAAGCTATGGGACTTGGAAAATATTGGAATTGACCCACATGAACTTGATCGTGAGTCCAAGCTAGCGTTAAGCTCGTATGAAGAGACTCTAACGTATGACTCTGGCAGAGGTCAGTATGTGGTAAGGCTCCCTTGGAATGATAACAAGAGTAAATTACCTACTAATTTCCATCTAGCACTTGGTAGGTTGCGTGGGCTTCAGAAGCAGTTTGTCAAGGATCCAAGTTATTGCGAGACTTATGCGGCAGTTTTGGCCGAGCAGGTACAACGTGGATTTGTGGAGAGAGTAGATCTCAGTGAGTATGGGGATGACATCCATTACCTTGCTCACCATGGGATTAAAAAGGACAGTTCCACCACTCCTGTTCGTATTGTGTATGACTGCTCTGCTAAATCCAGTGATCGCTCCTATAGCCTGAATGATTGTCTGTACACGGGTCCGTCCCTGGTCTCTGATCTAGCGCAAATTATGTTGCGCTTCAGATGTCATAAGTTTGCATGGGTCGCCGATATCGAGAAGGCCTTCCTGATGCTTCAACTCCATCGTGAAGACAGGGACTCGACAAGATTTGTATGGCCACGGGACCCAATGGATCTAGATTCAGAGTATCTGGTCTACAGGTTCAGAGTCGTCTTATTCGGGGCGACCTGTTCCCAGTTCCTTCTCAACGCTACTATCTTGCGTCATCTTGAGGAGGCTGGACTAGATCCTGACTTCAAGAATGAGATCAAGCAGGGGATCTATGTGGACAATCTTCAAGGCACCGGAGACAATGAAGATTTATTGCTCAAGAGATGCTGGGAGATCCGTGATATATTTGCCAAGGCTCATTTATACTTAAAAGAATGGGCCACTAATAGTGATCTTTTGAAAGGTCAATTTGCTTCTGACGGTGTAGCTACTGAGAATAGTGAGGTGAAGTTTTTAGGCCACAAATGGGACACTACCACAGATTGTATATCCTTCTGTCACACCCCATGCGGCAGTGAGCTTATGACCAAGCGAAACTGCTTAAGCTTGTCAGCGAGGTTGTTTGATCCCCTAGGTTTTTTGCTGCCTGTTACAATCCGTGCTCGTATGTTTTTACAGCAACTGTGGCGGTTAAAACTAGATTGGGACACGCCCCTCCCGATTGAGTTACAGGATACTTGGCGGTTGATTCGGTCGGACCTTTCCGCATGTTGCAAGGTCCAACTTCCTCGTCAGGTTATTAGTGGTCACCAGGTGGATCTACATGCCTTTTCTGATGCTAGTAATAGTGCGTACGGTACTGCCATATACATATGTAATGGTAGTGAAGCGACACTGGCTATAGCGAAGGCTAAAGTAGCCCCTATAAAGAAGATTACAGTTCCTAAATTAGAACTTACTGCATTGCTTCTGTCTGCTCGTCTAGTAAAGTTTACACTGGATGCTTATACAGACATACTACAGATTAAGAACGTCTATTTCTGGAGCGACAGTCAAATAGCGCTTTCATGGGTACACAGCCAGAAAGTGTTACCTGTTTATGTTTCTAATCGCACTGATGAGATTCATAACTTAGTTCCTACCGCTACATTTCGCTATGTGAGCACCAGGGATAACCCCAGTGACGTAATTTCCCGGGGGATCTCAGCACAGCAGTTTATGTCTTCCTCTATTTGGTGGCATGGACCTCCATGGCTTACGTCTCCAACTGAATGGCCTCAGGATTTCAGGGAATACATATCTGATCCTTCAAGTCGGCCCCAAGATGATGTGTTAAGTAGTTCGAATGTGAGTACTACACATCAGGAAAACAAGTTGGTAGAGTGGGAACGTTACGGCAGCTATGATCAAGTAATACGGGTATTTGCATGGATATACCGTTTCATTAACAACATGAGAAGTCGGGCTCACGGGTCTTTCCTTAGTGAAGATTCGAAGCATATCAGACTCCATGAATTGAGATCAGCAGAAGCAAAACTAATATGTTTAGTACAAAAGGAATCTTATCCTACTGAACATCAAATCCTGAGCAAGGAGTCAAAGGCCAAACCCTCAAACTTAATGAGGCAGCTAGGATTATATATGGAAGGAGGCATTATTAAGTGTAGAGGCAGGATACAAAAAGTGGACATTATTGATTCTGCGAAATATCCTGTCCTCCTTAGCTCCTCTCATTTGATTACCAAACTGTTGATTCGCCAATGCCATCGGACCTGCCTACATTTTGGCGTAAATTATGTTCTGGCGTATATGCGACAACGTTGGTGGATCCCTAAGATGCGACAAGCAATTATAGGGATCCACAATAGCTGTACGATCTGTAAAAGATTAAAGGGTAAGCCTTACTCCCCAGTTGATCTACCTCCCTTGCCTGAGTTCAGGGTACAAAGGACTGAACCATTTCAGGTAACCGGGGTAGACTACACCGGAGCGATTCATGTTAGAGAATCGCCCGGTAATATCATAAAGGTATATGCCGTCCTATTCACATGTGCGGTAACCAGAGCGATTCATATTGAATTGATTGACGACCTATCCAGTGAGGGGTTTTTGCATACTCTAAGACGCTTTGCAGGCCGCAATGGTTTCCCTCAAATTATTATGAGCGATAATGCGACTTGTTTTGTCGGGGCCTCTAAATATCTCCAGAGTTTAATGGATGACCCGCAGGTTGTGGCTACCCTCACTGGAAAGGGTTGTCAATGGAGATTTATACCAGCACGTGCACCATGGTTCGGGGCGATTTGGGAGAGAACAATCGGTATCGTCAAATCTGCCTTGAAGAAGGTATTAGGAAGGGCACTGGTGACGAGACGGGAGTTGCAAACCATCTTAATAGAGATTGAGATGTTAGTCAACGACAGGCCCTTGACCTATACCTCGGCAGATGTTGATGACCTCTTACCCATTTCGCCTTCCATGATGACACGTGGACGAACCCTTAATACCTTTCCTAGATCGTCCGTAAATGACGAAGATCTGCATGACCCTACGTTCGGCAATGCTGACGCCACACGTCGTCGCTTCCAGTATGTAAACAAGGTGTCCGACGATCTATGGAAACGGTGGACCCAAGAATATTTGCTGTCTCTTCGCGAGCGTCACTCTAATAAGATCAAAGGGACGAATCAACGATGGCCTCGTATCGGGGATATCGTCCTGATTCATGATGAGCGTCCTAGGTTATTTTGGAAGCTTGGCAGGATTATCGATTTGTTCCAGGGCATTGATGGTCTTATAAGGGTTGCTAAAATACGAACTTCGACTGGGGTTACTACTCGCCCAGTCGTGAGGTTATATCCCTTGGAGCAGGATGTAGAACTGCCGGATTATCCTGGCGTCTCTACTGATACCCCTCCGCGGGAGAGTGCTGGTGACAGTGCTCCTCAAGGTGGGGCAGCAGATGATGAGAAGGATGATCCTCCACAGGCTTCAGGTGGCGCTCGTCCCAAAAGGAGGACGGCTATGAGTTCCGTGGATCTTTGCAGATCAAAGATCCAACAAGGTGATCTTTGACTTCGATGTCCTTTTTTTGTTCCTGTATATCATTTTTGGTGGCGGGCAATATGTCGGGAATAGGGTAATGATCCCGACAGGTTTTGGTCCAATAGGACATTTGAATTTGGCGGTATCGTATCGCTTGTACGATTTCGGCTGGTTCTTTGTGTATTGTAGTTTATTCTTAAGTTAGGTTAAATATTAACTGTAATGTATAAATATCTACATCAGCTCTAGATGTATTATGAAACCAAGTTATGGGTTATAATTATTATGAGCCGGCAGCCATATGTAATTTCGGGAAGCGATCGGAGGCCGGCCCTTTAGTCTCTCAAACAACACCGTACAGTCAACATCTCCTCCCCCGGCCCTGACTCAACCCACAGTTCACCATGTGCTACAACTAATAACAATATTAACAACAGTCCTACATCACCAGTCCTCACTCCTCTAAGCTAAGTTCATTGTATCGATATTGTATTATGTGAACATTCCTACATGTCATGCAATTGAATTAGCCGCGTGTGGGAGACTGGATTACACCCATCGAATACCTCGTTGGTAATTATATTATAACTATTTGTTGGGATATTTCATGTACCAGTGATATGTAATTTAACCTTTATCTAAATTCCCGATAGATATCGTGGAAGAAGTCTAAGAGGTTTGTTAAACAGGAACGTTTTTTTACGAAAGCCGTGTTGAGTATCTTTAAGTAAGTTATTTGCCTCTAAGTGATTTACGAGTCTGTCTCTTATGACCGTTTCTAGCATTTTACATACAATTGGACGATAGTTACTGGGTAGGGATTTGCTGCCTTTTTTTAATATCGGTGTTACGTTGGCTAGCTTCCACTGATCAGGCATAGTCCCAGACTGCAAGGATTCATTGAATAGCAATGTCAGTGGTTTGGAGAGCTCATCCTTAGCTTCCTTTAGAACTCTAGGCGAGATTGTATCAGGTCCAGGCGTTTTATTTACATTGAGTTTATCTAAACAATTCAATACTTCTCTCTCTGTAACGGTGATATTGCTTAGAACATCTGAATTATCAATCTGAATCGGCGATGGTGTAGGGATATCACTGAGGTCTTCGGTTGTAAAAACTTATGCAAAGAAGGTATTGAGGGCATTACTCATTTGTACTTCGTCTTTGGTGTATTCTCCATTTTCATAGACTAACGGTCCAACAGTTGAAGTAACTACTTTTTTCTTTCTGATGTAACTATAGAATTCTTTCGGGTTTGTTTTACATTGATTCGCAACATGTTACTCCAGGGTCTTTTTAATTTGCTGAATTAACTTTTTGGCTTTGCGTCGTAGCTCTACAAATTTCACCCGTTCTTCGTCATTTTGTGAGGATTTTAATCTATCATTAGCAAATTTTTTAGCAAGCAGACAGTCTGAAATATCTTTATTCCACCATTTGGGCTTATCATTATGGCCTGGACGCCGTATTTTCGATGGTATGCAGTCTTGCACTGCCTTAAAGGTAAGTGGTTGTGAAACACTCCCAAGATGTATTTATGTCGTTATTGTTAGTCAGAAAGCTCCAGTCAGTTTCTTTAACCCCTAACTATCGGCGCCCAACATAAGTCGAGTATAATAAATCTGGACTATCTGGCGGCGCGCGACATAGGTCGTGTGGCAATTTCAGCACGTAATGTTGCTGAGAGAGAGAGACAAGTGGTGGCAGGAGAGTAGCGAGCGTATGACTACTCCAGACCACCGCGGCGAACCTACTGACATGAATCCCACCTCCTCCCTCCCTCTCTCACTCGCTACATACTGAATTGTATTGGGAAAGTACCAAATTACATGCTTTTTGCACTCGTGTTGCGCGGTTGTTGCAAGAAAACTAGCCGTCATAAAAGGATCGTTATGGTGTCATTCGAAAGCTCTGTTTATGCCCTTTCAGCGATAGATTCTTGTTTTACGCTCTGGATCTTATTTAGGCATGAAAATGATCACGTAAACAGCCCTATTTTGGCTAAAAACACCCCGCAGGGTGGTACATATAAATAAACCGCTAACCCGCTAATAAGGTGTTAAACTTTGATTTAAGTTTATGAAAATTTGCTTTCTTGAAATTAGGGACTTTCTCAATGCTGCAATTTGATTTGTTACTAGTAAACTTTAAAGTGAAAGTTATCGTACGATGGTCGCTGTTACTGAATTCATCACCAACATTCAAATTCTCTATTAATTCTTCTTTTGTTGCGAGTACAAGGTCAAGCCTATTATTACCACGGGTCGGAGATTGTACAAATTGAAAAAGTGAACTCTCTTGCAAGTTAGCATAGAGGTCGTGTCGAGAGTGTGAAGTAAGAATATCGCCCCACTTAGTCACAGGTAAGTTGAAATCGCCAAGAATTACGGAAGAGAGAGATATGTGTGTTTATATTATGTCATGTTGCATGTTTGTGTTGTCGTCTGTGTGTGTGTGTGTACAGTGCCTGGAGTTGAGGCCCATCAGTTATGTTGGTAACCTGATTGTATCTCATTAAGGGTGAGAGAGAGAGAGAGATATGTGTGTTTATATTATGTCATGTTGCATGTTTGTGTTGTCGTCTGTGTGTGTGTATGTACAGTGCCTGGAGTTGAGGCCCATCAGTTATGTTGGTAACCTGATTGTATCTCATTAAGGGTGAGAGAGAGAGAGATATGTGTGTTTATATTATGTCATGTTGCATGTTTGTGTTGTCGTCAGTGTGTGTGTGTGTGTACAGTGCCTGGAGTTGAGGCCCATCCGTCATGTTGGTAACCTGATTGTATCTCATTAAGGGTGAGAGAGAGAGAGAGAGAGAGAGAGAGAGAGAGAGAGAGAGAAATATGTGTGTTTATATTTTGTCATGTTGCATGTTTGTGATGTCGTCTGTGTGTGTGTGTGTACAGTGCCTGGAGTTGAGGCCCATCAGTTATGTTGGTAACCTGGTTGTATCTCATGAAGGGTGAGAGAGAGAGAGAGAGATGTGTGTTTACATTATGTCATGTTGCATGTTTGTGTTGTCGTCTCTGTATGTGTGTGTGTACATTGCCTGGAGTTGAGGCCCATCAGTTATGTTGGTAACCTGATTGTATCTCATTAAGGGTGAGAGAGAGAGAGAGAGAGAGAGAGAGAGAGAGAGAGAGAGAGAGAGATAGAGAGAGAGAGAGAGAGAGAGATATGTGTGCTTATATTATGTCATGTTGCATGTTTGTGTTGTCGTCTGTGTGTGTGTGTGTACAGTACCTGAAGTTGAGGCCCATCAGTTATGTTGGTAACCTGATTGTATCTCATTAAGGGTGAGAGAGAGAGAGAGAGAGAGAGAGAGAGAGATATGTGTGTTTATATTAGGTCATGTTGCATGTTTGTGTTGTCGTCTGTGTGTGTGTGTGTACAGTACCTGGAGTTGAGGCCCATCAGTTATGTTGGTAACCTGATTGTATCTCATTAAGGGTGAGAGAGAGAGAGAGAGAGAGAGAGATATGTGTGCTTATATTATGTCATGTTGCATGTTTGTGTTGTCGTCTGTGTGTGTGTGTGTACAGTGCCTGGAGTTGAGGCCCATCAGTTATGTTGGTAACCTGATTGTATCTCATTAAGGGTGAGAGAGAGAGAGAGAGAGAGAGAGAGAGAGAGAGAGAGAGAGATGTGTGTTTATATTATGTCATGTTGCATGTTTGTGTTGTCGTCTGTGTGTGTGCGTGTACAGTGCCTGGAGTTGAGGCCCATCAGTTATGTTGGTAACCTGATTGTATCTCATTAAGGGTGAGAGAGAGAGAGAGAGAGAGAGAGAGATATGTGTGCTTATATTATGTCATGTTGCATGTTTGTGTTGTCGTCTGTGTGTGTGTGTACAGTGCCTGGAGTTGAGGCCCATCAGTTATGTTGGTAACCTGATTGTATCTCATTAAGGGTGAGAGAGAGAGAGAGAGAGAGAGAGAGAGAGAGAGAGAGAGAGAGAGAGAGAGAGAGAGAGATGTGTGTTTATATTTTGTCATGTTGCATGTTTGTGTTGTCGTCTGTGTGTGTGTGTGTACAGTGCCTGGAGTTGAGGCCCATCAGTTATGTTGGTAACCTGATTGTATCTCATTAAGGGTGAGAGAGAGAGAGAGAGAGAGAGAGAGAGAGAGAGAGAGAGAGAGAGAGAGAGAGAGAGAGAGAGAGAGAGAGAGAGAGTACAAAGGAGTACAAAGGAAATCAAGCAACAACATATCTAGTGACCCTTCTAGGCTGCTTGTCCTCCAAAACACAAACAGTGGTTTAGAGTGGCTAAGGGAACATTGGAAAGGGAACTACTGCCCTGGAACTAATGTCCGTGGCAGGATTAGGAAGTTAGTAGGGGACAGATGGGTTAGTAACTGAGGGGGGGATAAAATAAAGTTATTCATTTACAAACGCAGTCAGTCGCGGGTTTGATGCGAGATATTTGTCTAAGCGGAGTTTAAATGAATCAACAGTACTGCAGTCTATAACGCCTCGGGAAAGCCCATTCCAAAAGTTGACAACTCGATTGAAGAAGAAATTCTTAGATTCGTATGAGTTAAAAGATTTACCAATAATTTTGCAACCGTTTCCCCGCGTGTAGTTAGATTGTTCGATAGTGAAGTACTTACTACAGTTCATATTGTCGATGCCTTTGATGATTTTGAACACTTGAATTAAGTCACCTCTTAATCTGCGCTGGGTTAAAGGAAATAGATTTAATTCTCTAAGACGCTCTTCGTATGGTTTGTTCTTTAGGCTAGGTATCATTTTGGGTAACTCTACGTTGAACTCGTTCTAGCTTGTTTATATCTTTTTGGTAATAAGGGCACCAGGATTGAACGCAGTATTCCAGAAGAGGGCGGACTAAGGAATTGTAAAGGGTTAGGATAACTTCTTTGGATTTATGCTCAAATGACCTGCCTATAAAGCCAATTATTTTGTTTACCTTCTTAACAACTTCTGAACATTGTTGACTCGGTTTTAGGTTACTCGATATTGTTAATCCCAGATTGGTTTCTCTGTTTACATTCTTAACCCTTAATTAGCGGCGAGCAACATAAGTCGAGTTAAATAAAGCTGGACTATGTGGCGGCGCTCGACATAACTCGAGTGGCAATTTCAGCACGTAATGTGGCTGAGAGAGAGAGACAAGTGGTGGCAGGAGACTAGCGAGCGTATGACTGCTCCAGACCACCGCGGCGAACCTACTGACACAAATCTCAGCTCCCTCCTCCCTCTCTCACTCGCTACATACTCAATTATGTACTGAAAGTACCGAATTACCTGCTTTTTGCACTCGCGTTGCACGGTTATTGCAAGAAAACTATCCATCATACAAGGATCGTTATGGTGTCATTCGAAAGCTCTGTTTATGCCCTTTCAGGGATAGGTACTTGTTTTACGTTCTGGGTCTTATTTAGGCATGAAAATGATCACGTAAACAGCCCTATTTTGGCTAAAAACACCCCGCTGTGCGGTACACATAAATAAACCGCATAGGCCGCTCGTAAGGTGTTAAGCTGAGTGCCCTTCATCGAATAGTTTGCTTTCTCATTTAGGTATCCGATATGTAGTACTTTACATTTATCCGCATTGAAACTCATTTGCCAAATTTGGGCCCAACATGACAATTTATCTAGATTGTGTTGCATATCGTCAACTTGTTCTTTTGAGGGTACGCTATTTGCAATTTTTGTATCGTCAGCAATTTTGGAGATTGAACAGGTGAGACCCTCATCTATGTCGTTGATGTAAATTAGAAAGAGAATTGGTCCTAGTACCGATCCCTGGGGTACCCCGCTACTTACATTGGTCCATTTAGATGCCTTACCGTTTATGACTACTCTTTACTTTCTGTCGCTGAGCCAATTTTCTATCCATTTCAACACACCGTCTTGTATCCATGCGCTTTTAGTTTTAGCAGTAAACGTTTGTGGGGAACTTTGTCAAAGGCCTTTTGAAAATCAAGGTATATAATATTTACAGCTTTACTCTCCTCGTAGAGGTTGAGGATATCGTGGAAGAAGTCTAAGAGGTTTGTTAAACAGGAACGTTTTTTACGAAAGCCGTGTTGAGTATCTTTAAGTAAGTTATTTGCCTCTAAGTGATTTACGAGTCTGTCTCTTATGACCGTTTCTAGCATTTTACATACAATTGAGGTTAAGCTAATTGGTCGATAGTTACTGGGTAGGGATTTGCTGCCTTTTTTTAATATCGGTGTTACGTTGGCTAGCTTCCACTGATCAGGCATAGTCCCAGACTGCAAGGATTCATTGAATAGCAATGTCAGTGGTTTGGAGAGCTCATCCTTGCCTCCTTTAGAACTCTAGGCGAGATTGTATCAGGTCCAGGCGTTTTATTTACCTTGAGTTTATCTAAACAATTCAATACTTCTCTCTCTGTAACGGTGATATTGCTTAGAACATCTGAATTATCAATCTGAATCGGTGATGGTGTAGGGATATCACTGAGGTCTTCGGTTGTAAAAACTGATGCAAAGAAGGTATTGAGGGCATTACTCATTTGTACTTCGTCTTTCATGTATTCTCCATTTTCATCGACTAACGGTCCAACAGTTGAAGTAACTACTTTTTTCTTTCTGATATAACTATAGAATTCTTTCGGGTTTGTTTTACTTTGATTCGCAACATGTAACTCCAGGGTCTTTTTACTTTGCTGAATTAACTTTTTGGCTTTGCGTCGTAGCTCTACAAATTTCACCCGTTCTTCGTCATTTTGTGAGGATTTCAATCTATCATTTGCAAATTGTTTAGCAAGCAGACACTCTGAAATATCTTTATTCCACCATTTGGGCTTATCATTATGGCCTGGACGCCATATTTTCGATGGTATGCAGTCTTGCACTGCCTTAAGGTAAGTGGTTGTGAAACACTCCCAAGATGTATTTATGTCGTTATTGTTAGTCAGAAAGCTCCAGTCAGTTTCTTTAAGCTTTGATTTAAGTTTATGAAAATTTGCTTTCTTGAAATTAGGGACTTTCTCAATGCTGCTATTTGATTTGTTACTAGTAAACTTTAAAGTGAAAGTTATCGTACGATGGTCGCTGTTACTGAATTCATCACCAACATTCAAATTCTCTATTAATTCTTCTTTTGTTGCGAGTACAAGGTCAAGCACATTATTACCACGGGTCGGAGATTGTACAAATTGAAAAAGTGAACTCTCTTGTAAGTTAGCATAGAGGTCGTGTCCAGAGTGTGAAGTAAGAATATCGCCCCATTTAGTCACGGGTAAGTTGAAATCGCCAAGAATTACGGAATCTTGTATGTTAGTTATATCTCTCTGCAAGAGAGAGATATGTGTGTTTATATGATTTCATGTTGCATGTTTGTGTTGTCGTCTGTGTGTGTGTGTGTGTACAGTGCCTGGAGTTGAGGCCCATCAGTTATGTTGGTAATCTGATTGTATCTCATTAAGGGTGAGAGAGAGAGAGAGAGAGATATGTGTGTTTATATTATGTCATGTTGCATGTTTGTGTTGTCGTCTGTGTGTGTGTGTGTGTACAGTGCCTGGAGTTGAGGCCCATCAGTTATGTTGGTAATCTGATTGTATCTCATTAAGGGTGAGAGAGAGAGAGGGAGAGATATGTGTGTTTATATTATGTCATGTTGCATGTTTGTGTTGTCGTCTGTGTGTGTGTGTGTACAGTGCCTGGAGTTGAGGCCCATCAATTATGTTGGTAACCTGATTGTATCTCATTAAGGGTTTGAGAGAGAGAGAGAGAGAGATATGTGTGTTTATATTATGTCATGTTGCATGTTTGTGTTGTCGTCTGTGTGTGTGTGTGTACAGTGCCTGGAGTTGAGGCCCATCTGTTATGTTGGTAACCTGATTGTATCTCATTAAGGGTGAGGGAGAGAGAGAGAGAGATATGTGTGTTTATATTATGTCATGTTGCATGTTTGTGTTGTCGTCTGTGTGTGTGTGTGTACAGTGGCTGGAGTTGAGGCCCATCAGTTATGTTGGTAACCTGATTGTATCTCATTAAGGGTGAGAGAGAGAGAGAGAGAGAGAGAGAGAGAGAGAGAGAGAGAGAGAGATATGTGTGTTTATATTATGTCATGTTGCATGTTTGTGTTGTCGACTGTGTGTGTGTGTGTACAGTGCATGGAGTTGAGGCCATTCAGTTATGTTGGTAACCTGATTGTATCTCATTAAGGGTGAGAGAGAGAGAGAGAGAGAGAGATATGTGTGTTTATATTATGTCATGTTGCATGTTTGTGTTGTCGTCTGTGTGTGTGTGTGTGTACAGTGCCTGGAGTTGAGGCCCATCAGTTATGTTGGTAACCTGATTGTATCTCATTAAGGATGAGAGAGAGAGAGAGAGAGAGAGAGATATGTGTGTTTATATTATGTCATGTTGCATGTTTGTGTTGTCGTCTGTGTGTGTGTGTACAGTGCCTGGAGTTGAGGCCCATCAGTTATGTTGGTAACCTGATTGTATCTCATTTAGGGTGAGAGAGAGAGAGAGAGAGAGAGAGAGAGAGAGAGAGAGAGAGAGATATGTGTGTTTATATTATGTCATGTTGCATGTTTGTGTTGTCGTCTGTGTGTGTGTGTGTACAGTGCCTGGAGTTGAGGCCCATCAGTTATGTTGGTAACCTGATTGTATCTCATTAAGGGTGAGAGAGAGAGTACAAAGGAGTACAAAGGAGTACAAAGGAAATCAAGCAACAACAGGTCTAGTGACCCTTCTAGGCTGCTTCTCCTCCAAAACACTGAAGATCAAGTGTCCAAACAGTGGTTTAGAGTGGGTAAGGGAACATTGGAAAGGGAACTACTGCCCTGGAACTAATGTCCGTGGCAGGACTAGGAAGTTAGTAGGGGACATATGGGTTAGTAACTGAGGGGAGGATAAAATAAAGTTATTAATTTACAAACGCAGTCAGTCGCGGGTTTGATGCGAGATATTTGTCTAGGCGGAGTTTAAATGAATCAACGGTGCTGCAGTCTATAACGTCTCGGGGAAGCCCATTCCACAAGTTGACAACTCGATTAAAGAAGAAATTCTTAGATTCGTGTGAGTTAAAAGATTTACCCCAATAAATTTGCAACCGTTTCCCCGCGTGTAATTAGATTGGTCGATAGTGAAGTACTTACTACAGTTCATATTGTCGATGCCTTTGATGATTTTGAACACTTGAATTAAGTCACTTCTTAACACCTTACGAGCGGCCTATGCGGTTTATTTATGTGTACCGCACAGCGGGGTGTTTTTAGCCAAAATAGGGCTGTTTACGTGATCATTTTCATGCCTAAATAAGACCCAGAACGTAAAACAAGTACCTATCCCTGAAAGGGCATAAACAGAGCTTTCGAATGACACCATAACGATCCTTGTATGATGGATAGTTTTCTTGCAATAACCGTGCAACGCGAGTGCAAAAAGCAGGTAATTCGGTACTTTCAGTACATAATTGAGTATGTAGCGAGTGAGAGAGGGAGGAGGGAGCTGAGATTTGTGTCAGTAGGTTCGCCGCGGTGGTCTGGAGCAGTCATACGCTCGCTAGTCTCCTGCCACCACTTGTCTCTCTCTCAGCCACATTACGTGCTGAAATTGCCACTCGACCTATGTCGAGCGCCGCCACATAGTCCAGCTTTATTTAACTCGACTTATGTTGCTCGCCGCTAAATAAGGGTTAATCTGCGCTGGGTTAAAGGAAATAGATTTAATTCTCTAAGACGCTCTTCGTATGGTTTGTTCTTTAGGCTAGGTATCATTTTGGTAACTCTACGTTGAACTCGTTCTAGCTTGTTTATGTTTTTTTGGTAATAAGGGCACCAGCATTGAACGCATTGAATGCAGAGAGATAGAGAGAGAGAGAGATATGTCTGTTTATATTATGTCATGTTGCATGTTTGTGTTGTCGTCTGTGTGTGTGTGTGTACAGTGCCTGGAGTTGAGGCCCATCAGTTATGTTGGTAACCTGATTGTATCTCATTAAGGGTGAGAGAGAGGAGAGAGAGAGAGATATGTGTGTTTATATTATGTCATGTTGCATGTTTGTGTTGTCGTCTGTGTGTGTGTGTGTACAGTGCCTGGAGTTGAGGCCCATCAGTTATGTTGGTAACCTGATTGTATCTCATTAAGGGTGAGAGAGAGAGAGAGAGAGAGAGAGAGATATATGTGTGTTTATATTATGTCATGTTGCATGTTTGTGTTGTCGTCTCTGTGTGTGTGTGTACAGTGCCTGGAGTTGAGGCCCATCAGTTATGTTGATAACCTGATTGTATCTCATTAAGGGTGAGAGAGAGAGAGAGAGAGAGAGAGAGAGAGAGAGAGAGAGAGAGAGAGAGAGAGAGAGAGAAGAGAGAGAGAGAAGAGAGAGAGAGAGAGAGAGAGAGAGAGAGAGAGAGAGAGAGAGAGAGAGAAAGAAAGAAAGAAAGTAGAAAAGAAGAGAGAGAGAGAGACTATACTGTTTCTCTTTGTTTGGTAACAAATGTAATCCCTTACCAGCTAATTTATCGATGCTTAATGGAAAAGTATGCAACTACTACGTCTCTGCATATTGTTACGAACTGGCACTCGGGTACACAAGGGCTCTCAATCAGGACTCGAATACGGCTCGCTGCCACAACGGAAACACACGATCCCAACCCCTGAGTACTGCCAGCCGAACAAAAAACACCAATACCCTCCAGAGTTCAATCTGCTATAACGGGGTATACAAGAACTCGGTACTAGTGTTCAACAACAGACTAATAAAGAGACAGGAATTATCTAGTCTGGTCAACAATCAAACAATGAAGTAAGAAACAACAACACCAAAGAATAGTGTTGGCCGAAGCCGAAGTAATCCACCCTTGACTAAGAACTTAAGAAGTCCTCCACCCTATACTTCGGATCGGCACTATTACATTACGTTAATTAATAGTCCTTAAGCATCAAGCAAGGAATCTTCTGAAAAAAGTTAGATGCTTCTCGGATGCTCGTAAGAAGTACGTATCGGATTTTTGAACAGTAATTCAATAAGCAAAAACACTGGCAATTAAATACTGTTAAAGGTTTAAATTGGCATAAGAATAATTAAAAGAATATGTGATAGAAAATGGCAAACATTAAAAAGAAGTACTCCGCAAATGCAACGGCAATAGCCTACTCGGATTGTGCTCGTGGGCCACTAATCACTAAAGTAGCCAAGCTTGCAACACATGAAATCAATAGTGCATAAACAATATCATACATAAGGAAAGCTTCAATACTATTCTGTATCTACTAATCGAGTAAAGTCTAGCTGGGGTACTGTGGGCAAAAGGTAGCAGTGACTGTCCTTTCGGGACTTCGGTGAGACTTTTTCTATTGCACTAGACATATCGAAAGCCTTCGATAGAGTCTGGCATAAATCTTTAATTTCTAAACTACCCTCCTTCGGTTTCTATCCCTCCATCTGTGCCTTTGTCTCTAATTTCCTTTCCGGCCGTTCCATAGCTGCGGTTGTGGACGGCCATTGTTCACTTCCTCACCCTATAAACTCCGGTGTTCCTCAGGGCTCTCTCCTATCTCCTATTCTCTTTCTAATTTTTATAAATGATCTCCTTAACTGTACCTTAATTCCCATCCATTCATACGCAGACGACTCAACCTTACACTCCATTAGTTTTTCAGAACGCCCCAGCCAGCAATCCCTCAACGACAAACGTAATGAAGCCATAGAACTCTTAACCCTTAATTAGCGGCGAGCAACATAAGTCGAGTTAAAAAAAGCTGGACTATGTGGCGCCGCTCGACATAGGTCGAGTGGCAATTTCAGCACGTAATGTGGCTGAGAGAGAGAGACAAGTGGTGGCAGGAGACTAGCGAGCGTATGACTGCTCCAGACCACCTACTGACACAAATCTCAGCTCCCTCCTCCCTCTCTCACTCGCTACATACTCAATTATGTACCGAAAGTACCGAATTACCTGCTTTTTGCACTCGCGTTGCACGGTTATTGCAAGAAAACTATCCATCATACAAGGATCGTTATGGTGTCATTCGAAAGCTCTGTTTATGCCCTTTCAGGGATAGGTACTTGTTTTACGTTCTGGGTCTTATTTAGGCATGAAAATGATCACGTAAACAGCCCTATTTTGGCTAAAAACACCCCGCTGTGCGGTACATATAAATAAACCGCATAGGCCGCTCGTAAGGTGTTAAATTCTGATCTAAATACTATTTCCAATTGGGGCAGAGAAAACCTTGTTAACTTTAATGCTTCCAAAACCCAATTTCTCCATCTATCTACCCGTCAGGATCTCCCAGCGGACTATCCCTTATTCTTCAACAATCAAAAATCAACCCTTCATCTTCTCTCAATATTCTTGGTGTCTCTTTTTCTTCTGCTCTCATTTGGAAGGACCATATTCCAGTCTTGCTAAGGCAGCCTCCCAGAAGCTGGGTGTGCTCAACCGCCTTAGGGGGTTCTTTTCCCCTGCACAGCTTCTTGCTCTGTACAGGGGCATAGTGCGCCCTTGTATTGAGTATTGTTCACATGTGTGGGGAGGTTCCTCTCACACCGCTCTCCTAGACAAAGTTGAAAGGAAGGCCTTTCGTATCATTAACTCCCGTCCACTCACCAACTCTCTGCAATCTCTCTCTCTCCGCCGCAATGTTGCATCTCTCTCGCTATTCTATCGCTACTATAATAATCAGTGTTCCTCAGAGCTATCCCAGTGCATACCACCTCCTTTACGTAGGGCACGTGGTACCCGTCTTGCAACTCAATCCCCCTACTCTGTGCAACTCTCCAACCCAAGAGTGAAACGTTACTCTCAAACTTTCTTCTACTCAACATCTGAGCTCTGGAACTCTCTCCCAGAATCAGTCTTTCCCTCTTCCTATGACTTAAATTGCTTCAAACTCCGTGTGTCCAGGCATTTTGGCTCGAACGTCCCTTGATTTTGGCCCTGTCACTCTTTCAACTATGGGGGAGGCACTCGCTATAGGCAGTTATGCCTTTTGCCTCCCTCAATCACATAGAAAAAAAAAAAAAAAAAAAAAAAAAAAACGGCTCGTAGCCTAGCGAAGTCCTCACAACTGTTTAAAGTATTATGTTAAAACTGACAAGTGCACTTTGAGAAATCCAGATCCCTTGTATCTGGTTTTCTCCCGGCTCCTTAACAAAGTAAAAACAAACTGTTAATAAAATACAGGGTGGTTAGGCTCTTGCCCTCACGCACTGTAAATTATTAACTCAACACAGTCAGCCGCGAAGACAACCTAGGCTTCACTGAACCGAAACGAGTATGCAGGTTTATCGCTTAACCACTGCATCAAACAACAACTCGTAACACAGAAAAGCCTTACCCCAGTCTAGCATTACCTAGACCAGCAGAAAGCAGGAATAATAATAATAACACCCAAGGAAATGCATATACAAGTGCAACAAACATAAATCAACCCTATTCTAAGTTAACCCTTCCAAAATAGGCTATCTAATAGGCAAGTATCTTGTGAGAACTCAAGCGATAATACGTTGGCTGACTAGCTCTGCACCAACGGGACCATGGAAGTTAAACAGGCAGGGAAAAGAGGAGATAAGAATGTAAGGTAGTAGAGAAAGTTCACATCAGTCAGAAGAATATATATAGTTAGCAAGGGAAATGAGAAGTCGCTCTGCCTAATGAGTTCTGATGAAAAAATGGCTAGACTTCCCTTTTTATACCCGGCCCTCTAGTGAGCCCAACGTGAACTACTAAGGACCGCCCACTGACAACCATTACGTAATTTCTCTCTCTCCTATGGGATAGACAAAGGCTCCCCTAGCACTGAGGGGGGGGGGGGGGAGGGGGAGTGCTAGTGAGTTAGGCCCACCTACCGCCTGGCGCACCCACTGACCCCCAACTGTGGCTGTTTCTCTTCCCATCATTACAAATAAGTTTTACACATAATACTTATAACTAATGATATAAAATAGAACTCGTTGACTCAGATGAAAACAAAATACATATTCATAATACTTATAGTACAACGGCTCACATGAACTAAGTTAGGAAACTCTACATAGACTACAGCCAAAGTTCCTGCCCTGACGATCCTAGCGAGAGTGGGGCATGACTAGGCGTTCTGTACAGCATGCTCACACGTGGACATGCGTCACACCTCCCCCAAGATTTTACTCGCTCAACCCTGAGCTAAAATCTGACAAACACAGAACCCCATCAAGCCCCTCACACCCAGCGACCGCATGGCACTAAAACAAAGCTGAGTTTATCACCAAAACACATCTTATTATTAAAAAAAAATTCACATTTTATAACTCCTCCCAACAATAGCAAAAAGACACAATATCATGCTCCCAGAGCGAGCTTACAGCAGCTCAGCCGTTTGATAGTTCGTGGACTACTCAAACTCTATAGGCTATGACAAACTTATACGATTACCTATATCAAAAGAAAGAGTTTTTATATGATTTTTATATTTTAATATGTTTTTCCCGGCTGCACTATAAGGGCAGCCTATTTTCCTCCACTCAAACCCACACACCTGTGATAGCCTACGACTGATCATCCACCCTTGATAAACAATCCGCGATCACATTGTCACATCCAGCAATATGACGGATGTCCAGGTTATACTCCTGCAACATCAAAGACCACCTGGTCAGTCTCATATTGCGATTGTGAAATTGATTCAGGAATCTCAAAGGGTGATGATCAGTGTAGATAACCACGACTGGGCCATAGGCTGGAACATACACCACGAAGTGCCTGAGCGACAGCACAATCGCCAGTAATTCCTTTTCTATTGTAGAATAGTTATTTTGTGCAGCATTGAACTTCTTAGAAAAGAAACTTACTGGGTGTTCCACACCTTCATTGTCTGTCTGTAGCCAGACGGCACCAGCCCCTACACCACTAGCATCTGTTGCCAGCTGAAAAGGCCTGTTAAAGTCTGGGGCCCTGAGTATCGGGTGAGTACATAGCAAATGTTTCACCAAAGTGAAAGCCTTTTCACACTCAGGTGCCCACAAAAACTTTTTGTCTTTAGATAACAAATCTGTGAGAGTGCCAACACCGTTGAGTAACCTTTTATGAAGCGTCTGTAGTAACCTATCATACCCAAGAATCTCATAATCTGCTTCTTGGTTGTTGGGTGCGGAAATTTATTGATAGCCTGTACCTTGTTCTGAGGAGGGCACACCTGTCCCCTTCCCACTACAAACCCAAGGTACTGCACAGTGGCTTTACGAAGTCACACTTTGCCAAATTTACTACCAGACCTGCTTCACTAAGTTTCCGGAACAAGGTCTCAAGGTGCTCACAATGGCTCTCAAAGTCGTCATCATAAATGATTACATCGTCCAAATATACGGTGCAATTTGGAATGTCTTTACAATTTCATTCATCAGGTTCTGAAACGTTGCTGGTGCATTCTTAAGTCCGTAAGGCATAACATTGCACCGGTAGGTACTCCCGTCCACAACAAAACCACATACCTCTTTAGCACGCTCGGACAAAGGTACTTGCCAGTAACCTTTTACTAAATCTACTTTAGACAAAAAACGAGCATTACCAATTTTGTCAACACTATCATCAACCCGAGGAAGAGGATATGGGTTAGTTGGAGTCAAACCGTTTAACCTACGGAAATCAATACAAAAGCGTACCTTGCCATCTGGCTTAGGCTGCAGTGTTACGGGGGAAGTCCACTTAACTGTGCCTTTCTCTATCAACCCTCTACCGAGCATATACTCCAACTCATCCCTCAGAGCTGGTAGTTTTATGGGGGGCACACGGTACGGGATTGACTTAACCCTTATTTAGCGGCGAGCAACATAAGTCGAGTTAAATAAAGCTGGACTATGTGGCGGCGCTCGACATAACTCGAGTGGCAATTTCAGCACGTAATGTGGCTGAGAGAGAGAGACAATTGGCAGGAGACTAGCGAGCGTATGACTGCTCCAGACCACCGCGGCGAACGTACTGACACAAATCTCAGCTCCCTCCTCCTTCTCTCACTCGCTACATACTCAATTATGTACTGAAAGTACCGAATTACCTGCTTTTTGCACTCGCGTTGCACGGTTATTGCAAGAAAACTATCCATCATACAAGGATCGTTATGGTGTCATTCGAAAGCTCTGTTTATGCCCTTTCAGGGATAGGTACTTGTTTTACGTTCTGGGTCTTATTTAGGCATGAAAATGATCACGTAAACAGCCCTATTTTGGCTAAAAACACCCCGCTGTGCGGTACACATAAATAAACCGCATAGGCCGCTCGTAAGGTGTTAAAGGGTACATGGTCCCCCACGTCAACATCATGCATAGTAGTGAGGCCTGGGTGTTCAGCAAATACAGTGGGGTATGAACCGAACAACTGACGGATAGCATCAAACTGCGGCTCAGGCAAATGATCTATAGCCTCGTCAGCCCTAAGGCTCGAGTTCCCCGCCCACTGATCCGCTGAAACATGTTGATCCCAGCTATCCTCCTCTGAAGCTTGACTGTCCCCCTCTCCTTCTCCACCACGGCCGCAACAAGCCAACACAGGGACAGTTAGAGGCTCAGAGGGGCGCCTCACATACTCTTTAATAAGGTTCACGTGACATAACTGGTTCTTTTTCCTCCTGTCTGGAGTGGCAACAAGGTAATCTAAGTCTGAAATTTTTTTTACAATATTATAAGGTCCAGTGTACTTCGCAGAGAGGGGGTTACCAACCAAAGGCAACAAAATTAATACCTCTTGTCCTACAGTGAACTTCCGGAGCCTCACTTTGCGATCATACCTGTCCTTCATCAAAGCTTGTGATTCTGTCAAATTTCTACCTGCCATCTCCAGACTCTTAAGCATGCGCTCACGGCTTTCAAGCACATACTTTAATAATGGACAAGGCTGCACAGTCCCCTCCCAAATTTCTTTCAGCATGTTAAGGGGGCCCCTGACACGGTGTCCAAAAATCAGCTCGTTTGGACTAAATCCCAGGCTCTCACCAGGTACCTCCCGAGCAGCAAACAGCACATAAGGCAATCCAAGATCCCAATCCATACCGTTGTCAGCACAATAACACCTGAGCATGCTTTTAAGTGTAGCATGCCACCGCTCAAGCACCCCTTGACTCTCAGGGTGATACGCTGACGATACTACTGCTCGTATCCCATGCTGTTGCATTGTTTGCTTGAACATGTTGGAGGTGAAATTAGATCCCTGATCAGACTGAATCTCCTCCGGGTACCCGTACCTTGAGAAGTACCACAACAAGTTACTGACTACCATCTTAGCCATTCCATTTTTCATAGGGTATGCATCGGGGTATCTAGTGGCAACATCCATTATGGTTAACAAAAATTTATTTCCAGCCTTATTGGGAGGGAGTGGACCAACCATGTCAACAATAATTTTACTAAAGGGTGGCCCAATCACAGGAATAGGGTGTAACGGAGCCTTAGGAATAACTTGGTTCGGTTTCCCGACACGTTGACAAATATCACATGAGTTTATCCATGACTGCACATGAGACTTCATCCCCGGCCACCAAAACAATTTCCCCAAAGCCGCCACCGTTTTTCTCACCCCTAGATGTCCTGCCAGTGGTATGTCATGCGCCAACCTCAGTAGGCTATCCCTGCACTCCCGTGGCACCACCAACTGGTCCACTACTCCGGACCCCTTTTGCCAACTACGTTTAGGGTCTTGAAAACGCCTATAGAGGATGCCTTCTAAATAAAAAAAATCTCCTGGCTGTGCATCGCCGTCCTCGTCGAGCTCTACAGCTCCATTAGCACACGTTTGGAGCTCAGGGTCCTCTAGTTGCAACCGACGTATATCTGAGGGTGCCAAGCGATCTAACTGCTCCCGGAGCAATGCATGACCTTCCCCGATACTGGGCTGCTCCCTCTGTCTCTCTCGATGTACATAACGTTGCTGTCGTGGAGACTCGTCATGCCCAGCCTCGTCACTCTCGATGACAGGCCCAGGGGCTACTCCAGAATTAAGTAATGGTGCTAATACTGAATCACCCAGGAGAGCCGCCGAGTCAAAACTCTTAAAACCAACTCCAGCTTTAGCCTCCTCCTGTTGATCGTTCCTCCGCTGGTCTGAAGACGGAGGACTAGGCTGTGACACTTTAGCTGCCCGAGCTCGGGTGACAACACACGCCATGGGTTGTGTCTGGCACCGCTCGACCCACTCTTGCTCTTCCCTACTCACGTCGGCCGGCCTCTCGGCAACGACTAAGGGTAGAACCTCAGAAGCGGGCATTGCAAAGTCGTTGCCGAGAAGAAGGTCGACGCCCTCCACTGGCAGTTTCTCCACAATCCCGACATCCAATTCACGTGCCACACCATCCACCTCCAACTCCAATCGCACCAGCGGGTATGACCGAGTTGCATTAATACCCTGCACCACTACCACCCGAGCCGCGTTTATAGGGTAGCCAGTCAGTTTTTCATCAAAGTCTGGGAAGCACCTGTATCACGCAAGACCTCTACTCCATGCTTGCGCCCCGCCCACATCACGCAACCCCGCCCTCTATGGTCGCAAAAAACATCCTGAGCAGGGTTCGAGCCTCCCAGGTGCTTCTGCATTGGCTGTGCCTCAGCCTCTGACGAACTGCCCCGGGCAAACTCAGATGACTTCGGAGACACACCATTGTTGCAGGCCAAAGACACAGCTGCTGTAGGTGGTTTGCTAGGACAGACTCTTGCAAGGTGCCCCTTTTTATGACAATGATAACACTCCAACTCCCCTTTGGGCTTCCCTTGGTACTGGGAAGGGCCCGGCCCCTTCTTAAATGGGACGGTGCTAGTCTTGTGGTCAGTCTTGGTATCATGGCTCTTGTACTTGTTTGCATAAGGTATATCACTAACTCGGGGGGTGGGGCGTCACGCCCCTTGTTACCTGCCTCACTACGCTGGGCAGACCCGCACCCACGAATTAGTGATAGCCGGAGGTCAGCCATCTCAGCTGCCTCCTGTAGAGTTTTTGGGTTCTTTTCTTTAATAGTTAAAGTCATTTCTGCACCAGTACACTTATAAAACTGCTCGAGCAGAAACAGCTCAGTCAACTGTTCTGCCGTCTCAGCTTTCTCAGAACGTGTCCAGTTTTTAAGTGCATCTTTTAAGTCCCGGGCATGTTCAAGAAAGGTCGCCTCCCTAGTCTTTGTAACACCCCGAAACTTCAATCGATATGTTTCCGGTTGCAACTCGTATGCCCGTAGGACAGCTCTCTTCAATTCTGGGTAGTCAATGCAAGACTCTAAAGGCAGTGCATCATAAGCCTTCAGACCCTTACCCGTAAGTCTTGAGGAGACTAGAGCTGCCCACTTCTCTTCAGGCCAATTATGCTCCCTACACTTCTTCTCAAAACGATTAAAAAATTCTGTGACTTCAGTTTCACTAAATACCGGCACCAATTTGACTAATTGGGCCAAGGACTGTTCTCTTACTTGGCCCTCACGGCCCATCCGAGTCCCTGTCGACTCTGCATGAGTCTTATCTAAATCTAATTTAGCACAATATTTCTCCGAGTCGTACCTAAGCTCAGCCTCATGCCTCCTAACCTCAATCTCATGCCTCCTCGTCTCATCCTCCTGCCTCCTGGTCTCATTCTCCTGCTTCCTAGCCTCAATCTTAGCAAGCTCAAGTCTAAATACCATATCTGGAGACAGGCAGGAAGAGGGAGCTGCCACTACTGAAGGAGGGGGGGCAAAAACTGGGGAACCACCATGTGCACCACCCGAGGGCACTCCAATCTGCCAATTCTCATCCCTCTGTGGGAGAGTGCTAACCTCCGGTAACTGAGTGGACGGCACTGTGGGAGTCGAGTGAGAGGGGATCTGGGGAGGAACCCCCCCAGACGCCCTCTCCTCCGAAACCCCATGTCGCCCACGCAACACCCAGGAAATCAGCTCCCCCTTGGACATCCCTACTACATTGGAAATGCCCAAAACCTTGGCTATCAGGTGCAAGCCACAAACATCCACCCCAGTCAGCCTCTCCTCCGTCACGTGGTACCGCTTACTCACAAAAACTCTAGCATCCTCCTCACTGGTTACTAACGGCACACCTTCAAATGACATCTCTCGCTCATCGTCAGTGCTAATGCACGACATACTGAAGTCCACAACAAAATTCTCGAGACAAAAGTGTTAAACTTCCTATGCAAGCACTAATTACTAAATTAACTGGAGTCTCTTAAATGCTTTACTAATTGCCATACAAAAAATATATTCTTCAATATGCACGCTAAAATACAAACAAACAAATGTTGTACAACTCTGCAAAAATGTATACTGTTCACAAAATCCTAAGCAAGGTCGCCATTTATTATGAACTGGCACTCGGGTACACAAGGGCTCTCAATCAGGACTCGAATACGGCTCGCTGCCACAACGGAAACACACGATCCCAACCCCTGAGTACTGCCAGCCGAACAAAAAACACAAATACCCTCCAGAGTTCAATCTGCTATAACGGGGTATACAAGAACTCGGTACTAGTGTTCAACAACAGACTAATAAAGAGACAGGAATTATCTAGTCTGGTCAACAATCAAACAATGAAGTAAGAAACAACAACACCAAAGAATAGTGTTGGCCTAAGCCGAAGTAATCCACCCTTGACTAAGAACTTAAGAAGTCCTCCACCCTCTATTTCGGATCGGCACTATTACATTACGTTAATTAATAGTCCTTAAGCATCGAGCAAGGAATCTTCTGAAAAAAGTTAGATGCTTCTCGGATGCTCGTAAGAAGTACGTATCGGATTTTTGAACAGTAATTCAATAAGCAAAAACACTGGCAATTAAATACTATTAAAGGTTTAAATTGGCATAAGAATAATTAAAAGAATATGCAATAGAAAATGGCAAACATTAAAAAGAAGTACTCCGCAAATGCAACGGCAATAGCCTACTCGGATTGTGCTCGTGGGCCACTAATCACTAAAGTAGCCAAGCTTGCAACACATGAAATCAATAGTGCATAAACAATATCATACATAAGGAAAGCTTCAATACTATTCTGTATCTACTAATCGAGTAAAGTCTAGCTGGGGTACTGTGGGCAAAAGGTAGCAGTGACTGAACAAAAACGGCTCGTAGCCTAGCGAAGTCCTCACAACTGTTTAAAGTATTACGTTAAAACTGACAAGTGCACTTTGAGAAATCCAGATCCCTTGTATCTGGTTTTCTCCCGGCTCCTTGACAAAGTAAAAACAAACTGTTAATAAAATACAGGGTGGTTAGGCTCTTGCCCTCACGCACTGTAAATTATTAACTCAACACAGTCAGCCGCGAAGACAACCTAGGCTTCACTGAACCGAAACGAGTATGCAGGTTTATCGCTTAACCACTGCATCAAACAACAACTCGTAACACAGAAAAGCCTTACCCCAGTCTAGCATTACCTAGACCAGCAGAAAACAGGAATAATAATAACACCCAAGGAAATGCATATACAAGTGCAACAAACATAAATCAATCCTATTCTAAGTTAACCCTTCCAAAATAGGCTATCTAATAGGCAAGTATCTCGTGAGAACTTAAGCGATAATACGTTGGCTGACTAGCTCTGCACCAACGGGACCATGGAAGTTAAACAGGCAGGGAAAAGAGGAGATAAGAATGTAAGGTAGTAGAGAAAGTTCACATCAGTCAGAAGAATATATATAGTTAGCAAGGGAAATGAGAAGTCGGTCTGCCTTATGAGTTCTGATGAAAAAATGGCTAGACTTCCCGTTTTATACCCGGCCCTCTAGTGAGCCCAACGTGAACTACTAAGGACCGCCCACTGACAACCATTACGTAATTTCTCTCTCTCCTATGGGATAGACAAAGGCTCCCCTAGCACTGAGGGGGGGGGGGGGAGGGGGAGTGCTAGTGAGTTAGGCCCACCTACCGCCTGGCGCACCCACTGACCCCCAACTGTGGCTGTTTCTCGTCCCATCATTACAAATAAGTTTTACACACAATACTTATAACTAATGATATAAAATAGAACTCGTTGACTCAGGTGGAAACAAAATACATATTCATAATACTTATAGTACAACGGCTCACATGAACTAAGTTAGGAAACTCTACATAGACTACAGCCAAAGTTCCTGCCCTGACGATCCTAGCGAGAGTGGGGCATGACTAGGCGTTCTGTACAGCATGCTCACACGTGGACATGCGTCACAATATCAAGACCAAGATTATATAATTAGCATGCCATTTCACCACAAAATCTTCAAAATAACTGAGAAATCTTGATGGGAACTTTGCAATTTACCGCCAGTTGAAAAGAAACAGACTTTAGGTATGTGTTTGTGTGAGTGATCATTATTTTTTGCACTTGTTAAAATCCTGTAGCTCAGCATATATTTAATGTGCCTATATTGCCTATATGGTGGGCGGGCTTGTGGTGGTAAAGCTTCGCTGCGGATCTGCCTTAGGAAATCAGCGCCTCTCCGGGGGATCTGGTACCTGGGAATCTTTTGCTGGGGACCTCAAATGGGCCTGGGTCTCTGGATATTTCTCCTGGACGACCTAGATGTGTGTGATTTTGTGTTTTGTTTTGTTTTCTGATGTGTTGTGATGTCTCTGCTCGAGCTCTGTCTCGAGTCGGCAACCCTCATAAAAAAAAGGAAAACTGAGGAAGGTGCCAGAGTATATACATAGCCTACATACATACATACATACATATTACTTCACGTTCCTATTTTCATCCATTGCAGGTGAGGTGCCGGAGTCGTGGCCGAGGGGTGTTCTCTACAGTGAGTATAACGACAAGGAACTTTGTTTACAAGTTGTCCTACCTCCCTCGGTAATATTTGAGTGACTTTAAAGGGAATATATTTATTATTGGATCATGTATTTATTTGATTCAATGAGTTATTTAATATATACAATATACATATATATATATATATATATATATATATATATATATATATATATATATATATATATATATATATATATATATATATACTGTATATGTATATATATGTTATGTATGTATTATATATATATATATATATATATATATATATATATATATATATATATAATATATATATATTTATATATATTTATATATATATATTGAGAATATATCACAAATACACGTGAGCCACTAAATTTTTCTAATCTTTAAGTGGGGATCGAACCGTCGACCATCAGTCTTTTAGACTGCCGTGGTGTAATTGATTAAAGCGTCGGCTATCGTCCTGATGGTCGACGGTTCGATCCCCACTGAGAGATTAGAAATATATATATATATGGATATATATATATATATATATATATATACATATATATATATATATATATATATATATATATATATATAGAATATATATACTGTATATATATATATATATATATATATATATATATATATAGAGAGAGAGAGAGAGAGAGAGAAAGAGAGAGTAGCGTAGATAGGTATAGCGAGAGCAAATCCCAAGTGATTCTGGGTATTTATTGGAGAGAGAGAGAGAGAGAGAGAGAGAGAGAGAGAGAGAGAGAGAGCGCGCGAGAGCAAGCGTATCTGTGTGTTTATTGCAAAAGCCATCGTCATGAAAACCTTCCCACCAAGCCCCTCAGACCCCCCAACCTATTTATTCTAGCACAGATGTATGCTATTTGGACCCTGCCTAGCATTTGTGTGTATGTGTGTAAGAGAGAGTGAGAGAGAAGCGTAAATAGCTAAATACACAACAAATCCCAACCTACTGTATATTTATTCTAGCACAGATGTATGCTATGTGGACTCGGCCTAGCATTTGTGTGTATGAGAGTTACATAGAGTTGCATATATACACAGACTACACAGACCTTGCGTTCCCTACTAGGTAGTCCGGACTTAATGCTAAAATATAATTTTCTACAAAGTGGAAGGCAAGGATAGCAACGAAGATGGCTGTCTCCTACCCACCTCTCCCTCCGACCGATGGTCGGCATAAAATTAAGTTGGGGAAAGAAGTCCCTCAGCAGAATGAGAACAACTTCTGGTGGGAAATTTATAGTAAAGAACGAAGATGCGAAATATTATATACTACTGATGTTTAAACTTTTGTTTTCATATATTATTCCCACCTCAAAATGAATGTCTAGACTTCTTTTGAATGTGTCAATTGTCTTACATTGTACCACTTTCTCAGGCAATTTGTTCCACTCGATGACCACACTGTAAGTGAAGAAGTGCTTTGTGACATCGAGATTCGCTCTCGTGGTTTTTAATTTCATTCTATTTCCCCGAGTTAATGAACTATTATCTAATTTGAAAAGTGAATCTACATCAATTTTGTCAAATCCCTTTAGTAGCTTGAAACACTCGATGATTAATTGACCTCAAAATCATCTTTTCTTAACCCTCTACAGGCGGCGTCCGGCTATTGTCGAGTGAAAGAAAAGGTGCCCATATGCGGGTCACGGCTATTGTCGAGTGCAATTTTGAGCACGTAATGTGCTCTGAGAGACAGCGGAGCGGTGGGAGGAGCATAGATTACCTCCTGACCGCTCGCCACGGCCGCCGTGGACCTACTGAGATTTACTGCACCCTCCTCCACCCTCTCTCACTCGTTTCACATGTAATAATGTAAGAAAATTACCGTATTTTAGCTATTTTGCCCTTCGGTTGCACGATCGTTGCAAGACAACCAGTGATCGTAGAAGGATGGTTCGGGTGTCATTGGAAAGCTCAATTTACGCTCTTTCAGGGATACATACTTGTATTACGCTCTGGGTCTTGTTTATGCATGAAAAAGAGCACGGAAACAACCCCATTTATGGTAAAAAAAAAACGCTGGGCGGTACATAGAAATTACCGCCTAGGCCGCTCTTAAGGTGTTAAGTGAAAACAATTTTTTTTTTTTAGTCTTTCATATTAAGATATATATCTTAGTGACAGAATCAACTTTGTCGCTCTACGCTGCACCGACTCGAGCTTCCCAATGTCCTTGCTTAGATAAGGAGACTTAAATTGCACACCATAATCTGATATTTCAAGATGGGGCCTCACTATGCTTTTAAATAAAGGTACTATAATGTTCTAATTTTTTTAAGTAAAATTTCTCTTAATATATCCCAATGCTCGATTGGCCTTATCCGCAGCTGCTGCCCATTGATCTGAGGTCTTTAGGTTTTCAGATAAATAAATTATAAGAACCCCCAGGTCTTTAATTAATGCACTTGTTTTGATTGGCTGGCCTTTCATCTTGTTTAATTTTTCTTTTTCTTATTACCTATTTGCAAGACCTGGCATTTGTCAACATTGAATGGCATCTGTAATTTTTCCGACCACTCTACTATTTTATTTAAATCAGACTGCAGTTTATTTTTGTCTTCTTCGGTTAATACTGATTTTCCTATCGTTGTGTCATCAGTAAACTTTGAGATAGTATTATTTAGTTCAACATCGATGTCATTTATATAGATTAGAAACAAAACTGGCCCCAGGACCGATCCCTGAGGCACTCCACTAACAGGCTCCCACTCAGATTCTACTCCATTTATCACAACTCTCTGCCTTCTGTTTGTCAGCCAGCTTTTTATCCAGGCATGAATTTTTCTTTTAATGCCCAAGATTTCCAATTTCTTCAATAATTTTCCATGAGGTACCTTATCGAATGCCTTTTGGAAATCTAAGTAAATTATGTCTAATGAGTTAGTAGAGTCGTTATGTGTAAATAATTTATTATAAAATTCTATCAAATTTGTTAGGCATGTCTTACTGGATCTAAAGCCATGTTGGCTTTCTCCTATCAATTTGTTTGACTCCAGATAATCTACTATCTTGTCTCTCAGAATTGTTTCCATAATTTTTCCTATGATTGACGTTAAACTGATTGGTCTATAATTACTTGCTTGGGCTATATTTCCTTTCTTAAATATTGGAGTGATATTTGCAGTTTTCCAATCACTAGGTACGGTTTCCTGATTGAGCGACAAGTCAAATATGTTAGTTAAGGACTGTGCTATTTCTTCTTTCACGTTTTCCAGAATTCTTGGGTAAACATTATCTGGCCCAGTGGTTTTATTAGTATTTAAAGTGTTCAGCTTACGTAACACTTCACTTTTGCTTAAGGTAAAGTTTCCTATTCCATGCGTTGTTACTGTTACGTTTGTTTCAGGATTAGTGTTATGTTCTTCCTTAGTAAAGACTGAACAAAAATAGTCATTAACCCTTTATTAGCGGCGCGCAACATAAGTCGAGTGAAAGAAATTTGGACTATGTGGCGGCTCACAACATAAGTCGTGTGCCATTTTCAGCACGTAATGTTTCTGAGAGAGAGAGACAAGTGGTGGCAGGAGAGTAGCGAGCGTATGACTGCTCCAGACCACCGCGATGGACCAACTGACATGAATCCCACCCTCCTCCACCCTCTCACACTCGCTACACAGTGAATTGTTTGGGGAAAGTACCGAATTACATGGTTTTTGCACTCGTGTTGCGCGATTGTTGCAAGAAAACTAGCGGTCGTACAAGGATCGTTGGGGTGTCATTGGAAAGCTCTGTTTATGCCCTTTCAGGGATAGATACTTGTTTTACGCTCTGGGTCTTATTTAGGCATGAAAATTATCATGTAAACAACCCTATTTTGGGTAAAAACACCCCGCTGGTGGCTACATATTATTTACCGCCTAGGCCGCTCGTTTTTTAAGCAAAATTAGCAATGTTTTTATTTCTTGTTACTATCTGGTCATTATTTATTTATGGCCCTATTCCGTTTTTAATTTTCAATTACCATTAACGTAAACGTAAAATTGCTTTGAATTTTTTACACTTTCCTTTGCTATTTAAATCTTGTAATTACGCTTGGCTGTCCTAATCTTTACTTTTTTTCTACTTTGTATGTATAGATGGCTGAAGTGTTCATAATTTATGTAATTTTTAGTTAGTTTATGATATTCATTCCTTTCCCTGAGCGCCTTGCAAATATTCTGATCGAACCAGGGAGGCTTGTTTTTGCCAATATTTACCTTAATTTTTGGGGGTATGTATTTCTTCTGAGCACTCATGAATAGATCTTTAAATTTATCCCACACTTCACTTGTTTTGTCAATATTGCTTAGCTGAATATGCAAGTCACTGAGGGCGTTCCTAAGTTCGTTGTAATTTGCATGTTTAAAATCTGGTATCTTAATTTCCTGAGAGAGAGAGAGAGAGAGAGAGAGAGCGTAGATAGTTAAAGACACAACCACTCCCAACCTTTATTTATTCTAGCACAGATATATGCTATTTGGACTCGACCTAGCATTTGTGTGTAAAGCGCGGTTCCCATTTCTCCGTTTTGGGTATCCGTTTTGGACGGACCTACGTCATCGATGACGTAAGTCCGTCCACGTGTGGGCTCCGGCGGGTGGGAACCATGGCTAGAAGCCCTCCGTCACGGCTGGATCCGGCCTTCTGTTCAGAGTTGAATCTTATTTAACTTTGGACGAACGTCGGAATACAATTACGTGTATTTATGGTGCCCATGAGATATTATATTGGCATGTACTGGTGCTACGCTGGCCAGCTTGCCAGAATGCACTCGTAACTCGCTAGCGCTCGCCAGGGCAGTGAAATGGGCTACAATAATCGTAGAACGATGTTCTTTCTTACATAGAGTTCATGTTGTCACAGACAGATCAGTGGTGGTCTTTATTCTTGTCTGTGACACTTGGAAGTATTTTATATCATTGATAGAATATAAGATGTGTTGTGTGAAGATGTAGGGAGAAAGAGAGCGAGCAGCGTGGTGGTAATATGTGCGTGTGTATGTACGTGTGCCTCCCTCGCTCGGAGGAGTTTCCCACGCTCGTGATTGCCCGGGGGGCCTGACGCGTCATATGACGCCTGCTCCTCATGACGTAGTCGTTTGTGATTGGGTGCTGCTGCCTTTGTTAGTGCTGGGGGGCTCCTGCCCGCGTTTCTCCTGCAGAGCTTGGCATAGCGTGCTTGGTCCTACATGTCCTTTGCAATCTGTCCCCCCATATAACCCCCTATACTACTATTTCTCTCTCTGAACTTCTTCTTTTTCATACTTCTCATCTTTATTCAATTACTTATCCCTTCTGGTTCTGCATACGACTTCCATAGTCGGCCAGTCGTATTACCAGCACCAGTTCTCCATATATGTTTGCACTAGCTTTAGGGATTATTAGAGTCATAGTCATATGGTAGCCTAGTGTTGGGGTGCTTCTAATTATTGAGCTGTTCTTTCCCATTATTTAATGCTAGACAGTGGAAGGTATCTTTGGTCGTTGTCTGAGTTATGTATGTGGCAAGTCCGAGCCTGTACAACATCGACGAAGCTAGGTAGCCCTTAGTGCATATTTTCCTTTGCGAGTGTAGCAGTATACAGGTGAAGAGCTTTTGCCTACACTTACCTGTATGCTTGCTACCTCATTTTGTTGACCTTTGTGTAGCGCCAGGGTAAGACCAGATACTTGAGATCTGGACTTACCAAAAGAGCCTCCAAGTCACTTAACGTAACATAAGGGAAATCTGTTCAAGGGGAGACAGTAGGCTACGAGCATGCTTGCGCTCTGCCTAGTTTCCTAGTACCTTTTATGCCACTGCTAGACTTTATTAGTGAGAAAGACAGCATTGTGTTTATTAACTTTAACTGTGTATGCTTTAGAATTATTCACGCCTTATTTTAGCCTAGGTTGATGCATAGTGCACAACCCAGTTTGGCTGTTACGTTGGCTAAGGAAGTACTGTTTTGAGTGGCGATTATTAGTGCTGTCACAGAGTTGTTGCACTCCCTTGTTATATATATGAATCCTACTTTTTGGTGTATTTAAGATACACGCTTTGGTGTCCTGCCCCTGCATTATTTCTGTTCTATATTAACGAGTATCTTAGAGCATCAGACGTTTTCAGAAGATTCTTTATCTGATTGCTGTAGGACTAGACTTCCAGTGTTTTCATAGAGCATTGTAGAGTTTAGTGTTGAGTACAGACTCACACTAAAGTTAACGTAAGCATATACTCCTTTATTAAATCTTGTTATAGTTTATTCAAGCATTGTTATTACTTAAGAGCATTTTATTAACATAAAGTACTCATGTTGTGAGTAGGCTTTGCCGTCATCGGTAAGCCTTTGTAGAAGTGCACTAAAACCTAGTTAATTGATACCTCATTATCCAGTAGATTAACTCTGGAGGGTTTTAAGTGTTTTGTTCACCGGCGTAATAGTTCGAGGGTTTGGAATTAGCGTACCGTTGTTGCAGATATAGCCTATCATCTAGTCCATTCTTAAGTGCCCTTGTTTATTTCGTAGTGCCGGTCGTAACACTGGTCACCAACGAATAGTACACACCCTCAAAAGTAAACATAATGAAGCCACAAAATGCTTATCTTCTGATCTAGCTACTATTTCCAATTGGGGTGGAGAAAACCTTGTTGCATTTAATGCTTCCAAAACTCAATGTATCCATCTTACTACCCGTCAGGAACCTCCAGAGGACTATCCCTTATTCTTCAACAATACAAAAATCAACCTTTCATCTTCTCTCAATGTTCTCGGTGTCTCTTTTTCTTCTGCTCTCACTTGGAAAGACCATATTACCAGTCTCACTAAGGCAGCCTCCCAGAAGCTGGGTGTGCTCAACCGCCTCAAGGGGTTCTTTACCCCTGCGCAGCTTCTTGCTCTGTACAGGGGCACAATGCTTCCTTGTATTGAGTATTGTTCACATGTTTGGGGAGGATCCTCTCACACCGCACTCCTAGATAAAGTAGAAAGGGAAGCCTTTCGTATCATTAACTCCCGTCCACTCACCAACTCTCTGCAATCTCTCTCTCTTCGCCGCATTGTTGCATCTCTCTCGCTATTCTATCGCTACTACAATAGTCAGTGTTCCTCCGAGCTTTCCCAGTGTATACCACCTCCTCTATGTAGGGTACGTAGTCCCTGCCTTGCAACACAATCCCACCCCTACTCTGTGCAACTTTCCAACCCAAAAGTGAAACACTATTCTCAGACTTTCTTCTATTCAACTGCTAAGCTCTGGAACTCTCTCCCAGAATCAGTTTTTCCCTCTTCCTATGACTGAAATTGCTTCAAACTCCGTGTGTCCAGACATATTAGCTCGAACATCCCTTGATTTCGGCCCTGTCACTCTTTGAAACCTGGGGGAGGCACTCGTTGCAGGCAGTTATGCCTTTTGTCTCCCTCATTCACATAGAAAAAAATAAAATAAAATAAAATAACCTATGCATATACACATAGGATGTACGTATAGTGCGTATTTATAATGTAAACAAGAGAAACACTAGCCCTCTCCGCCACGGACACACTGTTGGGCGAGTTCTGAAGTACTGCCAATGTGCTATAGCCCAGGAGCAAGGCGAAAATGTAGCCCACATTTTTAAATAGTCTCATACTTTCCATTTTGTGAAGCCAGAGTTGTTAAGAAATTGTAATTTGATAGCTGTGCATTTTGTCACGACGACAAATTATGGATATTCTGTGACATTTATTCCGAAATTAACAAATTTTGGCTTGGAGTACATTGTCTCTTTTGATGCTATCTATCTATCTATTGCCTGACGCCGCCCCCATGCACCTCTGTCCCCAGTCAGTCGACGCCCCTCCCCCCAACCAGCACCGCCTTCGTTCATATACTTCCTCACTCCATCCTTCCACCTCTCTTTCGGCCTACCTCTCCCTCTCTGTCCCTCCACCTCGCTCTCGTACACCCTGTTAGTCATTCTCTCGCTTTCCATACGTTCCATATGGCCGAACCATCTCAAGTTGTTCCTTTTCACACTTTCCAGCACATCTACCTCCACACCACACCTCCTTCTTACTTCCTCATTAGTCTGTCTATCCCTCCATGTAACTCCGCACGCACTTCTTAGGTAATTCATTTCCACTGCTCTCACTCTTGGTCTGAGTCTCTCAACCAACGTCCATGCTTCGCTTCCATAAGTCAGTGTCGGGATTACCACACTGTCATGCAAGGACTTCTTCACTTCCATACTGTTACGACTGGGGTTCAAATATATCAGGGCTCTTATTCATTGGACTAGTAATGGCATAAATGTTACAACGGAAAGCGCTAGCTCCAACCTCTGATGTATATTCCCAGTGAACAAAGAACACAAATACTCTACAGAGTTCTATATGCAATAATAGGCTATCAAACTCTCAATAAATGTGCGTGTACTCTAGGCTTAATGTTATGTGAAAACAGCCTATTACTACCTATAACCGAAGGTGCTTGGTTATGGTATGCAAAGTAAGGTGGTAAGAGAAGTTACAGCTTATGTTACTTTAATCAATAAATGTCAGGCACTCCTGCATGAAAGAAAGTGCACTAAAGTCCTTCAACACTAACTAGGAATCTTCTTTAAATGTTAGATGCTATAAAGATGCTCGTATCGGAAATGGAACCCAAAAAGGCAGGCAGCGGAACAATGCTCGTGCAGGCTATGCACACAAAAAGGCAGAATATATAATGCCGTCGGAGCCAAGAATATCCTAAACACTACAACAATAATAATCGCCACGACAATGCAGTATTCCTATCAACAAAAAGAGCCTAAGTCGTTTGTGTCTCAATACATCAAACTAGGCTGCGAAATGCTTGTGTAATCATAAATGGGTATGCATAAAAAGAGTAATTGGTTAATATACTTAATGTCTACTGTGACTGATAAAGTCTAGCTAGAGTCAATGATACGAGATACTGGTGCGCATGGCATGCCGCATAGCCTAGTGCAAATCTCAAGTCTGTGCGTCAAATATTACGTTATAGGGAAGGGTAGCTCTCTTGAGAAACCTTAATACCGAAGTATTAAGCGTTCTCCTGGCGTACCTCAAAGACAAACAATCGAGACTAGAACAGTGCAGAATGGTATAGGCAAAAAGCCCTCATTCGTGCATGCTCTACTCTCAATGGCACACAGACTAGAATTTACTCAATCAACTCCAGTTCTCCGGTATGTCGTGCAGCTTTTAACTAAAGCCAGCACTCATAGGAAACAATACCTATAATATCAGACTCCTAGTCTAGCATTATCTAATCCAGCAGAACACTAATAACTAAAGGAAGCAGTACTAAACAATATAAATGCCAACCAATGCTTCGTGATCCACTTATCTTACCAACTAACATACATAGGCTATATCAGACCTTAACACACAATACAACTGGCCAGCATGAAGCGGATTTTGCAGAGTTAACCAGAGGGGGTATAATATTAATAAAAGGTGGTGAAGGATATGGAAAATGAGAGAGATAGGCAGAGGAAAAGATTCTCAGGTACGGAGCGGGGACAGATAGCAAGGGAAAAAAGATGGGTGTGTTCTAGAAACCAGATCTGAGGGAGAGAGTGGCGAGGAACTGTATATATACTCGCACTAGCTCGAGCCGCGTGGGAAAACAGCGGTTACAAGTCATCTAACCACTAGCAAAGCTTACAGCATGGTAAGGGCCTCTCTCCACCAACCCCCGCGAGGCAGCCAGCCGTGACATCATCGAGCGGGACAAAAAACACTGCGCGCCCCCTCTCACTCTGTTCTACTCCCTCTCTCTCTCCCAGATCCTATCATTACTAGTTAATGATAAAATATATACTTTACAATTAAATATATAAAGCCTTGACATGGGCGAAAACAAAGAGCCTTTCTGGACTGTCCATGACACGAGCTTTCATATGAAATAAAGCACACTCTAATACACAAACTGTAGCCCCATCCACTGCCCTGGCGATCCTAGCGAGTCACTGTAGGACAAGCCATGCGGTTCTAACGGAGTGGTTAACGTCACACCCCCCCCAAGATTTTTCTCAGAGGCCCCAAGGCTCACAAAAATCTGATGGTTAGAACCCATGCTATATCTCCACTTCCCATCACCCAGCGGCAGTAAAATATCTGGCACAGTTCTTCAACAAAACATTTTTTCAAAATTATAACCCTCCCCAACACCATAGGTTAAATTATATGTAGTTATGCTCCTCAAGAGCGAGCTTCTCTAGCCCAGCATTCTGAGAGGAGTGCAACTCAGAATTACTGCTATAACATACTAAAAAAATCAACTATCAAAGAAAGAGTTTTTATTTGATTTTTATGTTTATAATTTGTTTATTTCGGCTGCACTATAGGGGCAAGTCTAGTTTTTTCTTCTATACCAAACGCTCAACTCCTGCTTTACGACCCAATACGCTGGGCTACAACCGCGAGCCAACAAGCACCAAGCGCAAAATACTATTCAAACTAAAGCAGAAGGCTACCCGTGTGTCAATCTACCCAGGATCATATACCCTTGAACGACCATCTGCAACCACGTTGTCACAACCGGCAATATGGCGTATGTCCAGGTTATATACCAATAACCTTAGTGACCACCTGGTCAGCCTCATATTCCGATTGTGAAACTGGTCCAAGAACTTGAGAGGGTGATGATCTGGGTAAACTACAACGACCGGACCATAGGCTGGAACATAGACCTCGAAATGCCTCAGAGCAAGTACAACCGCCAGCAGCTCCTCCTTGACAACAGAGCAGCTCCCCTGGGCCGAATTGTACTTCTCCGAGCAGAAACTAACAGGATGCTCCAGCCCATCATCGTCCTTTTCCACAAGGACGGCACCAGCCCCCACACCACTAGCCTCCGTTGCTAGTTGGAAAGGTAGGCTAAAGTCAGGGGCCCTGAGGATCGGGTGAGTGCACAACAGGTGTTTTACTTCTCTAAACACCTTCTCACACTCAGGCGCCCATTTGAACTTCTTATCCTTCCAGTTATCCTCCACCTGAGCTTGACTGTCCCGTTCTCCTTCTCCACCTTGACTGCTAAACGTCATCACAGGCACAGTGAGAGGCTCAGGGGGGTGCCTCCCATACTCCTTCATGGGATTAACATGACATAACTGATTGTGCTTCCGCCTGTCTGGAGTGGCTACCAAGTAAACCAGGTCCGATAGCTCCTCCACCACCCTATAAGGACCAGCGTACTTCGCGGATAAGGGGTGACCTACAAGGGGCAGTAGAATCAACACCTCCTGACCCACGTGAAACTCCCTGAGTTCAACCTTGAGGTCGTACCTGTCCTTCCTGAGGGCCTGAGAGCTAGTCAAATTACGGCCAGCCAACTCCAGACTGCGCAACATCCGTTCTCGACTGTTGAGGACACACTTGAGCATAGAACAAGGTTTTTCTGCGCCCTCCCATACTTCTTCAACCATATGGAGAGGCCCTCTGACACGGTGTCCAAAGACGAGCTCATTAGGGCTGAATCCCAAACTCTCCCCAGGTACCTCCCACACAGCAAACAAAACACATGGCAGGCCAAGATCCCAATCCCTCCCACTCTCAAAGCAACAACAACGAAGCACAGATATCAAGGCTGAGTGCCATCGCTCTAACACACCCTGGCTCTCCGGATGATATGCAGAGGACACAACCCCAACAATCCCATGCTGCGGCATTGCTTGTACAAAGAGGCTAGAAGTGAAGTTGGGTCCCCGGACTGACTGAATCCCCTGCGGGTAACCATACCGGGAAAAATACACTAGCAAGCTTCGGACCACCGTTTTCGCCGACCCATTTCTCATAGGGTACGCGTCAGGGTACCTTGTTGCTACATCTCCCGACTGTGCATCACTGTCCTCCTTCAACTCTTTCGTCTTTTTAAGCCCATCCTCTGCCCCTTCAGGAACAGTTACTGGGTCCTCTCCAGACTCGAAATGTGGTCCTAATAATGAGTCCCCGAGAAGGTCCGTCGATACTAAACTCTCAACCGCATCAACTTTCAACCCCTTCTCGGTACCCTTCCTCCGCTGATCTAAAGATTGTTGACCAGAATGTGACTCCCTGGATGCAGAATCTCCGGTGACAACACACTCCATAGGCTGCCCCGGACATTTCCCAACCCACTCCTGCTCCTCCCTACTCACGTCGGCCGGCTTCTCGACAACGACTAAGGGTGGAGCCTTAGAAGTAGGCCCCGCAAAGTCGTTCCCAAGAAGGAGGTCGACGCCCCCAACAGGTAACTTCTCCACAATTCCTACATCCAGGTCATGTGTCACACCATCAACTTCCACCTTCATTCTTACAAGCGGGTATGACCTTGTCGCATTAACTCCCTGAACCACAACCACCCGCGCCGTATTGACAGGTTTACCAGTGAAATTTCTCAACAGTGTTTGCGATGCCCCAGTGTCATGCAAAATTCTCACCTCATGTCTTCTACCCCCCCACTCCACACAACCGAGTCCCCTGTGGTCACTAAAGGCATCACGGACAGGGAATAAGCCTTCCGGATCCTTCTGCACTGGCAGTGTATTTACCTCGGAAGAAATGCCTCTAACAAACTCCGATGTCCTCTTGAACTCTCCAATGCCGTGAGCAAAAGACACGGCTGCCGGAGGAGGTCGACTAGGGCACTCATTTGCCTTATGACCCTCCTGGTGGCACCTAAAACACATAAATTTCGGTTTTGGCTTATACTGTGATGTTAAAGGCCCCTGACTTTTCACATACGGTGTGGTGGTAGGTTTGGCTTCAGTTTTAGTTTCATTGCTCTTTGGTTTAAATGTGTCATTGCTACGGGGAGGGGGAGGATAACGGTCCCTAGCACTTGCATCGTACTTCTGTGAGGACCCGCAACCCCGAATCAATGACAGCCGTAGATCAGCCATTTCTGCTGCTTCTACTAGAGTTCTTGGGTTTTTGTCCTTTAAGTTCAAAGTTAGATCACCGCCCGTGCTCTTAAAGAACTGCTCCAACATCATTAACTGCTTAATTTCATCAAATGTTGTGACCTTCTCAGATCGGAGCCAGTTCCCCATAGCATCGGACAAGTCCCGGGCGTGTTCCAAAAAGGTGCTATCTCTTCCCTTAGTTACACCCCGGAACTTCAAACGGTACGTTTCTGGTTTCAGTTCGTAAGCCCTCAGGACAGCCTCCTTGAGATCCTCGTACACAATACATAACTCCAAAGGTAACGCATCGTAGGCTTTAAGACCCTTGCCTATTAATCTAGAGGATACAAGTGCTGCCCATTTATTCTCTGGCCACTGGTGTTCCTGGCACTTCTTCTCAAAGCGTGTGAAAAATTCTGTTACACCACTCTCATCAAACACCGGAACCAATTTCAATAAGTGCGAGAGAGACTGCTCATGAACACGGTTACCAGCCCCAAGTCGCTGTCCCGTTGCCTCTACTCGCGACTTCTCTACGTCCATGTCGGCACAGTACCTAGTCGACTCTAAATCCGCTTGGATTTTTGCTAGCTCTATGTGCTGCTGATGCTGAAGCTGAAGCTCACATACCCTGATAGCCTTTCTCTCTTCGATCTTAGCTAATTCGAGCTGAAGCAATAATTCTGGAGATAACCCTTGAGGAGGTGAAGGTGCTACAATGTTTGAAATTACCGGTGGTCCCCCCAGGGGCAACCCCCCCTGCCAGTCACCACCCACCTGTGGAAGCGTACCCGGGGTCAGCAAACCACTGGGATGGCTGGGAGTCGAGTGTAGGGGAAGCATGGCCGAAGGGCTCTGAGCACTCAACCAATCTCGCTCACCTGTCACCCTGCCCAGTACACACGTTATCAAGTTATCCTTGGTCATGCTGCTAGTAACCACATGACCGATAGCTGTGGCCAGGCATTGAAGACCGTACCGATCCATACCCTCCAACCGCTCGGCAGTAACAGGCCATTGCAAAAATATCCTAGCATCCTCCTCACAGTTCACCCGATTAACCCTTTCATCATGCTGCTGTTCCTCAGTTTCGACATTACGTACTGTGTCTCCATTCTCCTCTGACCCGGTATAAGACATGATGCTCACAAAAATTTCTCACCACAATATTCAGAAAAGAAGTACCCCAAACTCTTATACCTCAATATACACACAACAATTCTCGGAAATACTCAAGGGCTATACTATGTTGCAAACAAAAATTATTCTTGCTGATCCCCGCAAAATATTCTCCAAAACAACAAATGTTCCCTGCTAATAAATGTAGGTTCACCAAATCCTGGCAAGGTCGCCATTTGTTACGACTGGGGTTCAAATATATCAGGGCTCTTATTCATTGGACTAGTAATGGCATAAATGTTACAACGGAAAGCGCTAGCTCCAACCTCTGATGTATATTCCCAGTGAACAAAGAACACAAATACTCTACAGAGTTCTATATGCAATAATAGGCTATCAAACTCTCAATAAATGTGCGTGTACTCTAGGCTTAATGTTATGTGAAAACAGCCTATTACTACCTATAACCGAAGGTGCTTGGTTATGGTATGCAAAGTAAGGTGGTAAGAGAAGTTACAGCTTACGTTACTTTAATCAATAAATGTCAGGCACTCCTGCATGAAAGAAAGTGCACTAAAGTCCTTCAACACTAACAAGGAATCTTCTTTAAATGTTAGATGCTATAAAGATGCTCGTATCGGAAATGGAACCCAAAAAGGCAGGCAGCGGAACAATGCTCGTGCAGGCTATGCACACAAAAAGGCAGAATATATAATGCCGTCGGAGCCAAGAATATCCTAAACACTACAACAATAATAATAATCGCCACGACAATGCAGTATTCCTATCAACAAAAAGAGCCTAAGTCGTTTGTGTCTCAATACATCAAACTAGGCTGCGAAATGCTTGTTTAATCATAAATGGGTATGCATAAAAAGAGTAATTGGTTTAATATACTTAATGTCTACTGTGACTGATAAAGTCTAGCTAGAGTCAATGATACGAGATACTGGTGCGCATGGCATGCCGCATAGCCTAGTGCAAATCTCAAGTCTGTGCGTCAAATATTACGTTATAGGGAAGGGTAGCTCTCTTGAGAAACCTTAATACCGAAGTATTAAGCGTTCTCCTGGCGTACCTCAAAGACAAACAATCGAGACTAGAACAGTGCAGAATGGTATAGGCAAAAAGCCCTCATTCGTGCATGCTCTTCTCTCAATGGCACACAGACTAGAATTTACTCAATCAACTCCAGTTCTCCGGTATGTCGTGCAGCTTTTAACTAAAGCCAGCACTCATAGGAAACAATACCTATAATATCAGACTCCTAGTCTAGCATTATCTAATCCAGCAGAACACTAATAACTAAAGGAAGCAGTACTAAACAATATAAATGCCAACCAATGCTTCGTGATCCACTTATCTTAACAACTAACATACATAGGCTATATCAGACCTTAACACACAATACAACTGGCCAGCATGAAGCTGATTTTGCAGAGTTAACCAGAGGGGGTATAATATTAATAAAAGGTGGTGAAGGATATGGAAAATGAGAGAGATAGGCAGAGGAAAAGATTCTCAGGTACGGAGCGGGGACAGATAGCAAGGGAAAAAAGATGGGTGTGTTCTAGAAACCAGATCTGAGGGAGAGAGTGGCGAGGAACTGTATATATACTCGCACTAGCTCGAGCCGCGTGGGAAAACAGCGGTTACAAGTCATCTAACCACTAGCAAAGCTTACAGCATGGTAAGGGCCTCTCTCCACCAACCCCCGCGAGGCAGCCAGCCGTGACATCATCGAGCGGGACAAAAAACACTGCGCGCCCCCTCTCACTCTGTTCTACTCCCTCTCTCTCCCAGATCCTATCATTACTAGTTAATGATAAAATATATACTTTACAATTAAATATATAAAGCCTTGACATGGGCGAAAACAAAGAGCCTTTCATATGAAATAAAGCACACTCTAATACACAAACTGTAGCCCCATCCACTGCCCTGGCGATCCTAGCGAGTCACTGTAGGACAAGCCATGCGGTTCTAACGGAGTGGTTAACGTCACACCCCCCCAAGATTTTTCTCAGAGGCCCCAAGGCTCACAAAAATCTGATGGTTAGAACCCATGCTATATCTCCACTTCCCATCACCCAGCGTCAGTAAAATATCTGGCACAGTTCTTCAACAAAACATTTTTTCAAAATTATAACCCTCCCCAACACCATAGGTTAAATTATATGTAGTTATGCTCCTCAAGAGCGAGCTTCTCTAGCCCAGCATTCTGAGAGGAGTGCAACTCAGAATTACTGCTATAACATACTAAAAAAAATCAACTATCAAAGAAAGAGTTTTTATTTGATTTTTATGTTTATAATTTGTTTATTTCGGCTGCACTATAGGGGCAAGTCTAGTTTTTTCTTCTATACCAAACGCTCAACTCCTGCTTTACGACCCAATACGCTGGGCTACAACCGCGAGCCAACAAGCACCAAGCGCAAAATACTATTCAAACTAAAGCAGAAGGCTACCCGTGTGTCAATCTACCCAGGATCATATACCCTTGAACGACCATCTGCAACCACGTTGTCACAACCGGCAATATGGCGTATGTCCAGGTTATATACCAATAACCTTAGTGACCACCTGGTCAGCCTCATATTCCGATTGTGAAACTGGTTCAAGAACTTGAGAGGGTGATGATCTGGGTAAACTACAACGACTGGACCATAGGCTGGAACATAGACCTCGAAATGCCTCAGAGCAAGTACAACCGCCAGCAGCTCCTCCTTGACAACAGAGCAGCTCCCCTGGGCCGAATTGTACTTCTCCGAGCAGAAACTAACAGGATGCTCCAGCCCATCATCGTCCTTTTCCACAAGGACGGCACCAGCCCCCACACCACTAGCCTCCGTTGCTAGTTGGAAAGGTAGGCTAGTCAGGGGCCCTGAGGATCGGGTGAGTGCACAACAGGTGTTTTACTTCTCTAAACACCTTCTCACACTCAGGCGCCCATTTGAACTTCTTATCCTTCCAGTTATCCTCCACCTGAGCTTGACTGTCCCGTTCTCCTTCTCCACCTTGACTGCTAAACGTCATCACAGGCACAGTGAGAGGCTCAGGGGGGTGCCTCCCATACTCCTTCATGGGATTAACATGACATAACTGATTGTGCTTCCGCCTGTCTGGAGTGGCTACCAAGTAAACCAGGTCCGATAGCTCCTCCACCACCCTATAAGGACCAGCGTACTTCGCGGATAAGGGGTGACCTACAAGGGGCAGTAGAATCAACACCTCCTGACCCACGTGAAACTCCCTGAGTTCAACCTTGAGGTCGTACCTGTCCTTCCTGAGGGCCTGAGAGCTAGTCAAATTACGGCCAGCCAACTCCAGACTGCGCAACATCCGTTCTCGACTGTTGAGGACACACTTGAGCATAGAACAAGGTTTTTCTGCGCCCTCCCATACTTCTTCAACCATATGGAGAGGCCCTCTGACACGGTGTCCAAAGACGAGCTCATTAGGGCTGAATCCCAAACTCTCCCCAGGTACCTCCCACACAGCAAACAAAACACATGGCAGGCCAAGATCCCAATCCCTCCCACTCTCAAAGCAACAACAACGAAGCACAGATATCAAGGCTGAGCGCCATCGCTCTAACACACCCTGGCTCTCCGGATGATATGCAGATGACACAACCCCAACAATCCCATGCTACGGCATTGCTTGTACAAAGAGGCTAGAAGTGAAGTTGGGTCCCCGGACTGACTGAATCCCCTGCGGGTAACCATACCGGGAAAAATACACTAGCAAGCTTCGGACCACCGTTTTCGCCGACCCATTTCTCATAGGGTACGCGTCAGGGTACCTTGTTGCTACATCTCCCGACTGTGCATCACTGTCCTCCTTCAACTCTTTCGTCTTTTTAAGCCCATCCTCTGCCCCTTCAGGAACAGTTACTGGGTCCTCTCCAGACTCGAAATGTGGTCCTAATAATGAGTCCCCGAGAAGGTCCGTCGATACTAAACTCTCAACCGCATCAACTTTCAACCCCTTCTCGGTACCCTTCCTCCGCTGATCTAAAGATTGTTGACCAGAATGTGACTCCCTGGATGCAGAATCTCCGGTGACAACACACTCCATAGGCTGCCCCGGACATTTCCCAACCGACTCCTGCTCCTCCCTACTCACGTCGGCCGGCTTCTCGACAACGACTAAGGGTGGAGCCTCAGAAGTAGGCCCCGCAAAGTCGTTGCCAAGAAGGAGGTCGACGCCCCCAACAGGTAACTTCTCCACAATTCCTACATCCAGGTCATGAGTCACACCATCAACTTCCACCTTCATTCTTACAAGCGGGTATGACCTTGTCGCATTAACTCCCTGAACCACAACCACCCGCGCCGTATTGACAGGTTTACCAGTGAAATTTCTCAACAGTGTTTGCGATACCCCAGTGTCACGCAAAATTCTCACCTCATGTCTTCTACCCCCCCACTCCACACAACCGAGTCCCCTGTGGTCACTAAAGGCATCACGGACAGGGAATAAGCCTTCCGGATCCTTCTGCACTGGCAGTGTATTTACCTCGGAAGAAATGCCTCTAACAAACTCCGATGTCCTCTTGAACTCTCCAATGCCGTGAGCAAAAGACACGGCTGCCGGAGGAGGTCGACTAGGGCACTCATTTGCCTTATGACCCTCCTGGTGGCACCTAAAACACATAAATTTCAGTTTCGGCTTATACTGTGATGTAAAAGGCCCCTGACTTTTCACATACGGTGTGGTGGTAGGTTTGGCTTCAGTTTTAGTTTCATTGCTCTTTGGTTTAAATGTGTCATTGCTACGGGGAGGGGGAGGATAACGGTCCCTAGCACTTGCATCGTACTTCTGTGAGGACCCGCAACCCCGAATCAACGACAGCCGTAGATCAGCCATTTCTGCTGCTTCTACTAGAGTTCTTGGGTTTTTCTCCTTTAAGTTCAAAGTTAGATCACCGCCCGTGCTCTTAAAGAACTGCTCCAACATCATTAACTGCTTAATTTCATCAAATGTTGTGACCTTCTCAGATCGGAGCCAGTTCCCCATAGCATCGGACAAGTCCCGGGCGTGTTCCAAAAAGGTGCTATCTCTTCCCTTAGTTACACCCCGGAACTTCAAACGGTACGTTTCTGGTTTCAGTTCGTAAGCCCTCAGGACAGCCTCCTTGAGATCCTCGTACACAATACATAACTCCAAAGGTAACGCATCGTAGGCTTTAAGACCCTTGCCTATTAATCTAGAGGATACAAGTGCTGCCCATTTATTCTCTGGCCACTGGTGTTCCTGGCACTTCTTCTCAAAGCGTGTGAAAAATTCTGTTACACCACTCTCATCAAACACCGGAACCAATTTCAATAAGTGCGAGAGAGACTGCTCATGAACACGGTTACCAGCCCCAAGTCGCTGTCCCGTTGCCTCTACTCGCGACTTCTCTACGTCCATGTCGGCACAGTACCTAGTCGACTCTAAATCCGCTTGGATTTTTGCTAGCTCTATGTGCTGCTGATGCTGAAGCTGAAGCTCACATACCCTGATAGCCTTTCTCTCTTCGATCTTAGCTAATTCGAGCTGAAGCAATAATTCTGGAGATAACCCTTGAGGAGGTGAAGGTGCTACAATGTTTGAAATTACCGGTGGTCCCCCCAGGGGCAACCCACCCTGCCAGTCACCACCCACCTGTGGAAGCGTACCCGGGGTCAGCAAACCACTGGGATGGCTGGGAGTCGAGTGTAGGGGAAGCATGGCCGAAGGGCTCTGAGCACTCAACCCATCTCGCTCACCTGTCACCCTGCCCAGTACACACGTTATCAAGTTATCCTTGGTCATGCTGCTAGTAACCACATGACCGATAGCTGTGGCCAGGCATTGAAGACCGTACCGATCCATACCCTCCAACCGCTCGGCAGTAACAGGCCATTGCAAAAATATCCTAGCATCCTCCTCACAGTTCACCCGATTAACCCTTTCATCATGCTGCTGTTCCTCAGTTTCGACATTACGTACTGTGTCTCCATTCTCCTCTGACCCGGTATAAGACATGATGCTCACAAAAATTTCTCACCACAATATTCAGAAAAGAAGTACCCCAAACTCTTATACCTCAATATACACACAACAATTCTCGGAAATACTCAAGGGCTATACTATGTTGGAAACAAAAATTATTCTTGCTGATCCCCGCAAAATATTCTCCAAAACAACAAATGTTCCCTGCTAATAAATGTAGGTTCACCAAATCCTGGCAAGGTCGCCATTTGTTACGACTGGGGTTCAAATATATCAGGGCTCTTATTCATTGGACTAGTAATGGCATAAATGTTACAACGGAAAGCGCTAGCTCCAACCTCTGATGTATATTCCCAGTGAACAAAGAACACAAATACTCTACAGAGTTCTATATGCAATAATAGGCTATCAAACTCTCAATAAATGTGCGTGTACTCTAGGCTTAATGTTATGTGAAAACAGCCTATTACTACCTATAACCGAAGGTGCTTGGTTATGGTATGCAAAGTAAGGTGGTAAGAGAAGTTACAGCTTACGTTACTTTAATCAATAAATGTCAGGCACTCCTGCATGAAAGAAAGTGCACTAAAGTCCTTCAACACTAACAAGGAATCTTCTTTAAATGTTAGATGCTATAAAGATGCTCGTATCGGAAATGGAACCCAAAAAGGCAGGCAGCGGAACAATGCTCGTGCAGGCTATGCACACAAAAAGGCAGAATATATAATGCCGTCGGAGCCAAGAATATCCTAAACACTACAACAATAATAATAATCGCCACGACAATGCAGTATTCCTATCAACAAAAAGAGCCTAAGTCGTTTGTGTCTCAATACATCAAACTAGGCTGCGAAATGCTTGTGTAATCATAAATGGGTATGCATAAAAAGAGTAATTGGTTTAATATACTTAATGTCTACAAAGGAATACAAAGGAGTACAAAGGAAATCAAGCAACAACAAATCCAGTGACCCTTCTAGGTTGCTTGTCCTCCAAAACACTGAGGATCAAGTGTCCAAACAGTGGTTTAGAGTGGGTAAGGGAACATTGGAAAGGGAATTACTGCCCTGGAACTAATGTCCGTGGCAGGATTAGGAAGTTAGTAGGAGACAGATGGGTTAGTAACTGAGGGGGGGATAAAATAAAGTTATTCATTTACAAACGCAGTCAGTCGCGGGTTTGATGCGAGATATTTGTCTACGCGGAGTTTAAATGAATCAACGGTGATGCAGTCTATAACGTTTCGGGGAAGCCCATTCCACAAGTTGACAACTCGATTGAAGAAGAAATTCTTAGATTCGTGCGAGTTAAAAGATTTACCAATAATTTGCAACCGTTTCCCCGCGTGTAATTAGATTGGTCGATAGTGAAGTACTTACTACAGTTCATATTGTCGATGCCTTTGATGATTTTGAACACTTGAATTAAGTCGCCTCTTAATCTGCGCTGGGTTAAAGGAAATAGATTTAATTCTCTAAGACGCTTCGTATGGTTTGTTCTTTAGGCTAGGTATCATTTTGGTAACTCTACGTTGACTGATAAAGTCTGGCTAGAGTCAATGATACGAGATACTGGTGCGCATGGCATGCCGCATAGCCTAGTGCAAATCTCAAGTCTGTGCGTCAAATATTACGTTATAGGGAAGGGTAGCTCTCTTGAGAAACCTTAATACCGAAGTATTAAGCGTTCTCCTGGCGTACCTCAAAGACAAACAATCGAGACTAGAACAGTGCAGAATGGTATAGGCAAAAAGCCCTCATTCGTGCATGCTCTACTCTCAATGGCACACAGACTAGAATTTACTCAATCAACTCCAGTTCTCCGGTATGTCGTGCAGCTTTTAACTAAAGCCAGCACTCATAGGAAACAATACCTATAATATCAGACTCCTAGTCTAGCATTATCTAATCCAGCAGAACACTAATAACTAAAGGAAGCAGTACTAAACAATATAAATGCCAACCAATGCTTCGTGATCCACTTATCTTAACAACTAACATACATAGGTTATATCAGACCTTAACACACAATACAACTGGCCAGCATGAAGCTGATTTTGCAGAGTTAACCAGAGGGGGTATAATATTAATAAAAGGTGGTGAAGGATATGGAAAATTAGAGAGATAGGCAGAGGAAAAGATTCTCAGGTACGGAGCGGGGACAGATAGCAAGGGAAAAAAGATGGGTGTGTTCTAGAAACCAGATCTGAGGGAGAGAGTGGCGAGGAACTGTATATATACTCGCACTAGCTCGAGCCGCGTGGGAAAACAGCGGTTACAAGTCATCTAACCACTAGCAAAGCTTACAGCATGGTAAGGGCCTCTCTCCACCAACCCCCGCGAGGCAGCCAGCCGTGACGTCATCGAGCGGGACAAAAAACACTGCGCGCCCCCTCTCACTCTGTTCTACTCCCTCTCTCTCTCCCAGATCCTATCATTACTAGTTAATGATAAAATATATTTACAATTAAATATATAAAGCCTTGACATGGGCGAAAACAAAGAGCCTTTCTGGACTGCCCATGACACGAGCTTTCACATGAAATAAAGCACACTCTAATACACAAACTGTAGCCCCATCCACTGCCCTGGCGATCCTAGCGAGTCACTGTAGGACAAGCCATGCGGTTCTAACGGAGTGGTTAACGTCACAATACTGACCATCCTATTTCTTGTTACTGCTTTCAGCGTTCCTACAACCCTCTTCCCCTGTTGTACCCTCTCCCGCACCTCTTCATCCATAGTCCCATCTTTACTCAACACACTACCCCGATACTTAAAAGAGTTGACGATCTCCATAGCCTGACCGTTCAGCTTCACCTCACACTCTGTGACTTCACCCCTTTCGAAGACCATAACCTTGCTCTTCCCCGCATTTACCTTCAAATTCCGTTTTTCGCACACTGTTCCAAACTCATTTACCAGACCCTGCAACTCCCATTTTGATGCTAGTGCTCGTTAATTTAACTTGAATTTCAGGGTTTTAAATACTCTCCCATATTTTGACTGACGATAAATTGTGTCAAGCAGTACCACAAAGACGAATAATTTGCCATCTATATTTAAAGTAATCCCAACTAGGCGAGCTTAGAGGTAGTGTGGCAACATTGGATTTAACGCACGTGAAGTGATAACTCCTGGGAGAGCACACACGGCCAATCGGAGACCAAAATGGAGATATGGGAACCGCACCTAAGAGAGAGAGAGAGAGAGAGAGCGTAGACAGTTAAGGGAGCTCAGATGGTATTGTGCAGCATAATTTAATGGTTCGGCTCAATGGTTTAACACCTTACGAGCGGCCTATGCGGTTTATTTATGTGTACCGCCCAGCGGGGTGTTTTTAGCCAAAATAGGGCTGTTTACGTGATCATTTTCATGCCTAAATAAGACCCAGAACGTAAAACAAGTACCTATCCCTGAAAGGGCATAAACAGAGCTTTCGAATGACACCATAACGATCCTTGTATGATGGATAGTTTTCTTGCAATAACCGTGCAACGCGAGTGCAAAAAGCAGGTAATTCGGTACTTTCGGTACATAATTGAGTATGTAGCGAGTGAGAGAGGGAGGAGGGAGCTGAGATTTGTGTCAGTAGGTTCGCCGCGGTGGTCTGGAGCAGTCATACGCTCGCTAGTCTCCTGCCACCACTTGTCTCTCTCTCTCAGCCACATTACGTGCTGAAATTGCCACTCGAGTTATGTCGAGCGCCGCCACATAGTCCAGCTTTATTTAACTCGACTTATGTTGCGCGCCGCTAGTTATGGGTTAAGGAAGGGGTTTAGTTTGCTCTCTAAACTTTAATAAAACACCCACAAGACCCCCCCAAGATATAAATTTGTACATTTTTCGGTAGAAAAATGTCCCGGCCGAAGGCCGATTCCTCTTCAAATACAGGCTCGCTATTGCTCGCCAGGAAAAAATCGACACCTAAATGGCACGAAAGGTCTTAATATTGGCAAGGAAATGGGGCAAAAGGTGTGAAAATCGCCAAACTAATGAGGCGAATGTCTTGAAATCTCATACCTAATAGGGCTAAACATGAGGAAGGAGGACTCGAAAAAAACAACTGCCTCCCTTAAATACACAACAAACCCCAACCTATACAGGGTGTTCAGAAAACATGTGTACACAATTAAATGGGTGATAGGGAACACAGAATTAAACAGTTTGTACTCCATGGAGGTATGTCCTTAAATGCTTCCTTGCGGTGCTACAGGGTAGACAGTTTCAACGTAATTTCCCTAAATTTGTACCCTAACTTCTCTGTGAGTAATACCGTTACATACAAACCTGGTAATTTAATGTACACAACAGTATGAACATTACTTTATTAATGTCAGAACACTGCAAAAAACAAAAGAACATTAAATTGAAGAGAAGATTAACAATCATTAATCATCAGTCAGAACTGTTTACTGAACGAAGATGTCTTATGTCATACTGTTGTGTACATTAAATTACCATGTTTGTATGTAAACGGATTACTCACAGAGAAGTTAGGGTACAAATTTAGGGAAATTACGTTGAAACTGTCTACCCTGTAGCACCGCAAGGAAGCATTTATGGACATACCTCCATGGAGTACAAAATGTTTAATTCTGTGTTCCCTTTCACCCATTTAATTGTGTACACATGTTTTCTGAACACCCTGTATAATATATTCTAGCACAGATATGTTATTTGGACTCGGGCATGGCATGACGGTAGAATGAGCGACTCTGCTTTGCTTTCCACAGTGTTGGCTAATTGTGTTGTGTTGACTTGAGCTTTGTGTGTGAGAGAGAGAGAGAGAGATTGATTTGATTTTGCCCCGAGGGGCGAGTTTATTGAGCAGCGCCCCCCATCCTGTGAGGGGACAACCACTAGTAAGGCGATACATACTGCTCAAAGAGCCATTATTCCACTGAAACAACAGCATCGTCGTCTGGTTACATTCATATTTGTGTTTATAAGTCAGGTTGGCATTATTCAGATGCGTTATTATAGTTTCCTCATTTAATTGTCACATGGTCTGTATATACGTATTTCATTAAAAAAAAAAAAAAAAAAAAAAAAAAAAAAAAAAAAAGCAAGCAAGCTTGTAGTGACTGAATTATTAATTGACAGGTTGTAAATAATAGCACTACAGAACTAGTGCAATCGTATGAGGAGACTATTCATATTTTCATTACATCAATGATTATTGAGATCATAGTTAGCTGAATACAATTATTACAAAAATAGGCAATGGTATAAATCAACATAATACATAATTTAATACAGGCGGACATAATCATGATCCGGTTCGTTGTGCACTGGGAGCTAAGGTGTCTTGAGATCGCCTCGTACCCATACACAACGAACGTATTATAGTCTGCATGGTTGGTATCTAATTGAATATACTTAGTGGGTATTTCAAGAATGTCAGGGGGTAAGGAAATGTGATTTGTATATTAGAAGACTGTGATTAACGAGACGTGTAACATGTGGAGGGAGGTGGTAGAAAGAGAGGGATCTCGTTGGGGGTGGAAGTTTCGCTCCCAGGAATTTTCGTTCCTGTGGTATTTCAATAATAATAATAAAATAATAATAATAATAAGGGGACAACCACTGGTAAGGCAATACATACTGCTCAAAGAGCCATTATTCTACTGTAACAACAGTATCGTCGTCTGGTGTTATTATAGTTTCCTCATTTGATTGCCACATATGCTGTATATACGTGCTCATGGAAAAAAAAAAAAAAAGTGACTGAATTATTAATTGGCAGGTAAATAATAGCACTACAAAACTAGTGCAATCATATGAGGAGGCTATTCATGTTTTCTTACATCAATGGTTATTGAGATCATAGGTAGCTGAATACAATTATTACATACAAGATGTGACTAATATTTCGAACTACATTAATTATTATGCAATAATAGTACCACAAATATATTACAATCATATGAGGGACACTTCACATTCTTCATTACATCAACGGTTATTGAGGTCATAGTTAGCTGAATACAAGAGTCACATACATAATGTGACTAATATTACCAACTACCGAAGTTATAATGGAATTATAGTAATACAAATATTTTACAAAGATGAGTTACATGGTTCAAATTCTTATTACAATAATGGTTATTGAGGGGATAGTTAGCGCAATATGACCAGTGGAGAAGTTTACATGCCGATAGTAATATAATATTTAGTAGGGTGTGTGGTTATGGGAGAGAGGGAGGGGGGTTGTAGGATTTGATTTTGCCCCGAGGGGCGAGTTTATTGAGCAGCGCCCCCCATCCTGTGAGGGGACAACCACTAGTAAGGCGATACATACTGCTCAAAGAGCCATTATTCCACTGAAACAACAGCATCGTCATCTGGTTACATTCATATTTGTGTTTATAAGTCAGGTTGGCATTATTCAGATGTGTTATTATAGTTTCCTCATTTAATTGTCACATGGTCTGTATATACGTATTTCATTTAAAAAAAAAAAATTGTAGTGACTGAATTATTAATTGACAGGTTGTAAATAATAGCACTACAGAACTAGTGCAATCGTATGAGGAGACTATTCATATTTTCATTACATCAATGATTATTGAGATCATAGTTAGCTGAATACAATTATTACAAAAATAGGCAATGGTATAAATCAACATAATACATAATTTAATACAGGCGGACATAATCATGATCCGGTTCGTTGTGCACTGGGAGCTAAGGTGTCTTGAGATCGCCTCGTACCCATACACAACGAACGTATTATAGTCTGCATGGTTGGTATCTAATTGAATATACTTAGTGGGTATTTCAAGAATGTCAGGGGGTAAGGAAATGTGATTTGTATATTAGAAGACTGTGATTAACGAGACGTGTAACATGTGGAGGGAGGTGGTAGAAAGAGAGGGATCTCGTTGGGGGTGGAAGTTTCGCTCCCAGGAATGTTCGTTCCTGTGGTATTTCAATAATAATAATAATAATAATAATAATAAGGGGACAACCACTGGTAAGGGAATACATACTGCTCAAAGAGCATTATTCTACTGTAACAACAGTATCGTCGTCTGGTGTTATTATAGTTTCCTCATTTGATTGCCACATATGCTGTATATACGTGCTCATGGAGAAGAAAAAAAAAAAAAAGTGACTGAATTATTAATTGACAGGTAAATAATAGCACTACAAAACTAGTGCAATCATATGAGGAGGCTATTCATGTTTTCTTACATCAATGGTTATTGAGATCATAGGTAGCTGAATACAATTATTACATACAAGATGTAACTAATATTTCGAACTACATTAATTATTATGCAATAATAGTACCACAAATATATTACAATCATATGAGGGACACTTCACATTCTTCATTACATCAACGGTTATTGAGGTCATAGTTAGCTGAATACAAGAGTCACATACATAATGTGACTAATATTACCAACTACCGAAGTTATAATGGAATTATAGTAATACAAATATTTTACAAAGATGAGTCACATGGTTCAAATTCTTATTACAATAATGGTTATTGAGGGGATAGTTAGCGCAATATGACCAGTGGAGAAGTTTACATGCCGATAGTAATATAATATTTAGTAGGGTGTGTGGTTATGGGAGAGAGGGAGGGGGGTTGTAGGAGGTAGAGGAATGGGTGGGAGAGGAGGAGGAGTAGGGGGGGGGGGAGGAGGAGGAGGTAAGGTACTCCAGGGAGGAGGAAAGTGTGAGAGGGGAGGTGTGTGTGTGTGTATGTCCCTTCTAAACATCCTAGAGGGACCCTACCCGTCGTGACCCAGTCACCAGACCCCAGCCAATGCCTTCTCTATACATAATTATGTATAGAGAAGGCATTGCCCGGGTTGTAGGAGGTAGAGGAATGGGTGGGAGAGGAGGAGGAGTAGGGGGGGGGGGGGGAGGAGGAGGAGAGAAGTTTGTGTGCATGTGAGAGGTTTTGTGTGTGTGTGTGTGCGTGCGTGTGTGGAGTTTATGTGTGTGTGTCTGTGTGTGTGAGAGAGAGAGAGAGAGAGACTGGTTAATATATATCGTACATATCTGCACTATGAGGACCAGTGCTTTCCCATGTTGTTATTTGCCAACTATGATTAATCTATCTGTGATAAATCCACAGTAATAGATTAGACAAAAGCATGTATTTTATTTCTGCACTCTGATTCCGAACAGCTAAATATCACTCTCACTCTCTCTCTCTCTCTCTCTCTCTCTCTCTCTCTCTCTCTCTCTATACTATACTGTATCTACTAGAATTAAGTCCTGACCACCTCGCTGGGATCGTAAGGTCTGTGTGGTCAGTGTATATATGTAAATTTATGTAAATCTCTCTCTCTCTTTCTATATATATACAGTATATATATATATATATATATATATATATATATATATATATATATATATTATATATGTATATACAGTATATATACACAGTTTATATAATGTATTTGTGGGACTATGTGGGTATGATTGCCCCTGTTAATATTTTGGTTTGTATCAGGAGGGAAAGAGGGGAGGGAAGGGTGAATATCAGTGAGTAGTTTTCTGCATATAGCCTTTGTGAAAGAGAGAGAGAGAGAGAGAGAGAGAGAGAGAGAGATGCATATATCTGGGTGTGGTTATATGTGTGGGGTATCAGCATTTGTCCGTATGTAGCTATAGCGCATGCGCGGATACGAACATAAACACCGCTCTTATATTTGTGCTAATTCCTCTGAAAATATAGAGGCTACGCTATTGCAAGTGAAACTCGTTGTGTGTAAGTGTTCCCAGCACAGTGTGAGGCCGACAGGAAGATAATGGAAAGAGTTGTTATTGACAAATAAGTGATAAAAATATTCAAAACATGCTGCCCTCTCGCCCGGACCATGCCCTCTATTGGACAAATCCACCATACTCCTTAACAGTAATTACCAACACTTGTCATATTATAGTGAATAAAGTGTGTTTAATTGTGACATCTATTGTAATACAAATGAAAAATAAGGAGGTAAATTGTCTAGAAACAACACTAGATAACAATTGTGTTCCTTTGTGAAGTTAATGTTTTTGTGCTGTTTATTTATATATTTGTATTTATATACAACTTAGCTAAATTTCTACTGCCGCTAATAACTCCACTTGTATCAAACGAATATACTGTGTCTAACTCTAGAACCTTTGTTAGTGAACTTCGTGAGTTAAATTTGCCCAATAAATACGTCTTAGTCAGTTATGATGTGGAGTCCCTGTTCACTAATGTACCCTTGGATGAGACCTTGGACATAATCTTGGAGAACTACGAGCCTAATAATTTGTATGGTATAGCTAAAGACATAATGAGGAAGTTATTTAGATCTGTCACTTTGGAATCTTGTTTTCTTTTTACTAATAACTTATATAGTCAAACCGATGGTGTATCCATGGGAAGTAGTTTAGGCCCCCTTTTCGCTAATGCTTTCCTATGCAACAAGGACGTTCAATGGCTAGATAACTGTTCACTTGCCTTTAGGCCTATTTGGTACAAAATTTACGTGGACGATACCTTTCTTATCTTTGGGAACGATCATGATAACGAATGTTTTTTCAAGTATATAAATAAACAGCACAAAAACATTAACTTTACAAAGGAAAAAGAAAACAACGAATCTCTGATTTTTTGGGATGTCCTCATAACAAAAACTAAAGATGGATTGTGTACAGGTGTTTACAGAAAACCAACTCACACAGGACAGGGTCTTAGCTGGTTCAGCTTTTGCCCGAAACTTTACAAAATCAACTCTATTAAAACTTTGCTGGATCGAGCTTATGAAATTTGCTCTAATTATGTCACGCTTCACGAGGAGATAACCAAATTAAGGGACTACTTGGTAAATAATAATTATAAAGATTTTGTCAACAGTATCTTAAAGAATTGTTTGAATGTCAAACAATACGGAGCCAGTGAACCCAAGTATGATGTTCCTAAATTGGTTAAGTATATCAAGATATGGTATATCTATGGTAACATTAGTTATGAATTTCGGAAAATTGCTCAAAATATTGTTAAAGATTCATTCCCCGCAGTTAACTTTAAGATTATATTCACTAATGACTTCAAAATTGGTTCATTTTTTAATTTCAAAGACCGTGTGATAGACCCTCTATGTTCGAGTATCGTTTACCGATTTACTTGTCCTAGCTGTGATATATTGGATGTACTAGCAGTTCATTCAAGATAAGGGTATAGGAACATATTGCCAAAAATTACCTGACCTGTAAAGGTCAGGTATTTTTTTACAAATGATGGCATTTTCTGCCGTCCGTAATCACTCCCATCAGAACGATCATCGTTTCTCTGATAAAGATGTTAAAATATTAGCGTAATTTAGGCATCATACAGACGCGCTCATTGGAGAAAAATTGCTCATCAAGAAGTTCAGTCCAGAACTTAATGTCTCGAACAACTCTTAAATATTTATGATTGTGCTTTTTGTATATATATATATATATATTTTTTTTTCAAATTTGTCGATCACTTTTGTTTTAGTTTTATTTGATTTCCTTTCACAGCTCCACAATCACTCGAGCTATTGCGGTGCTTTAGTTGACCCTCACACCCAGTTCTGTCAACATGTCTGGCCTTTTGTTTCCCTGTACTTTGGTAAGTGTACATGTATTATGTGATTTTTGTATTATTATGTTTTGTAAAAGGTGTAGTCTGTTGATAGTTCATTATGTTCTTAAGTAAATTACGAGATAGCTATATATATTTTTAATTGGATGTTTCAGTTTCTACTTCTAACTGTGAGTTTTCAGTCATTTTTATAAATTTTAAAATTTTAAATATTAATATAGAGAATATTTTAATTGTTTACTCATTTTAACTGGCTTATTAGTGAACCCGTTTTGTTCCTTCTGTTATGGAAAGTACGGTGCGGTGGTTCACCAGCTGACATACTAACAAGTATATATATATATATATATATATATATATATATATATATATATATATATATATATATATATATATATATATATATATATATAATATCTATATATGTGGCGTTTAATAACAATTATATACATGTTTATTTCCATATTTCGACAGATGAATAACATATTTTGTTTTCAAAATTCCCACATTAAATATATACTGTAGGATGGTTTCGCTTACACAACACAAAATTTACACAACAGATAGAAGCTAGTTTCCCCCGGGTATGTTGAAGCATTAAAAGAAAGGATTGTGATTATGTTATAATTGTGTTGAAATCGAGCATAATTTCGTAATTATAATTGGTCTTTCCCGGTGAACACTTTGTGTTGCTGATTATGTATAATTTTTTGTGGTAATTAGGTAGGTAAGTCAGTTATCTTATATGATACACACAGATACTCAGACCACACAGACATTGCGGTCCCAACTAGGTGGTCCGGCCTTAATACTACTAGACAGGGACAGTTTATAGTGGAAGAAAAGGACAGTAAAGTAGAAGGCTCTCTCCCCACCCTCCGGCTAATCAGCCGTACCGGAAGATAGGATGAAGTGTAACCTTATGGGTCAGGAAATGCCCACAAGGAAAGTTTTTATATAGTATAGATATAAATTAGTTTGAAAGGGAATTACACATACCTATTGATTAATTCATATCAATTCAATCTTCATCAGATGATCGTCCAGTCTTAAACGTATCAATTGCATTACTGTCGACCACCTCCCTTGGTAAACTATTCCACTCTTTAACCACATTGTATGTGAAGAAATTGTGTGTCACATCTAAGGATGCCTTTTTCTAATTAATTTCATTCCATTACCTCGGGTTGCGCACTGTTATTAGTCGTGAACAGTGCACTGATTGTTACGCTGGCCAGCTTGCCAGAATGTGCTCGGGACTTGATAGCACTCGCCAGGCAGTGATATGGCCTACAATAATCGTAGAACGATGTTCTTTCTTTCATAGAGTACATGTTGTCACAGACAGATCAGTGGTGATCTTTATTCTTGTCTGTGACACTGGAAGTATTTTATATCATTGCTCGAATATAGGATGCATTGTAGTGAAGGAGAGAGAGAGAGCGAGCGAGAAGGGTGGGGGAGGTGAGTCTTGCTATCCTCCTCCCTCCAGGAGGTTCCCGCCCGCGTGGTCCTTCCTCTCGGTCTTGATTGGCTGGTGGTTCCTGGCGCCTTAGGCAGCCCTGCTGCCTGTGACGTAGCGGCCTGTGATTGGCTGACCACCATGCGTTTGTGTGTGATCCTAGGGGTCCCGAGGAGATAGTGACGAGCTACCTTCCTCAGAGCTAGGCTTGGTGTGCTAGGTCCTACTTACATGTCCCTTGCAATTCTGTCCCCCATATACCCCTCTATACTACTATCTCTCTCTCTGAACTTCTTCGGTTTCATACTTCTCTCTTTATTCAATTACTTATCCCTTCTGGTTCTGCATACGGCTTCCATAGTCGGCCAGTCGTATTACCAGCACCAGCTCTCCATATATGTATGCATTAGTTTTAGGGATTATTAGAGTCATAGTCAAGTGGTACCATAGTGTTGGGGTGCTTCTAATTATTGGGCTGTTCTCTCTTATTATTTAATGCTAGACAGTGGAAGCTATCTTTGGTCGTTGTCTGAGTTATTTATGTGGCAAGACAGAGCCTGTACAACATCGACGAAGCTCTAGCTAGCCTGTAACCCTTGTGCATATTTTCCTTTGCGAGTGTAGCAGTATACAAGTGAATGGCTTTTGCCTACTCTCACCTGTACGGTTGCTACCTCATTTTGTTGACCTTTGTGGAGCGCCAGGGCAAGACCAGATACTTTAGATCTGGACTTACCAAGAGAGCCTCCAAGTCACGTAACGTAACATAAGGGAAATCTGTTCAAGGGGATACAGTAGGCTACGAGCATGCTTGCGCTCTGCCTAGTTTCTTAGTACCTTTTATGCCACTGCTAGACTTTATTAGTTGAGAAAGACAGCATCGTATTATTAACTTTAAGTGTGTATGCTTTAGGAATTATTCACGCTTTATTTTAGCAAAGGTTGATGCATAGTGCACAACCCAGTTTGGGCTATTACGTTCGCTAGCGGAAGGTACTGTTCCTTGAGTGGTTATTATTAGTGCTGTCACAGGAGTGTTGCACTCCCTTGTCTATATATATTATCCTACTTATTGGGTGTATTTAAAGATACACGCTTGGGTGTCCTGCCCCTGCATTTATTTATGTTCTGTATTAACGAGCATCTTGGAGCATCAGACCTTTTCAGTAAGAGTCCATTCATCTGATTGCTGTAGGACTAGTACTTCCAGTGTTTTCATAGAGCATTTTGTAGAGTTTAGGGGTGAGGACAGACTCACCACTTTAAAGTTAACGTAAGTCATCTATTTCTGGATGTAATCTTATTATAGTTTATTCAAGCATTGTTATACTTAAGAGCATTATTGCTTCAAGATAAGTTGCAAAACTCTTGTTCCTAAGCGCCAATCTGAGAAGTTGCTCACTAGTATTAACGTAAGTACTCCTTTTTGAGAGTAGAAGTGCACTAAAACCCAGTTAATTGATACCCCGTTCTCCAGGAGATTAACTCTGGAGGGTTTAAGTGTTTTATTCGCCGGCGAAATTGTTCTAGGGTTTGGAATTAGCGTTACCGTTGTTGCAGAATATAGCCTATAATCTAGTCCAATATTGAGTGCCCTTGTTATTTCGGTAGTGCCCGCTCGTAACAAATGGCGGACCCTTTAGACCAGGAAATATAGTGAACTGAATATTGCATTTTTTTGTTTTGTGAGAAATCTTATTACCATTTGGGGGTTGAATTTATTTCTCAGCATTGTTGGCATGTAGGACATTGGTTTTGAGGATACATTAAGAACTTGTTGGAGTTATTGGTGAACCCTAGTATTGCACTCAAGAACATCTCTCACAATTTTTTTGGTGAATATTAAAGTGTCTAACGCCAAGAGTTGGCTATTAGTGGCTGGGGACTTGATAATTTTTGTTGTTGGACTCCATCATTGTCACTGAGACGGGTCGTGAGGCCATAAGTGAGGGCACAGTGCGAGAGGCAGGCGAGGAGGTGGGAGAAGGTGGAGTTGTTAAGCGGCGTTCGGGCGTGGTGAACAGTGAGAGGATGCTCGGATTGTTTGGGGGGGAAGCCTTATGTCGGCGGAACCGGGTGTCGGGGCTAGGCCCGGTACGGACTGCAGTGTGTGGCCACGGTCTTAGGGTTTTTCCGGTACTAGCGGTATGTCGAGAAAACGAGCTGGCTGTCGTGATGTGGCTGGGTGGGGTGCATGGGGTTTCGGGGTGGAGTGGGAGCTGGGGCACCTTCGGCCCAGCCCCCATTCCACTTGAC